>CM069867.1:58036444-58626444 GCA_036172795.1 Pelodytes ibericus
AATGGAAGTCTCTTGTTTTACTTGTTCTCTTTAGTACGGAAGCACAAAAATGTACATTTTAAAGTACATTTGAGGTGGCCTGATCTGAATGTGTGTGTGTTTGTTACCGTGTGCCCCTTTGAAGGTCGTGATACCTTTTCAAAGCATCTTATTTGAAGTCAAGCACATACACAGAGAGCAGTGATTCATGGCAAATCAATAAATGCATTCCTCATCCCTGACATATATACATAAATACATATATTTGTCATTTCTTTTTTCTTTCTTGCTCCAGAAAAGCCCTTTTTTTTTTTTTTTTTAAATCTCAGGAACCACATGGACTACAAAGGACCTATATAATTAACCTTTTTTGGGGGTGACCAGATGGGCTTCCAAGGAATGGCAACATACTGCTTCATTGACCCTCCTTGGTGTACGAGTATTAATCCTGCACAGCGCCCGAAGGATGGTCAACACATAAGTCATGATTTTACCAGCTGTACATGATGGGGGAATCGGGTACAGTGCAGCCAGGTTGCAAATCTCAGTTTCCTAAGCAAATCATCTCATCTATTCAGATTGACTAAAAAGAGTTTGCACCTACAGCAGCAGATAGGGTTATGTTTTGGGGGGTTTTAACATTAAGAACAGCAAATGATTGGAAATCATTGAATAGATACAATTTTTGCTTCCAAAAATAGTGTTGAGTTTTATTTTATCAGGGTAATCACCAGAAATGGTGACAGTGACAGTGCATGCACTTCCAATCAAGGAGGGGGCTCGCCCTGCTTATCTTATCGGGGTCTGCAGAGAGAGACCCTCAGATTTGCATGGGATCAGCAGAGGGGAAGTAACATCCTCTCTGCTGATCCCATGCAAAAATGAGGCTCTCTCTGTGATAGAAGATAGAACCAGTCGCCGACCAGACCGGGCTGCTGCTTCCCATGCAAGCATGGCAGCTCCCAGTCAGAGGATAAACGGGCATGTACTATCAGAACTAATTCACTTTTATATATTAGAAGCACAAAAAATAAAGTTTAGTGGGATTTTAAACTGGAAAATGGCTTCAATGGGTTTGGTGTTTTTTTGTTTTTATTTTGTAGTTATAGGAACGCCTATCCAGAACCACTACTGATCTAGCTCTGCCCTAGCTGTGGACTACTACTCTCATGATGTTGAGATCAAGTAACTGTTCTGAGAAATGCAGTTTACAGAGATGGGAATTGCAAAGGTTGCCTCTTACTGGGTATGAAGATTAGCCCTTTACATGAGCTACCCAAATACATGGACACGTGTTTGATGTGCTTCTTGAACATCTTTCTGTGGCCTAGAGACAGGCCTCTGCCTGGGAGTATTAACAGTGGTCTCAGGCAGGGAGGCGAAAGATCTCTGATACACTGCATGAAAGTGTCAGACAGATTGTGTGCTCATAGAGTAACGCTTTGCACCCAATTCTACTAAACACTGGAAAGCACAAGAATAAAGTATGACTGTTATATTGTCCTATACTTTTCTCAGAATGGCAAAATGGCCTTATCGATTTGCTATAAGTCATTATGCGTGGATGCCGTGTGCGGAGGGGGAAATGAAGGACCTTAGACTGCATTGACTGCTTGTCTACGGCACGTAAGCGGACAGCTCTTCCTCTCACCGCTATTGCTTGTGCTGAGTTTTATTTGATCATCATGAAAATCAATCACGGTTGATGCTGTACATGACTTTCTGAGATCACTTATGGATCTTTGTACCCGGCACAGCTTATATAAAAGAAGCATCTTTAGATTGATATGATAAAAAAATATCAATTTGGCAATTTGCTGAAGCCAATACAATCATGATTATAAATTTAACAGGGAGCATTCTGATTTTCTCAGCTAGCTTCCTTTACAAATCAAGCTTTAGGTGTGTGTATATATATATATATATATATATATATATATATATATATATATATATATATATATAATGTGTATTATGGATTTTGTGCTCACTGATTATATGCATACATAAATTTCACCTACATATTCATAACACTTTTCCGAATGTACGTTAAAAAAATCCTTGCTGTATGTTCACGAAAAAAAATTAGGGAAACATTTTTGCCTGCAGAACTAGCAATTTAAGAGGAGTATTCAAAAAGCTCTCAGTGAAGAGTGAAATTAAGATAATTAGATTTTGGACACAGCAAATTGAAAGAATAACTCATGTTCTGCACCCATTGATGGATTTAAAGGAGGACATTGAATCACTTTTGCCCATTAATGTACTGTATTTTTTTGCAGTAAATGCAATTCATCGTATCGAGCCAATTATATCTAAAACATGTAATGCTCACCCCATGAGTGAGAAGTGCATTATTAGTAATAGTTTACTATTGTTAGTCAGGAATATATTTAATTCCCCTGTCCTATAACAATTATTGCTTTTTTTTTTTGTATTAGTCATTCCATCTTAAATTGTACTTTGTCAAGTGTAGACTATCCAGATTGATAATTTACATACATTTCTGCAATCTTATCTCTGCTAACCAGGTTTGTTCCTGCACAATATAGTGTTCATCTCACTTCAAGGCACCTTTTTCTCACCTCAACTCACCTTTTAGTGAATAGCCCAGTTTGAGTTCTGTAATAACTGCCACTGAAGTTACAAAATGTCCTATAAAAAAAAAAAAAGGTATGCTAGTGGCTACTGCATGTATTATACATCTACCATAGGACCTTTTTTTCTTGTTTTGCAGTTTTGCTGAGTAAGCAGGATACTGAAATAGTTTCAGTATAAACTCTAGGTTTGCATCAGATGGGAAGTGATGGCATCTTAGACACAGACACACACAGTTCAGCTTCTTAGACTGTTATAGGTCTTTCACATAATTTCATTTTATGAATCCGATTGCTCACTCTTTTAAGAATAATCTGATGTTGATACATGGGATTCCTCAATGGAATTTTGGATGTGACAAGTGAATGATGGAAAGATGTGTGTCACTTGATGGGAAATGTCCTACTGTCTCATCTCAGCTGTTACTTTCAGTCTATCACAGATGTGGAAATGTCACTTACTAGTATTTTGCCCTGTGTTATTACCTGTGAGGACACTGCCCTCCCGCAGTTGATTGGCTGTGGTTTACCTTCTTGGATAATGAACTAAAAGGATGGATTAAAGTCTCAGACGGCCCTTTGTGTTAGAGAATTCTGGATAATCCTTTGCTTAATCTTCTTTCGCTCAGGGCAGCATCTTGGGGTAAAATGATACTCCTGGGAGCTGGCTGTGCTTCCTGCAGTGTTCAAGACTGGCAGATACAAACCCAGAGTCCAACGTGTCTTAGGATTCGAAACGATCCAGTTGTGTGTAAATTCAACAAGTAGTGCTACACAACATTTGGAAACTTGACTTTGCCCCATAGTGAGTTTTTCCAAATGTTTGCCCAGACCTGAATATCATTACATTTATAGAGGACCACACCAGAGGATTATTAAAGCACAACAGCAGCACAAAAATTACTTATGTTTAGTTGAAAGATTGCAGTAAGTATAAATGCCTTATACAGAAATTCTGTAATTATAGAATACAAATAATGTACATTTTTGGGCCTTTTTGGCCCAGTTGGCTCTAACGGGGAGCAGTCATATTGTTTAGAATCTTGGGTTAGCTGAACAAAGATCTGACTGATCTAACCCAAGAATTCTATACAAGTCTGCTACCTCATAGAGCTATACAAGGCAAAAGGAACTCAATAATATACTTTGTATTCTTTCATTAAAGGCAGTGGTGGGATTCAAACATTTTAGTAACCAGTTTCGACTTTCAAGAATGGTGTAATATTTATTCTCTAATGTCAAACAAAAAAAAAATACTTGCTTTTTGCTAAACAGAAAAACTGTTTCTACAATTTATATAATGTGGGTTATTTAAATTGAATTCAAAGTGTATTTCAAGTTTAAGGCCAAAGTAGACAAGCTAGAAGAATTCTCTAAGCAAGCTATGCTTTCAGTTTGGATACTCTGGCCTTAAATGTCAAATTCCAGTTCACTAAAGAGAGACACACACACAGTCACACTTACACACGCACACACACACACACACACACACACACACACACACACACACACACACAGTCACACTTAAACACACACACAGACTCCCACTTAGACACGTACAAACAGACTATTTATATACACATAATATAATATAATATACACACTCCCACTGACACACACACTCCCACTTAGGCACACACACAGACTCCCACTTAGACACGTACACACACTCCCATTTACACACACAGACTCCAACACACTCCAACAGACATCCACACTCCCACTGACATAAACACTCCCACTGATATACACACTACCACTGACACACACACTCCCACTTAGACAAACACACACACAAACAGACTCTTACACATAGACTCCCACTTAGACACACAGACTCACAATTACACACAGTCAGACACACACTTCCATACACACACTTACACACACAGAGATTTTTTTTTAAATTATTTGTACCGGTCTGTGGGCTTCATGATTTCCCATTGTCCTGTCTTCCCGCCATCTGACCCTAGCGCATGATGTCACGCGTAGGATCGAGAAGGGAGGGATTATGCAGCGTCGGGGAAACTTAGTTTCTCGACACTGTTACAGGTGTGGAGGGGGGTTCGGGGGTGTGGTTACTGCTGCAGGCGGGCTGCACCTCCATGTCCAGCGAGCTGCATTAGAGGGGTGCTATTGGCACCAATGCCCAGGGTCTAAAACTGTTTATTAGACCCTGGGCACCCCAGCCATGTCCAGAAGGATGCATTAGAGGGGTGCCATTGGCATGGGTGCCCAGGGTCTAATTAACTGTTTTAGACCCTGGGCACCCCTCTAACGAGTGGCACCAGGGCGGACTGCCCCCCCTTAGTCTGCCACTGCTCTACGCAATGTCACTATCAGAAATTTCAGGGCCCCTTATTGAAAAAAATTCTGCGCGCAACCTCCCCCCCTCCCTGGATAGTTTATCCATTAATATGCCACTGATAATTTGCTTGTTAATTTGCCACTGATAACTTGCTTGTTAATGTGCCACAGATAATTTGATTGTCAATATGTCACTGATCATTTGTTGTTAATTTGCCACTGATAATTTGCTTTTTAATATGCCACTGATAATTTGCTCATGAAAATTAAAAAATCCCCCCCTCCTGCCCCTTCCCCAGTATTTACCTGGATGCTGCTTGTCACAGGCCGTCTCCTCCGCAGGCAGTGTTTCTTCCTGCATGCATGCTTTTCCGGCAGGTTGTTACTAAAAGCTGGTTGCCGGCTGCTGCCCGATCGTGACTGTCTCCGTGCCCACGGGGCCGTTTTTGTTTTTTTTTACTTTTTTAAATTTTTTAATTTTTTAAAGGGATCTCTGGCTTGCACCGGTTTGGCGAACTTGCAAAATTTTCGTAACAGGTTCGCATGAACCGATCCAAACCGGCTGAATCCCACCACTGACTGAAGGATTTCTATTTCAGACATCTACACAATGTCAGAACTGACACATCTATCAGTTAAGCATGTTCCTTTTTTGCTACAGATGTCCTTTAAATTATATATTATTTGCAGGGTAATATCACAAATATGGGGCTAAGTCTATCAACAAAATCCCTTATTATTATTTTGCTCTTTAGATTTGGTATTCACCTCATATACACTGGATAGGTGTGTAAAAGCCTTGGTCGTGTATAAATAATTACTTTTAAAACTGATTATTCACAGTTACTGATGATTGGGCTTAAAGAGGTGTGATAGGAGTTGAAGTCTAAAACCAACATGACAGCTGCTGGCTGTCCAACTCTGCCCTGTAAAAATGTTACTAGTATTTGTGATATGTTAAGCACCAGTTATATGTCTGCAACAGGACATTTTGGAATATAAAGCAGAGATAAAGCATTTCACAGGTAATAAAATCCTGAGTGTCAAATGATAACTGTACTAAAAATAAATGCACAGATCCTTTTAAATAAGGGAAATGAGGTCATCCTGCATACAATGCTCCCGAATGTGGAGTGCTCACTAAGTGCCTAGAAAGCTGAACTAGAACTTTATGATCCCCAGCCAGCCATTGTCTGAGGATTGTTGGGGGATGTAGCCTTTGGCTGGGTGAGGATTATTAGATTCAACCATGACTGGCAAGCTACTGGTTACTGAGGGTTGAGGCTTGTTTACATAAAATGGATATGATGTCATTGGCGTAACAAATGACCTCTCCTTATTTCTCAGTCTAGTAATAAAGTGTTTCCAAATTGTATCGAACCCTAACGGACCTTTGTAAAAACTGTAATACAGGAACATAGCATGTGTTGGCAGATAAGAACCATTCGGCCCACCTAGTCTGTCTAAATACTTTTATTAGTCCCTGGCCTTATCTTATATCTAAGATAGCCTTGTGCCTATCCCACGCATGCTTAAACGCCTTCACTGTGTTAACCACTTCCGCTGGAAGGCTATTCCATACATCCACTACCCTCTCAGTAATACTTTGTGATATTACATTTAAACCTTTTCCCTTCTAATTTCAGACTATGTCCTCTTGCTGATAATTTGCTCCTAATACATTTACTCTCCTCCTTTCCTGTTTGGATTCCCTTTATGTATTAAAAGAGACTGTATCACCTGAAAAATACTTTTTTGCTGTGAATGTAGAGCATAAACATTGATTGAAAATGATCTATACACAGGTGATGTCATAAGTAGGAGACTCCACAGACACATTTAGAACACACTTTTCTCTCATTTAGGCATTTGCTTGCAGTTTTGCTAACACAATGTATATTTATAAACGTTCATTGTTGGGCAAAGTTTCAAAAGTGAGGCAGTCGCCATGTTCCTGTTATTTAGATAACTGTTAGCCCACAACTGACTTTTATAAATGGCTGGAGCGATTCACTACAACTGAACTGTCAGTGAACTGCACAAATCAGGCTTTAACATCTGGGTTCAGAAGATTCTCCAGCTTCTTTAATCTTTCCAGTTCAGTTGCTAATGCCTGGATTATGCAGTTCAGTTTTAGTGAATAGCCTGCATTATTATGAATTGTTGTGTCGTGACTTTCTTTTGTTATACATTTGTTGAGCTCATAGAAAGCAGCAAATGATTACAAAACAGAGACTAGACATGTGCTTTCGGTTTATAGAATACATGTAATTTTATGCTATTCTAAAAACTGAAAGACTTTCGGCTTATAGAATAGCATAGAATTACATGTATTCTATAAACAGAAAGTCTAAAAACCGAACGAACTTCGGTTTATAGACTTTCGGCTATAGAATACATGTAATACTATTGGCTTTCTATAAACCGAACTAGAGTCCCCAGTCATAAGAATTTCTTATGAATGGGGACTCTAGTTCGGTTTATAGAAAGCCAATAGCATTACATGTATTCCATAAGCCGAAAGTCTATAAAATGAACGAAGTTTGGTTTATAGACTTTCGGTTTATGGAATGTGTAGGTCAATTGATTCGTACGAACGAATAAAACGAAACGAAAATAATGAACAAATTTCGTCTGAAACGAATGCAGTAATGAACGAAATTCGTTTTAGACTAAATAAATAAAATTTTCGTCCGAATGGACGAAAACGAAACGAACATTTTAGTTTTGCACATGTCTAACAGAGACTGTTATTCCAAATGACTTGGATATATTGTATTCCTACTTATACATATTCGGTTAGGAATTTTCCATACTTTCAGTTCAGCCATTGATTTTTTTGATTTCAGATTTGTTTTGTGTCATTATTATAGCATTAATATAAGCAATATGACATGACCAAAGCAGTGGGCAAGCTACACTGCAAAACAACTAGAAGTTTTTGTGTCATCACTACACTGCATACTAAATGAATTATACTCCAATGAGCACCTGATTTGCATATGAGAGAGGGTGCCATATTTCTGGTCTATTGCACTTTAAAGAAAGTTCACACTGCAGTCCTTCAGAGTGGTCTACTCACAGAATTACGCATTACACATATTCCAATATACCAATTATGCAGTGCTGTATTTACCACGAGGCATCCTAGGCGGATGCCTATGGCGGCAAATTTTGGGGGGCGGCAGCGCCCCCCAGCACTGTGAAAAAATAAAATAAAATAAAAAATAATAATAGACCACGCTTGCAGGCAGAGACGGAGGTGAGAGGGGATCGGAAGATCCCCCCTCACCAACGCTCTGCCTGCCAGGCTGTACGGGGAGCCGAACAGGCAACACAGAGAAACCTCCGTGCTGCCTGTTCGGCTCCCCGTGCAGTATGCCGACACGGAAGTCCCGACAGTCACGTGACGGGCGCGCTGACGTCATACGCGCACCCGGTCACGTGACCTGTCGGCACAATCGCCGGGAAGGCAAACAGGCAGCATGGAGGGACCATGCTGCCTGCCACTAGCCACCAATGAAAGGTAAGTGCTGATAGGAGACTGTGTGTGTGTGACTGAGTGTGATGGGAGTCAGAGTGTGTGTGATGGGAGACTGTGTGTGACTGAGTGTGATGGGAGTCAGAGTGTGTGTGATGGGAGACAGTGTGTGTGACTGAGTGTGATGGGAGTCAGAGTGTGTGATGGGAGACAGTGTGTGTGACTGAGTGTGATGGGAGTCAGAGTGTGTGTGATGGGAGACAGTGTGTGTGACTGAGTGTGATGGGAGTCAGAGTGTGTGTGATGGGAGACAGTGTGTGTGACTGTGCGTGATGGGAGTCAGAGTGTGTGACTGAGTATGATGGGAGTAGGAGTGTGTGACTGAGTGTGATGGGAGTGTGAGCTTGATGTGAGTCTGAATGATGGGGCATGTCTTAGGTGTGTAACGTGGGTGTGCAGCTTGGGTAGGGGGGTGCCCGGATTTTGTCTGCCTAGGGCAGCACAAAATCAAGATACACCACTGCAATTATGGCACATAAGCCAGGGCCCATAATCTATAGGGAGGTGTTTGGCCCTCAGGCCCCTCCAGTCACGCAGGCTGTCACAATTCACTTTGTGACATATAATGCACCAAAAAACAGAAAAATATAGCCATAGTTCTGGACATGAGAACAGTGATACAACATACCCAGTTACATTTAATAAAAAACCCTGAGGTATAATTTGGATAATATCTGCACATATTTTGGAATTATTCACTGTTCAGAAGCTAAATAGGTAAAATGAATGATGTAAAACAAGGGTTTGGAGATATTCCTCTATTTCCTTGTTATTCCATGGGAATCAAATGATGGACTATTGCAATAAACCATCTGTTATGATCACAATGACTGGCATCGAGAGAATGCCAGTAGGACAGTAGGAGAAAAGGGTGACAAACGATGCTTGTGATCCTGACAAGCAATGAGCGCGGTACAGCCCCTACATCAATGTCCTGTTTTCAGTGATAGAAGAAAATGTCCGTGGCAAGGTCTGTGAAGGTCCACAGAACATCATTAACTTGTGGTTTGTCTGTGGCCAAGTTACTGCCTACCCTACACTCAGGAGTACAGCTCCTCGCATGTGCCTCAGACGGGATCTGTGGATAGAGTTACATGGGTGCCATCTAGCGGTGACTGTTAGTATTGGCTTTGAGACATTCTGGGCGATAGTCACCATCCAACAGGGATGTCCCAAACTCCACTGCTGTCCCTTTTTTCTAGGTGCTCATAATTGTAAAGGTGTATAAGTGTGTCACAGCACTCCAGAGCAATAAAACCCATCATACAGTGTGTTTAAGATGCAGAAATTGCCTTTTTATTTCAATTTTAATAAATGTATCATACTTAGGATAAATGACCTAAATAGCTCTCCAGTGGCTACAAATTCACCTAAAACTGGCCTACAGCCACTGCCCCGTGATAAGAAAAGTGTCTCTCTTTAGTTGGTTCAAATGTTGGGAGGTATGAAAGCAGGTTAAAGTTGTGGCTTTGTTACATGATCATATTATAATATCATTTCTTATGGGCAGGGTGGTCCGAATGTTACACTCTCATTTGGCCCAGATTTAGATCATTGATGGGTACCAGCTTGGGTTCATCCCATAGCGAATGTTAAAGTTCTTATCCAACCATGCATTGCCTGAATTTGAGTGAGTTACACTATAAAGTCCTAAATAGGTGGTATTCAGGTGGTATTTAGTCCCCACAAGGATAAATAAAATGTAAATAAACACTCAACCCACATGTTGGAGATGTGGGGTACACAGAGGGGACTTTGTACATGTGTGGTGGAACTGCCCAGAAGTTCAGAGGTTATGGTCTACAGTACCAAAAAATATAACAATTCATTTTGGGAAGAAAGATAGAACTGACCCCAAAAAGAGCTTTAGTGCATATGAGGTAAATAAGACAGAATTAAACATATTGTATATGATTCTGGTGACAGTAAAGAAAGCACTAAAAAGAAAATGGAAATCCCCCATAACTCCAGAATGGATGGCAATTAGGGATCAGACCCGTGAGTACTGTAAAAGGTGAAAAGGGCATCTCATTATTTAATATCAAGAAAACAGGAAATTACCGAATGTGGGATAATTGGATAAAAACAATAGGAGAACTAATCTGAAATTCTGAAGCTGTATTGGTGGTGTCTAGGTGCATGTACTAACCATGCTTGTGGCCTTCAAGACCTGCCAGAGAGGGAAAGGAATATGGGAGGAGGACATCAGGGCTAAGGCCAGACATATATAGCAGATATAGATAGGCTAACTGCGTATGTACTTCCTCCATAGACTTAACATTGTGGTCAAGCCAATTTTTTACCGGCCTGCCGGTAAAATACCGGCCAGGTGGCAACCCTAGTTATAAGTGATCTCCCTGAAAAAGAAAACAGGAGACACATGTTAAATGTTTATTTTTCTTAAAAATTCAGAAATAAGGAACACGCTGTATTAATAGAATACATTTTAACTCTTGTTTAGTATGGTAATTTGTAACAAATAAAATGGTAAAAAAAAAGTTCTCATCAAGTGCACATACTCACTGCCCTTTCGAGATGCTTTCAAACGGTTATGATAGGCTTCATCCAGGACATGAAAATCCTTTCTGCTCTGCTTTAACCTTTATACTGACCATGATATGAGCAAGAAAGTAACGTGTGACTTCATAAATGTTCTAACAAACTTAAGGGTGTCTAAGAAATAGCCCTAGCTACAACAACATATTGAACATACATATTTGGTTAAAGATTAATATATCAATGATTATTCAGCAACCTCTCCTCTGTAATTTGCTTTTGGTTGCTGTGTTCTGTTAATGGGACAAGCTTTATATTAATCACTATAGCCAAGGTTCTAATGAAGGTTTCTTGTAATTAGTCATTGGAAATTAGGATTTTTGCCAATGTGGCATTTATGTTGGACCAACTAAGGAGGAAGAAATGTGGATCAAATATGTATATTCTGCATTTCTATCCAGTCAACCATATGTATTTAAATTAGGAGTTTAACCAGTTGAAAATAACTGGTCAGTACACAGCTCACGTTTTAATATATATCAAATATACATAGTTGCCAACATCGGCCATGTTTCCAGGGACACATATTTGTATCACATGCTGCAGAAAGAACATGCAAAGTGCAGTACGTAGGATGGATATACACACAGACAAAATCCAATTAATTAATAATGGTAGGTCCTATGTGCGTATATACATCGTACATACTGCCAGGCTGCACTTTGCATGGTGTTTCTGCAGCATGTGTAAAACATGTGTCCCTGGAAACATGGCCGATGTTGGCAGCTATATATATCTGATAAAACGTGAGCTGTGTACTGCCCAGTTATTTTCGACTGGTTAAACTCCTAACTTAAATACAAACATTTCCCCATCCATAGCAAGTCAACTGGTTTCAGTGTTTAATATAAATATTTGTTGAGTTTACACATCCTTGTCTTCAACCTACCAGGAAATATGGCAGAACCCAAGACTCCCTACTCCACCTTGTGTATGTTCACCTTGATAACATAACACACTCTCTCCACATTTAATGAATAGCTCTATTGTTGGTCTTTTATTTTATAAACTGTGACATTAACGCCATTCTAAATGAATGCTTTGAAGGAAACATTGTTTATTTTTACTCAATAAAGGAAATACTGTGATTTGGGTTTTATTTAGTGTTTCTCTTCAAATGAGAGAAATCGTTTCAAAGAGTCTTTTGTTATCTGAAGGTTAACAAGTATTTAATGGAAGTTAACCACTTAGACAAAGACTTGGACTGTTTTTGATATTATACACTGTATGGACAAAAGTATTGGGACGCAGTATTGGTGCGTAAAAGTTGCCAATGCTCTGTTGATTCCACAGCTGAAGATTCCAAACTTCCACTGGCATTAATATCAGCACAAAAAGTCAGGGAATGGGTTTCCATGGCCAAGCAGCTGCATGCAAGCCTCACGTCACCAAGTACAATGTTAAGCTGTGGGTGTAAAGCACTCCAACAAATCATACTTCACTGTTTGGCAGTCTGATGGCTGAGTCTGGGTTTGGCAGATGCCAAGAGAACATTACATGCCTAACTGCATTGTGCAAATTGTAAAGTTTGCTGGAGAATGGGCCAAAATTCCCACAGAAACACTCCAAAATCTTGTGGCAAGCCTTCCCAGAAGAGTGGAAGCTGTTATAGCTGCAAAGGTATGACCAACTACATATTAATGTTTATGTATTTATAAGGCGATGTTATAAAAGTTCCCGTTGGTGTAATGGTCTGGTATCCCAATACCTTTGTCCATAAAGTGTATATCGAATTTGGGAAACTAAGTACCAGTAAATATAACAGAAGACCATAATTGTATTAGTTTGTTTCAAAAACATCAATATATTTTGTAGCTCAGTTACGAATCAGAAGTCCATGAGAGTTCTATGTTTGTTTGTGAATTATTTCTCTTGACTGTTTTTCCACTCTATATAGTAGGTATTTTTAGAGCAGGTAAGAATGATAAGCCCTGCAATGCATGGCTCAGTGTGTCACTAGTCACTCAATTTTGGAATCTAAATAAATAAACATCTTAGTTGTGTATTGAATTTCTAATTCATGTCAGTGACAGGCATAATTTCCACAGAATGCTGTCTCTCTTGGCTATGTGTCCTCTCTTTATAGTATTTTTAATTTGTCTTGCTTTATTTCACTGTGTTGCTATCTGGGTCTGTTTCTTGTCTTTCTAACTTTCTGGTTGTGTGTTTTCTATAGCACAAACAACAAAGTTATGCTGGGTGTAAAGGTGATGGGAAAACCCCTCCACTTAAAAATATTGGGGTAGTAGGGGCATTGATAAACCCAAATCTATAGGCTAGAACACTTTTTTCTTTAGACAGATGCACGTTATTTGTCGATAATAATGGAGAGTGTTAATTCCTCATCGTAAGCGATGCCACCTTCGATGCATCCAGCATCCTATAAAACCGTGCATTGTTTGTTTTGGAGCTGTCTCCCAAAAAGCTTAGCATGTTGTTACCTCTTGGTTTCCTACCTTGCTATCTAGGTATCTGACTCCAGGTATCTGACCTCTGATTGACTCCTTGACATTGCTCCTTTTCTCCCTGCCCTGACTCTTCAGATTGTTTGTGACCTCACTTGGGATTATCCATCTGGTGCCAGACTATTGGACTCTCCCTTGTACTTATTAATTACTGACCAGATGGTCTGGTTTGTCACCTCAGTCTGCTGGTTAGAGTTACGTTTGTGTGAGTGTGCAGTGAGAAGTCTGCATCTTGCATCTACTACTTCATGTAGCTGTCAAGATCTGTGCCATGCTTGCCATGACAAATCTCTATAATACCACTCCCTTACATTGGAAGGGGCAAAATGTATGGTGCATGAACATGTCCTTATACCCTTGCACTCTCCACTCAGAGACCCTGCACTTGTAAACAGCCCCTCTCATTCCTTTACCTCAGGTTTTCCATCCCAAAGCATAGGCCTAGATTCACCCCCCTCTGTAAAGTTATGTCCAACCTTTCTCCTTCCACTCTCAGCAACTCATAATGCTGAGTTTCCATAGAAGTCCAAATGTAAAAGCATTTGAAAACATACATTTTAAAGCACCAAGGAATAACATTTTTCGTTTGAAGGCAGCTGGTCAGAATAGGTTTACATTTGACTAATCTTTTCAACTTTGTAGGTTAATCCTGTAGGCCATTGAAGGTTTGGATTTTATCAGACATATGAGATGTTAGGCAGGAAAATTCATCAGTGGGAGGGGGACTCTCGTTAAGGAAACAAAATAGCTCCAAGTCAAATGGAGATCAAGCCAGCTCCTTGAAGGCTCTGCTTGCTAAGACAGGGTTAATTTATTGTACAGGGTGAAATGGATTTCAAGGAGCAAAAGAATGACTTGTCCTAATCTCTGCAAAATGGAAAGCAGTGTTTGCTGAAATCAGAGGAACATTTTGTCAGAAACCAGAGGCTAATCCTCTTCCATTTAATGGATTGAGTGGAGCAAGTCAGGGGGTAAACAGTCACGCAGATTAGACAGAGAAACTTAATTGGGCATATCAAACACCAACTACAGTATCCTGGCCTAAACCCCTCAAAGGGACTCCCCTCTCATGTCTTAAGCCTCAATCCTGCCTGCCATTGAAATTTATCACATTTCAAGCTCAAATATAAAATACTAGTATCAGGACCAGCCATCACGACGCTGGGCACCAAGAGTGCCTAAAAGAGCACCCAGGAGCTTGTATGGACAGGTTCACAATGGATGCCACACAGGAAGTTTGGGCTTTGGCACCTGGATGGTCAAAGGCTTGGTATTTCATTTTAAATAGGGCCTCATTGTGCTGTTTAATTTCACCAACACACCCTTCAGCAGTAACATCAATTTAAAAAAAAAAAAAAACACTTATATTCAGTAGTGGGTAAAAACAGACTTTCCTGTAACTTCAAAAAGAGCATAAAGCAATATATCATAGCATAACAAAGTATAAAAAACTTGAGTGTGATCCCCAGCTCGTCCCAACATGAAGAAAAAAGATCTCCACGGAATTAAATTAAAGCTCACCGCACCAACCAACGATGGAAAATGCTTTATTCAAAGTTAAAAGCAAGGCACCAGCGGCGGGGGGGGGGGGGGGGGGGGGGGGATGTTAAGCGCACACCACTGTGACCCCCAGCTCCCTGAAGAGAGACTCATGCTTTATGTGAGTAGTATGTCCTCTGTTATTTGCACAGGGAGACCCCCTTTAGGGTTCTTGATAAACAGGATTCAGGTTGTCCTCATCTACAACAAAGATACATTTCACAAGGAATTAGAATCAAGACCCAAATTACTGCAGAGAAGATGCTCCAAAATAGCAGATATAAAAAAAAAGGGGGGGGGGGGGAATGTTAAGCGCACACCACTGTGACCCCCAGCTCCCTGAAGAGAGACTCATGCTTTATGTGAGTAGTATGTCCTCTGTTATTTGCACAGGGAGACCCCCTTTAGGGTTCTTGATAAACAGGATTCAGGTTGTCCTCATCTACAACAAAGATACATTTCACAAGGAATTAGAATCAAGACCCAAATTACTGCAGAGAAGATGCTCCAAAATAGCAGATATAAAAAAAAGGTTTTCTTTCTCTATCAGAGCCTTGAAAGCCACAGTCCCATTTACATAGTCACTCTAGTGTGTTTCCTGTAGGGTGGGTCCTTAGCGTACTGTCCAATAAGGACTTCCTTAGTTGCTGAAGTCGCCAAAACATAACTTTGCAATAGAACACAAACAACTCTGTACTAATTGTAGCAACCTACCCATACTTTAAGACTCATCAGCTCCTTCCAGATTGGTTGCTCATTTACTTTACACCTTTCTATCTCGCTGACGCACTAGTGTAGCTAATATACCACCGTTTCCCCAGAGTCCTCCACTAGTTATTAGAATGATTTTAAAATACACACACTTGGGGCTATTCACTAAAAGGTGAGTTGAGGTGAGATGAACATTTCATCTCACCAATTCAGCTATACATTGTGGGGGAACTTACCAGGTTTGTCCCTGCGCAATGTATAGCTAAATTGGTGAGATGAAATGTTCATCTCACCTCAACTCACTCGCTATTCACTTTAACTCACCTGCTATTCACTTCAATTCACCTGCTACTCACCTCAACTCACCTTTTAGTGAATAGTCCCAACTGAGATACCAACCAGGAAGATGAAATCACTACTTAGTGTGAGGTAGAAAGCACTTTAGCTTCTCAGGCACATTGGACAATAGCCATTGACGTCACAAGCTTTATTATGGGGAAAGGTGAAGAACGATTCTGGTGGCTACAACTCCCACAGCTGTGGCACAAGTAAAGTAGATGTGAGATGTGATGATGATAAAAAATAGAAGCAGATGTGAATACAGGTCTCAATTTATATACCATTGTCCATTACTTTCTGCCACATTAACTCCTTTTGAGACAGAAACCTACAGACTCCAATGTGAGTTCAATCATTTAAGTAGAAATCTTTGCTACTGCAACTTTTTTTGAACTAGAACTCTTATTACTCTCAGTGCCAAAGCTGACCAGTCCCTTATAGTTTTGCCTAGATTTGTGTGGCATCTCTCACTTTGTTCATTCAGGCCAAACTGAGCAACACGCTCTATTAAAAAAATATGAATCCACCTTACCTGCAGCTGATCACAATAGCCGATTCATTGCCTCTGGAGATAACATAGATTTCTGTTCTGGAATATGCAGTAAAAGCAAAGTGATGAAAGCAATGGATGAAGTCACCTTCACACTGCCTTCCAAACGTACTGCTCGTCAGTGATAGGCTGCCCCCTACAGAATGCAGGAAGAAATACAACCTGTCTAATCTCTTTAGCTAAGCCAATGTCATGACTATAAGAAGTTGTTACTTATACACTACTATTCAGAAGTTTGGGGTCACTTAGAAATGTCCTAGTTTTCCATGAAAACATCAAATGAGCTGCGAAATGAATAGGAAACACAGTCAAGATGTTGATAAGATTAGAAGTAATGATTTAGATTCTAAAGAAGGACAGTTTTATTGGCTTTTTAATCAGCACAACAGTATATATATATATATATATCATTAAAAATTAGCCGTTTACAGCTACAATAGTCATTTACAACATTAACAGTGCTGTAACTCCATTTATGTTATTTTAATGGACAAAATGTGCAAACATTTGAACTGTAGTATATCCATTTATAAATATCATATTTTACAGCTAAAAGTGTTGAGTTGATTAAAGAACCAATAAAACTGGCCTACTTTAGAATCTAAATCATTATTTCTAAATCTTGTCAATGGCTTGACCATGTTTCCTATTCATTTTGCAACTCATTTTATGTATGTTTTAATGGAGAACCAGTAAATCTCTACCTGGTGTAGGTATACATGTTTTTGTGGGACTTAATGTAAAAGCATCTACTTGCATATGTAACCTGTTCTTCTGCTATTCCTTTATTGTCCATCTCGCTCCCCCCCAGGCTCCCCTTATCTCTCTCCCCCCAGGCTCCCCTTATCTCTCTCCCCCCATGCTCCCCTTTTCTGTCTCTTCCCATGGTCCACTTTCTGTCTTTCTGCCCTTATCACCATGTGTGTGTCTCTCCCCTTATAACCCACTTGTCTAGATCTCTCCCCCATTTACCCTGTCTTTCTCCCCTTATTACCCCTTTGTCTATTTCTCTCCCCTTATCACCCCCTTGTCTGTTTGTCTTCATTCAATCCCTCTTGTCTGTAACTCTCTCCCCTCCCATCCCATCTTGTGTGTCTGCTCCCACACCCTTTGTCTTTTTCCCTACACCCTTTGTCTGCTCTCCCCCATAAGCTTTGTCTGCTTACCCCATACTGCTCCCCCCATACACTCTGCTCCCTTTGCCCTCTTTTAGCTACCTTCTTGTGCATGGGCAGAATGTGATAGACTCACTTCGATCTCAGTCCGAGATGACTTGCAAGCACCCGGCACACTGATGAATCAGAATGCTCTTGGAACATGGCAACCCCTAAGCCACAGCACAGGGGATGTAGAGTTCCTTCATAAGAATGCCACTGATGGCCTTTTCTAATTGTGACTGTTCTTTTCATCGAGCCATCACTTATATGTTATCCATGTATCATATTGTATATTTCATATTAAGTAGAGCCAACTATCCAACTGATTAGATTAATAGATTCAATCAACGTTTTACAATTTGGCTATTCAATAAAACCAGTTTGATCTCTGAATTTCTATTAACCTGTTGTTCAAAAACATGTAAAACTTACAGAAGTGTATCACTTATCCTATGTAATTCAGATGTAGACCGGAATGGCTTGCATACATCTAAAAAGAGAATAAGACAGAAACAGCATATGTGTGACTGTAAAATAGGCAGTATGTTATATCCACCCATGAACCAATTAACTCACATCTCTGGTGTGAATTACTGTGTGGAAAATACCTCCATATCATAGACTCAGCTTCTTCTTAATGGCTGGACAGTGGATGATGTCACAGACACAGCAAAGAAAGAGAAAGACGGCAATAGTGTGACAAAAATATGAACGCATTTTAATAATGACCCCTTAATGTGCCACTTACTTGGAAGTAAAAACAATGTGCGCATTAAAAATATACATATACAAACACATACACGTAGAAACAGATTAGGACATAAGAGAGTTCCACAATGGTTCAAATTTTCAATGGCCGGTCTTCATGGACGAACTTCCTGATCCTCCCTGCTGGCGTCTGATGTCAATTTTGCTCCAAACAATTGCTGACAGTAACGCAGAACCTGTCTCATGACTAGAAGGCACGGTGGCCAACCTCATATTTATTTCCCATTACATTTCAAAAGGCTCACTGGCCACTGCCCCTCCTCAATATAATGTGGGAAAATAAAAGAAGTAGGATTTGAATCAAATAAAGTATAAAATTAGTACCCTGCCCAAAAACAGAATAAAAGTTTCATTAAGTTAATTATTGGCTAAGTGTTGAAAAACACTGAGTAAAAAAAAAGGTTTAGTTGTCCTTTAACAGTGTTTAATTGCTTAAAGGGACACTACCACTTATATAAGATGTAACTAGATGAGCTGGTCACTTAAAACAAACACATATATTAATTATATTCCACTGTTTTTTGGTTTTATATGACTGAAGTAATTGCATATAAAAGGAAAAATAAAGTTAGGTGTTTATCTCCCGACTCCATTTTGTGAATATTTCCCATGATGCAACATCGTCCAAAATCCTCCAGCCAGTCTCACTTTACAACTGTGGCAAAAGCCTGCATGATGATGTCATGTTTTTTCCATTTATATACTTAAAAATTCTATTGGGATTAGTTTTTCATTTTCCTTTTCCATTTAGCTGATTTGATCGCCTTTTTGCTTGCCTTTCCCGCAATGAAACTCCTGCCGCCTACTCCCTTCCTACCCCATCTTGAAACCCTCTCTTTTTCTCACTACACTGTCCTACATTCCTCGTTATTTTCCACTGCTTCCCCCTTTTAATTTATTATTATTTTTAAAAGGTATATTTAATATTGTCTCATTCTACAATTTCTTATCTGTATATATGATAATGTCTTGGCAGGAACTTGAGAACCCTACTAGGCATCTTATGTATACTATGCTGGTTCTCACTGTTTCTGAGGTCGGTATAATAATGTTACTGGAAAGCACCTGAGAACCCTTAAATGCACTATATTGTATTTCTTACTGTTATATTTATTGTGTCTATAAACTGATGCCTTGATGATACCTCTTTATATTACCAACTGTAACAATTTTGCAAATTATTACATGTAAATAGGATAATGTTTTGGCAGGAACCTGAGAACCCTGCTATGCACTATATCTTATACTATATTGGTTCCCACTCTATATTATGTGTGTATAATATTATACCAGAAAGTACCTCAGTACCCTATAATGCACTATATTGTACATGTCATTGTTCCCCAACTTACTATGTGTTTATAACCAATATTCTGGGGATATTTCCCCTCCTTACCAAATGTAACAATTAGTTCACTTTTTGTGAAAAATGCTGGCGATCCTACGCTTTCATAATTTTTGAAATACCAATTTCTTCTGTTTTATTTTCTTTCTTATGTTGCTTGTAAGCCACACTTAAACAGTAATGCTGCTATGTTCAAAGATGCTACATTTGCTAATTCTCAGGGCTCCTTTAAGGCATTGATAAGCTGTAGGCAGGAGCTTTTAATTGTGAATCCAAAAAACCTATACATAATTACAAATATATTAATGGTAACAAAGTAACTCTTCATTGATAAAACACAATGGGGTTTTCTAAAAAGGCACAATTGCCGTTTGTAATGTATAACGGTGATTGTGCCTTTTTATACATCCAGACACTATGCAGTGCTGGAGAGGGACCTCCGACACAAATTAGGCAGTTTCCAGCATCTGATTTTTTTATACATAGGCTGCTCCGACACAACGAGCGCCAGCACTGCCAAAATGTACATACTGAGTGGGGGCTGCACAGATTCACAAAATATGTTGGGAATCTGCTTTATACATTGGTGCACACAGCTGTGGTAATATAAGGATACAGTGGTCCATTTGCACTTATCCTTGCTTTCTATTTCTCCCATATAGTTATTTTTTCCAAGCCTACTTGTGTGTGCTCGTATGACAGTAGTCCATCATGGGCCCGTGCCTGCTTGTGTGTGCTTGTCTGACAGTAGTCCATCATGGGCCCGTGCCTGCTTGTGGTTGCTTGTATGACAGTAGTCCATCATGGGCCCATGCCTGCTTGTGTGTGCTTGTATGACAGTAGTCCATCATGGGCCCGTGCCTGCTTGTCGTTGCTCATATGACAGTAGTCCATCATGGGCCCGTGCCTGCTTGTGGTTGCTTGTATGACAGTAGTCCATCATGGGCCCGTGCCTGCTTGTGGTTGATTGTATGACAGTAGTCCACCATGGGCCCGTGCCTGCTTGTGGTTGCTCGTATAACAGTAGTCCATCATGGGCCCATGCCTGCTTGTGGTTGATTGTATGACAGTAGTCCATCATGGGCCCGTGCCTGCTTGTGGTTGATTGTATGACAGTAGTCCATCATGGGCCCGTGCCTGCTTGTGTGTGCTTGTATGACAGTAGTCCATCATGGGCCCGTGCCTGCTTGTGGTTGCTCGTAAGACAGTAGTCCATCATGGGCCCGTGCCTGCTTGTGGTTGATTGTATGACAGTAGTCCATCATGGGCCCGTGCCTGCTTGTGGTTGATTGTATGACAGTAGTCCATCATGGGCCCATGCCTGCTTGTGGTTAATTGTATGACAGTAGTCCATCATGGGCCCGTGCCTGCTTGTGGTTGCATGTATGACAGTAGTCCATCATGGGCCCATGCCTGCTTGTCGTTGCTTGTATGACAGTAGTCCATCATGGGCCCGTGCCTGCTTGTGGTTGCTCGTATGACAGTAGTCCATCATGGGCCCGTGCCTGCTTGTGGTTGCTTGTATGACAGTAGTCCATCATGGGCCCGTGCCTGCTTGTGGTTGCTTGTATGACAGTAGTCCATCATGGGCCCGTGCCTGCTTGTGGTAGCTCGTAAGACAGTAGTCCACCATGGGCCCGTGCCTGCTTGTGGTTGATTGTATGACAGTAGTCCATCATGGGCCCATGCCTGCTTGTGGTTGCTCGTATGACAGTAGTCCATCATGGGCCCATGCCTGCTTGTGGTTGCTCGTATGACAGTAGTCCATCATGGGCCCGTGCCTGCTTGTGGTTGCTCGTATGACAGTAGTCCATCATGGGCCCGTGCCTGCTTGTGGTTGATTGTATGACAGTAGTCCATCATGGGCCCGTGCCTGCTTGTGGTTGATTGTATGACAGTAGTCCATCATGGGCCCATGCCTGCTTGTGGTTGATTGTATGACAGTAGTCCATCATGGGCCCGTGCCTGCTTGTGGTTGATTGTATGACAGTAGTCCATCATAGGCCCGTGCTTGCTTGTGTGTGCTTGTATGACAGTAGTCAATCATGGGTCCGTGCCTGCTTGTGGTTGCTTGTATGACAGTAGTCCATCATGGGCCCGTGCTTGCTTGTGGTTGATTGTATGACAGTAGTCCATTATGGGCCCATGCCTGCTTGTGGTTGATTGTATGACAGTAGTCCATCATGGGCCCATGCCTGCTTGTGGTTGCTTGGATGACAGTAGTCCATCATGGGCCCGTGCCTGCTTGTGGTTGCTTGTATGACAGTAGTCCATCATGGGCCCATGCCTGCTTGTGTGTGCTTGTATGACAGTAGTCCATCATGGGCTCGTGCCTGTTTGTCATTGCTCATATGACAGTAGTCCATCATGGGCCCGTGCCTGCTTGTGGTTGCTTGTATGACAGTAGTCCACCATGGGCCCGTGCCTGCTTGTGGTTGCTCGTATAACAGTAGTCCATCATGGGCCCATGCCTGCTTGTGGTTGATTGTATGACAGTAGTCCATCATGGGCCCGTGCCTGCTTGTGGTTGATTGTATGACAGTAGTCCATCATGGGCCCGTGCCTGCTTGTGTGTGCTTGTATGACAGTAGTCCACCATGGGCCCGTGCCTGCTTGTCGTTGCTCACATGACAGTAGTCCATCATGGGCCCGTCCCTGCTTGTGGTTGCTCGTAAGACAGTAGTCCATCATGGGCCCGTGCCTGCTTGTGGCTGATTGTATGACAGTAGTCCATCATGGGCCCGTGCCTGCTTGTGGTTGATTGTATGACAGTAGTCCATCATGGGCCCATGCCTGCTTGTGGTTGATTGTATGACAGTAGTCCATCATGGGCCCGTGCTTGCTTGTGGTTGATTGTATGACAGTAGTCCATCATGGGCCCGTGACTGCTTGTGGTTGCTCGTATGACAGTAGTCCATCATGGGCCCATGCCTGCTTGTGGTTGCTCGTATGACAGTAGTCCATCATGGGCCCGTGCCTGCTTGTGGTTGCTCGTATGACAGTAGTCCATCATGGGCCCGTGCCTGCTTGTGGTTGATTGTATGACAGTAGTCCATCATGGGCCCGTGCCTGCTTGTGGTTGATTGTATGACAGTAGTCCATCATGGGCCCATGCCTGCTTGTGGTTGATTGTATGACAGTAGTCCATCATGGGCCCGTGCCTGCTTGTGGTTGATTGTATGACAGTAGTCCATCATAGGCCCGTGCTTGCTTGTGTGTGCTTGTATGACAGTAGTCAATCATGGGTCCGTGCCTGCTTGTGGTTGCTTGTATGACAGTAGTCCATCATGGGCCCGTGCTTGCTTGTGGTTGATTGTATGACAGTAGTCCATTATGGGCCCATGCCTGCTTGTGGTTGATTGTATGACAGTAGTCCATCATGGGCCCATGCCTGCTTGTGGTTGCTTGGATGACAGTAGTCCATCATGGGCCCGTGCCTGCTTGTGGTTGCTTGTATGACAGTAGTCCATCATGGGCCCATGCCTGCTTGTGTGTGCTTGTATGACAGTAGTCCATCATGGGCTCGTGCCTGTTTGTCATTGCTCATATGACAGTAGTCCATCATGGGCCCGTGCTTGCTTGTGTGTGCTTGTATGACAGTAGTCCATCATGGGCCCGTGCCTGCTTGTGGTTGCTTGTATGACAGTAGTCCACCATGGGCCCGTGCCTGCTTGTGGTTGCTCGTATAACAGTAGTCCATCATGGGCCCATGCCTGCTTGTGGTTGATTGTATGACAGTAGTCCATCATGGGCCCGTGCCTGCTTGTGGTTGATTGTATGACATTAGTCCATCATGGGCCCGTGCCTGCTTGTGTGTGCTTGTATGACAGTAGTCCATCATGGGCCTGTGCCTGCTTGTCGTTGCTCACATGACAGTAGTCCATCATGGGCCCGTCCCTGCTTGTGGTTGCTCGTAAGACAGTAGTCCATCATGGGCCCGTGCCTGCTTGTGGCTGATTGTATGACAGTAGTCCATCATGGGCCCGTGCCTGCTTGTGGTTGATTGTATGACAGTAGTCCATCATGGGCCCATGCCTGCTTGTGGTTGATTGTATGACAGTAGTCCATCATGGGCCCGTGCTTGCTTGTGGTTGATTGTATGACAGTAGTCCATCATGGGCCCGTGCCTGCTTGTGGTTGCATGTATGACAGTAGTCCATCATGGGCCCATGCCTGCTTGTGGTTGCTTGGATGACAGTAGTCCATCATGGGCCCGTGACTGCTTGTGGTTGCTTGGATGACAGTAGTCCATCATGGGCCCTTGCCTGCTTGTGGTTGCTCGTATGACAGTAGTCCATCATGGGCCCGTGCCTGCTTGTGGTTGCTCGTATGACAGTAGTCCATCATGGGCCCGTGCCTGCTTGTGGTAGCTCGTAAGACAGTAGTCCACCATGGGCCCGTGCCTGCTTGTGATTGATTGTATGACAGTAGTCCATCATGGGCCCATGCCTGCTTGTGGTTGCTCGTCTGACAGTAGTCCAAAATGGGCCCGTGCCTGCTTGAGGTTGATTGTATGACAGTAGTCCATCATGGGCCCGTGCTTGCTTGTGTGTGCTTGTATGACAGTAGTCAATCATGGGCCCGTGCCTGCTTGTGGTTGCTCGTCTGACAGTAGTCCAAAATGGGCCCGTGCCTGCTTGTGGTTGCTTGTATGACAGTAGTCCACCATGGGCCCGTGCCTGCTTGTGGTTGCTCGTATAACAGTAGTCCATCATGGGCCCATGCCTGCTTGTGGTTGATTGTATGACAGTAGTCCATCATGGGCCCGTGCCTGCTTGTGGTTGATTGTATGACATTAGTCCATCATGGGCCCGTGCCTGCTTGTGTGTGCTTGTATGACAGTAGTCCATCATGGGCCTGTGCCTGCTTGTCGTTGCTCACATGACAGTAGTCCATCATGGGCCCGTCCCTGCTTGTGGTTGCTCGTAAGACAGTAGTCCATCATGGGCCCGTGCCTGCTTGTGGCTGATTGTATGACAGTAGTCCATCATGGGCCCGTGCCTGCTTGTGGTTGATTGTATGACAGTAGTCCATCATGGGCCCATGCCTGCTTGTGGTTGATTGTATGACAGTAGTCCATCATGGGCCCGTGCTTGCTTGTGGTTGATTGTATGACAGTAGTCCATCATGGGCCCGTGCCTGCTTGTGGTTGCATGTATGACAGTAGTCCATCATGGGCCCATGCCTGCTTGTGGTTGCTTGGATGACAGTAGTCCATCATGGGCCCGTGACTGCTTGTGGTTGCTTGGATGACAGTAGTCCATCATGGGCCCTTGCCTGCTTGTGGTTGCTCGTATGACAGTAGTCCATCATGGGCCCGTGCCTGCTTGTGGTTGCTCGTATGACAGTAGTCCATCATGGGCCCGTGCCTGCTTGTGGTAGCTCGTAAGACAGTAGTCCACCATGGGCCCGTGCCTGCTTGTGATTGATTGTATGACAGTAGTCCATCATGGGCCCATGCCTGCTTGTGGTTGCTCGTCTGACAGTAGTCCAAAATGGGCCCGTGCCTGCTTGAGGTTGATTGTATGACAGTAGTCCATCATGGGCCCGTGCTTGCTTGTGTGTGCTTGTATGACAGTAGTCAATCATGGGCCCGTGCCTGCTTGTGGTTGCTCGTCTGACAGTAGTCCAAAATGGGCCCGTGCCTGCTTGTGGTTGATTGTATGACAGTAGTCCATCATGGGCCCGTGCTTGCTTGTGTGTGCTTGTATGACAGTAGTCAATCATGGGCCCGTGCCTGCTTGTGGTTGCTTGTATGACAGTAGTCCATCATGGGCCCGTGCTTGCTTGTGGTTGATTGTATGACAGTAGTCCATCATGGGCCCATGCCTGCTTTTCGTTGCTCATATGACAGTAGTCCATCATGGGCCCGTGCCTGCTTGTGGTTGATTGTATGACAGTAGTCCATCATGGGCCCGTGCCTGCTTGTGGTTGCTTGTAAGACAGTAGTCCACCATGGGCCCGTGCCTGCTTGTGGTTGCTCGTATGACAGTAGTCCATCATGGGCCCGTGCCTGCTTGTGGTGGATTGTATGACAGTAGTCCATCATGGGCCCGTGCTTGCTTGTGTGTGCGTGTATGACAGTAGGCAATCATGGGCCCGTGCCTGCTTGTGGTTGCTTGTATGACAGTAGTCCATCATGGGCCCGTGCTTGCTTGTGGTTGATTGTATGACAGTAGTCCATCATGGGCCCATGCCTGCTTGTCGTTGCTCATATGACAGTAGTCCATCATGGGCCCGTGCCTGCTTGTCGTTGCTCACATGACAGTAGTCCATCATGGGCCCGTCCCTGCTTGTGGTTGCTCGTAAGACAGTAGTCCATCATGGGCCCGTGCCTGCTTGTGGCTGATTGTATGACAGTAGTCCATCATGGGCCCGTGCCTGCTTGTGGTTGATTGTATGACAGTAGTCCATCATGGGCCCATGCCTGCTTGTGGTTGATTGTATGACAGTAGTCCATCATGGGCCCGTGCTTGCTTGTGGTTGATTGTATGACAGTAGTCCATCATGGGCCCGTGCCTGCTTGTGGTTGCATGTATGACAGTAGTCCATCATGGGCCCATGCCTGCTTGTGGTTGCTTGGATGACAGTAGTCCATCATGGGCCCGTGACTGCTTGTGGTTGCTTGGATGACAGTAGTCCATCATGGGCCCTTGCCTGCTTGTGGTTGCTCGTATGACAGTAGTCCATCATGGGCCCGTGCCTGCTTGTGGTTGCTCGTATGACAGTAGTCCATCATGGGCCCGTGCCTGCTTGTGGTAGCTCGTAAGACAGTAGTCCACCATGGGCCCGTGCCTGCTTGTGATTGATAGTATGACAGTAGTCCATCATGGGCCCATGCCTGCTTGTGGTTGCTTGTCTGACAGTAGTCCAAAATGGGCCCGTGCCTGCTTGAGGTTGATTGTATGACAGTAGTCCATCATGGGCCCGTGCTTGCTTGTGTGTGCTTGTATGACAGTAGTCAATCATGGGCCCGTGCCTGCTTGTGGTTGCTCGTCTGACAGTAGTCCAAAATGGGCCCGTGCCTGCTTGTGGTTGATTGTATGACAGTAGTCCATCATGGGCCCGTGCTTGCTTGTGTGTGCTTGTATGACAGTAGTCAATCATGGGCCCGTGCCTGCTTGTGGTTGCTTGTATGACAGTAGTCCATCAGGGGCCCGTGCTTGCTTGTGGTTGATTGTATGACAGTAGTCCATCATGGGCCCATGCCTGCTTGTCGTTGCTCATATGACAGTAGTCCATCATGGGCCCGTGCCTGCTTGTGGTTGCTTGTATGACAGTAGTCCATCATGGGCCCGTGCCTGCTTGTGGTTGCTTGTAAGACAGTAGTCCACCATGGGCCCGTGCCTGCTTGTGGTTGCTCGTATGACAGTAGTCCATCATGGGCCCGTGCCTGCTTGTGGTGGATTGTATGACAGTAGTCCATCATGGGCCCGTGCTTGCTTGTGTGTGCGTGTATGACAGTAGGCAATCATGGGCCCGTGCCTGCTTGTGGTTGCTTGTATGACAGTAGTCCATCATGGGCCCGTGCTTGCTTGTGGTTGATTGTATGACAGTAGTCCATCATGGGCCCATGCCTGCTTGTCGTTGCTCATATGACAGTAGTCCATCATGGGCCCGTGCCTGCTTGTGGTTGCTTGTATGACAGTAGTCCATCATGGGCCCGTGCCTGCTTGTGGTAGCTCGTAAGACAGTAGTCCACCATGGGCCCGTGCCTGCTTGTGGTTGCTCGTATGACAGTAGTCCATCATGGGCCCGTGCCTGCTTGTGGTGGATTGTATGACAGTAGTCCATCATGGGCCCGTGCTTGCTTGTGTGTGCTTGTATGACAGTAGTCCATCATGGGCCCGTGCTTGCTTGTGTGTGCTTGTATGACAGTAGTCAATCATGGGCCCGTGCCTGCTTGTGGTTGCTTGTATGACAGTAGTCCATCATGGGCCCGTGCTTGCTTGTGTGTGCTTGTATGACAGTAGTCCATCATGGGCCCGTGCCTGCTTGTGGTTGCTTGTATGACAGTAGTCCATCATGGGCCAGTGCCTGCTTTGCCCACTGGATAAAGTGTCACTGCTTCTATTTTGTTTTGATGTCATATAGCTCCTTCTCCTTAGAATTAAGAATCCCATTTTATTGCTCATGTTATATTTATACTGTTGGACCAGGCATCAGACGTACTGCCATTTTTCCTATAAGTTAATCTCTCTTATATAGCCCTGTGTGACTCCAGCCAACTCTGGCGATTGTAGCAATAAGCCTTGGCTCAGAGCATATATCCTAATGTCTGCTCCATAAAACTTGGTTTCTGGAGACATACCTAAGCTGTGTTAACTTTTTTTCAGTCTGTCTGGTCCATGATGTGATTTTCTTTTTTCTTTTTTTTTCTAGAACAGGGGTGGGGTACCTGTGGCCCTCCAGATGTTGCAGGACTACATTTCCCATACTCCTCTGCCAGCCACTTTGCTGAAAGAGCATTATGTGAGATGTAGTTCATCAGCAGCTGGAGGGCCGCACGTTCCCCACCCCTGTCAGCGCTACCCTTTTGGATATTAGTAAAAATGCACCCCAATAACTGAACTGTATCAAGAGCACTACCTCTTACCACAGAAACAACAAAGAAACCTGAAGCAACCCACAAGTTTTATAAGCTGCCCTCCAGAGGGAAACAATTCACTGATCAAGGGGGAGATTCCACCTTGATTAACTGAACACAAATTAATATTACACACGGCAGGGAAGTTAGTGAACATATACCGTATGTGTCCAGGACAATCTTACATAAGGGATTGGAGCAAAAAAATCGGCGAGGATTTAAAAGCAGGTTGAAATATGTCCAAACTGGATGGGTCAAATGGCCCAAAGAGTGGATACGGGTTGGGTGCACAGGGTAGACCGCATCCGGGATGCCTAAATACCAGGGAAGCGTGAGCACAGGGCAAGGGGTGAAGTCTGCCCCGGCTGAAGTGGCACAGACTTCATGCTCCATCGACTCGCTCTATGCACCATCTTTAAGGTCAGAGTGGTACATGTCACTGACATCCAGAGCACTAATTCATTGTAAAGCTGTTGAGAAAGGAACAAGGATGACGCATTGACACTGCTGTTTGGGATGCAAAGATGATATATGGAAGCTGTTTAGGTACATATATGCCACTGATAAGTTGTTTGGGCAGAAAGATGGCACTGACAAACTATTTGGGTACAAAGATGGTACAGGGAAGGTGTTTAGGTACATAGATGGCATTGAAAAGCCAGACACAAAGATGCACTTTTCAAGCTGTTTGTGGACAGATATGAAACTGGGAAGCTCTTTAAGGACAAAAGGGGCACTGGCAAGCTGTTTGGGTAAAAATATAGCACTGAAAAGCTGTTTGGAAGAAACATGACACTGGCAAGCTGTTTGGTGACAGAGATGTCAACAGGAAGCTGGGCACATATAAGCACTGGAAAGCTGTTTGGGCACATAGATGGTACTGATAAGCAGTTTAAGGGCAAAGGTGACACTGCCAAGCTGTTTAAGACAAAGCTGGCACTGTGGGAAGAATGTGACATGTTACATGGTGAAGAGATTAAGTGGTTCCCACAGTAAATGGGTGCAGTTAGAATTGTTATGTTTATGAAGGGAAGAAGTTGGCAATATAACCACACCAACCCGGGGCCGCCAAAATCTTGCACCCTAAAAACATTAGTGACCACCGTTGCCATTTTTTCTTCAACAAAATACCAGCTATGATATTACCTTAATAGAGATAACCTAGGCCTCAATACAATGCTTTACTGTCCTTCATGTGGTGCATGGCATATATGGCAGAAACACACAGTTTAGCACTGCTGTTACTGTATTATTATGGGAATAGTAGCTAACTGCTTATAGGGCTGTACAGTACAAACACTAACTTTTGCTAGCTGAACTTTATGGGAATTGTAGGCCATCACAGCCTTAGTCTATAACTACAATACACTGCAATCTAACTTGTTTTGTTGTTGTTGGCTGTGGCTCCCATGAAATACAATCAGCCATTACTGGCTGAACCC
The DNA here is from genome assembly GCA_036172795.1 of Pelodytes ibericus. Classification (NCBI taxonomy): domain Eukaryota; kingdom Metazoa; phylum Chordata; class Amphibia; order Anura; family Pelodytidae; genus Pelodytes; species Pelodytes ibericus. The sequence goes on from CM069867.1 coordinate 58,066,328, forward strand.
CATAGGAATTGTACACTATGGTAGTTGTGGCTAATCTTTACCACCCCAGCTATTGTAAACTAAAGTTCCCATGTTGCACAGGTACATGCTGGTCTGTTAGCTACTACTAGCATGGTCATATCATTTTTATATTACCTAAACATGGGTAGCTAATATCTGCCTCCCGCCAGAAATCCTCTCTCTTGAGCCAACAAGGGTAGGCAATGGAGTGGACGTAAGAAGGTATTGAGGTGGGACAGGTAAAAGGTGGTGAGGTTATTGTTCCCACCCTGGAAAAAGTACTGCGGACACCCATGCCGATTACATACAACTGCAGAAGTGGGAAGTCTGGTGTTGTACGGTTGCACTGAAACACTAGAGGGAGCTCTCTAACCATAACTATCTATTTTTGGTTATAATCATTAAAGCAGAATTCAGTTTCTAAAAGATGCATCCATCATTACTCATTCCTAACGGCTTCAACTCAGTTGACCATCATAACTTTGGAAGGAAAACAAATGAGCCTGGAAACGACTTCTTTAGAAATGTTTTGGTAATTGCTAAGCATCTGACATATTACAGCCTCGGTCCAGTGAGGGTGCAATTCTATGGGGTGATTAAAATAACAACAATATACTGAGCTCTGACAGCCAACAGATGGTAATTATCCTGTCTCGTTTGATAGGTAACTGAGCGAACAGGTCATGCTGGAATTGAAGTGTGCTCGCTTGTCTATCTTGTGTACACACACTTATGCAAAACTCCCTCATCTGATTTATAACTAGGTTAACAAGATGGGAAAATGATGCATACATATGTATGAGGCAGCTCCTAAAAAAAGAACAAGGGGGGGGGGGATGCTGCCTAGGACGAGTGGTCCATACGAGTGGAGTTTGGGGGCAGAGAGCCAACTGAATATTTCACTAAATGAATTGCCATCTCATTGCAAGCATGCAGAAACATATTACAAACCATTAAACCAAAGCTGGCCTGGTCAGCCACAATGGATGGTTCTTTCCTTTAAGTTCATCATCTATACATTGTTTATACTGTGAATATAGAGTATAAAATAATATGGAAGATGATCTCTATAGTGTGCTAGCAGAACTGAAAACAAATGACTACATAAAGAGACAATGGGGGTCATGTATAAACGCGGCGCAACAAATAATGGCACTATTGGTATGTGCACCTATGTATAAAACAGACTCCCCGACAAATTTCGTAAGTCTACGCTGCATCCGCCGTTTAAGTACTTGATGGTCGTGTCTGTGCTCATAGCTCTTGCACAGACTATATATAAAAAATCAGGTGCTGAAAAGCGCTTGATTAGTGTTGAGGAATCTCCACCAAACACTTGGTAGAGATCACTTTGCCACTCTGCAAAATGTCGGGAGAGGTATAAAAAAAAGCCAATTCTCCGTTATACATTATAAACGGCGATTGTGCTTTTTTATACCTCTCCCAACACTTTGCAGTGTGGGAATTTTTTTACATGAATTTTTTTTACACATTTACAAACACAATTAAAAAGCTGCTAAATAGATCCTAACATGTGTTCTGAGTTTAGAAATACCCAATGTTTACATGTTTTCTGCAGTTTTTTGCAAGTTATAGGGCAATAACTCAAAGTACTGTTTTTGTTTCAAACCTTTTTCTCCTACAGTGACCTTTTGACCCCAACCCTTATTATATACATTAGCACTAACCCTAACCTAACCCTAAAAATTAACTCTAACCCTAGCATCCTTTTTTTCCACAGTGAAATGTTGGCAATTGCCACTAGAGGCAGTCTAGCAACTGTAAAAAATGGCAGTGAAGTGAAATTGATAATTTCCGTCACTCTTGCCAGCTCCAGAGCAGCACCATGTTGGAGGGACATGGTGCCTTCTGATATGGTGCCAGCAATCAGTCCCTGGAATAATGCCTGTGTCCCAGGGGGGCAAAATTTGGGTGTTGCTTAGTGTGTGTGAGAGTGTGCGTGTCTAAGTGAGCGGGAGAGTGTGTGTGTGTAAGCAGCAGAGTGTAAGTGTGTGTGAGCGGCCGCGTATAATAAATGGGTGTATTTCAGTGCGACACGGCAATGAATAGATAGAAGACACATATGGACAGCACTATTGATATTGAAGATCTGTTACTGTAACTGTGTCTGCATTTATGTGCCTGTGTTTACATGTGTTGATCTCAAAGTGGCATTTTCCATGAGATTATGCTCTCCTCTCCCATTTCCAGTGCAGTCTGCAATCATTTTAGTTTTCCCCTTCTCTCTGTTTTTATTCCCTTTCCTTTTTTACCCCATCTCAGTGTCCTACTATGCATGACACCAGCTCACAACAGGAAAGTACAGTGGAAGTAATCCAGTAGTAAAGTTACCAAAAATATACATTTATTGATGGTCCTTATAAAAAAAATCATCATCAGTGGGATAGAGAGTAGATATTTAGGACAAAAAAGGCTTAACGCATACCCTATATGTCTACTCTTTGTGGCCACTGATGATTTTATAGGTCTAAGGACCATCAATAAATTTATACTTTTGGTAATTTTACTACTGGACTACTGATACTATTTTTTTCCTGGTGTAAGCTGGTGCACTGCATACCAAACTATGAAGATGGACTACACAACGAGTCTGATGACATTGCAGCACCCAGGAGATCATAAGAAAGTCCTAAGCACAAGTGCCGCAATGGGATTTTGAGCTGGTATAGACACTTTACCCATCTCATTGCACCCACATGTCCATCCAAGTATGATGATGGTTACAATGCACGCAGATGCTAAATGCCACCTCAGAGGGTCCCGAGTGCCACAGGTGGCACCCATGCCATAGTTTTGCCATCATTAGTGTCAGTTATATACAAGTAATGATTTATGTAGGCTCTGTACTAATAGGTAGACTGGGAAACCCTTGACACCATAATAACAAAGTCTGTTTGTTAGATTCCATAGTGTGGGAATCATGGAAAATGCAACTTGAGTACATCCTGATGTAGGAAACAAAGAGGAGACATGAGCTGTGCTACAACTCTGCTAAATCATGTGCTTAATTCTCAATTTGACAACTAGGTTCATAAATTTTATATTGCGTTGCTCAATCATTCCCTTGCATGCAAGATGTGCCTATTTCATGTTAGAGGTACAGACCGGTAAGATTAACTTCTGGCAAAACACCAACGCCAACTAGAGCCCTACTACATTTGGACCTTCCAAAAAAATACACATACTAATGGTAGTCAAGGTAACAATAGCAAGAAACTGGAACTCCAGGGAAGTAGCAAAATGGTCACACATTAGTGCAATACTTGCCCAACAATGTACAATGGAAAAGGGGGTAGCATGGATAACACAACACAATAATTATACACTCGAATTTTGGGAAACATGGAGTAACTACTTTAAGAACTAAGAAGGGCTCTAAAGCATAGGGGAGAGAAGAGGAAAGAAAGAAAAAAAAAAGAAAGAAAAGAAAGAGAAAAGAATAGGTAAAAGGCAGGCTCCAAATCACACACCATGTCCAAATAAAAAAAATAAAAGAGAAAAGTTAAAAAATGAAGAAGAAAAAAGGAGAAAAAAAGACAATTAGGTGAAACATTAATTGTAAACACAATCTGATATGTACTAAGGAATGTACTGTTTTTATGTGCTCGTAATTTTGTATATTTGTAATAAAGAAAATAAAAAAATAAAGAAAATAAAAAAACTTCAGGCAAAACAACCCCAGCAGAATGAAGTTTTCTAATGTATCAGAAGTAGAGTTTCACGGTTGGGCCTTGGAATGGATAGAACTCTTAATAGAGAATTTCTCGTGCATTCTCTCTGCAGATGTCAGGATAGTGATTGCACAGACCTTGCTGCCTTCAGATCATCTGATAGTGAGATATGTTTGTACTGTACAGGAGTCACACTTCTGATTGACTTCTCACTGTGTAAAAAAGAAAAACAGACAGCTTCTGCTTATCTCAGACATTCTTCATCTCATCCATGTTGGATTCAGAATCAACGCCCTGATAAATACTGTTTGTACATGACTTGGACTTGCCCAGACCCTGCAGCCCTGAAAATACTTCAGCGTGAACTCCTGGGGATGAACAGGTCAACACATTTACTTAAAGGAACTCTGTAAAATTTGACTTATCTATTTTCAAGCTTGATTGCTCTCAGTTGTTTATATATTTAGCTTTATTTATATTGCAAGAGGATCAGTCCAGATAAACTGAATACTCATTCACTGAGCATGTGCAGTAACAACTTCATCCAGTAGCTGATAACTTCTTTTTTTTTTTAACATACTTTTTTGACAGTTGTGACTGGACGTGTGGACATCCTGGGTGTGGTTTATCTTGGTTTTGTGCTGCCCTAGGCAGACAAAATTTGTGCACCCCCCCACGTTGCACACCTACGACATGTCCCATCACCCAAGTTGCACACCTACGACATGTCCCATCACCCACGTTGCACACCTACGACATGTCCCATCACCCACGTTGCACACCTACGACATGTCCCATCACCAACGTTGCACACCTACGACATGCCCCATCACCCACGATGCACACCTACGACATGCCCCATCACCCACGTTGCCCACCTACGACATGCCCCATCACCCACATTGCAAGCACATTAAATGTCCAATTACCCCATTACATGCCCTTGATACTAGACATGTGCATTCGTTTTCGGACGAATGCATTTTCGGACGAAAATAGCATTTTCGTCCATTCGTCCGAAAAACGAATAACGAAAATTTTAACTAACAAAATCCGAATGAACGAATGGTTAATAAACGAAAAACATTCGTTCATTCGTCCATTCGTCCATTCGTGCTATTGGCATTCTAAACCGAAATAGAGTCGGTTTACAATACCAATAGCATTGTACTACATTCCATAAACCGACATGAATGACTTTCGGTTTATGGAATGCATGTAATGCTATTAGCTTCCTATAAACCGAAATTGAGTTCCCATTCATACGAATAGGTCAATTGACCTATTCGTATGAATGGGGACTCTTTCGGTTTATAGAAAGCCAATAGCAGCATGTATTCTATAAGCCGAAAGTCTTTAAAACAAACGACGTTCGGTTTATAGAATACATGTAATGCTATTGCTGTTCTATAAGCCGAAAGACATTCGGCTTATAGAACAGCAATAGCATTACATGCATTCTATAAACCGAACGTCGTTCGTTTTAAAGACTTTCGGCTTATAGAATACTATTGGCATTCTATAAACCTAACTAGAGTCCCTCCTCATTCATAAGAATTTCTTATGAATGGGGACTCGACTCTAGTTCGGTTTATAGAAAGCCAATAGTATTCTATAAGCCGAAAGTCTTTAAAACGAACGACGTTCGGTTTATAGAATACATGTAATGCTATTGCTAAACTATAAACCGAACGACTTTCGGTTTATAGAATAGCCATAGGATTACATGTAGTACATAAGCCGAAAGTCTATAAACCGAAAGTCGTTCGGTTTATAGGCTGTCGGCATTTAACTATACAGAGACAGAGTCTCCATTCATAAAATTATGAATGGAGACTTTGTCTCCGTGTAGTAAAATGCCGAAAGTCTATAAACCGAACGATCGGTTTATAGACTTTCGGCTTATGTAATACATGTAATCCTATGGCTATTCTATAAACCGAAAGTTCGGTTTATAGAATAGCAATAGGAATACATGTATTCCATAAGCCGACAGCCTATAAACCGAACGTTCGGTTTATAGGCTGTGGGCATTTTACTACACGGAGACAAAGTCTCCATTCATAATTTTATGAATGGAGACTCTGTCACCTGTATAGTTAAATGCCGGCTTTTAACTATACGGAGACAAAGTCTCCATTTATAATTTTATGAATGGAGACTCTGTCTCCGTATAGTTAAATGCCCACAGCCTATAAACCGAACGTTCGGTTTATAGGCTGTGGGCATTTAACTATACGGAGACAAAGTCTCCATTCATAATTTTATGAATGGAGACTCTGTCTCTGTATAGTTAAATGCCGGCTTTTAACTATACAGAGACAAAGTCTCCATTTATAATTTTATGAATGGAGACTCTGTCTCCGTATAGTTAAATGCCCACAGCCTATAAACCGAACGTTCGGTTTATAGGCTGTGGGCATTTAACTATACGGAGACAAAGTCTCCATTCATAATTTTATGAATGGAGACTCTGTCTCCGTATAGTTAAATGCTATTGTATTCTATAAACCGACTCTATTTCGGCTTATAGAATGCAATAGTACTACAAATGGACGAATGAACGAATGATTTTCCTTTATTAACCATTCGTTCATCCGGCTTTAGTTAGCTTAGCATTTTCGTTCTTCGTTTTTCGGGCGAATGGACGAAAATGCAATTTTCGGACGAAAATGCATTCGTCCGAAAACGAATGCACATGTCTAGTATATATTCACATGTAAATTGCTTTTTAAATAAAAAATTATGATATAAAAAAATCTTGTTTTTATTTCCTTTTATGTGACAATGCTGCCTCTCTCTTTCCCTTGCCCCCAGATTTGTCGCTCTCCCCCCCTTAGTGTTGTCTCTCTCTCACCCTCCCTTTGGCTCCCCCCTCGCTCCCCTTGTGTCTGTCTCTTCCCCCCTTCCCTCCCCTTGTTTCTCTCTGCCCCCCCCCCCTTGTTATTCTGTCCCCCCCTCACCTGTTTCTTGCTCCCTGGTGGCTAGTGGGGGCAGCCGGGGGATGTATGCACTATACATAATAGACGGAAGTGTCGGGCAGCATGGAGGTTGTCTGCACGATTCGTGCAGACATCCCCCAGCTGCCCGATTCTCCCTGGTGGCTAGCGAGGGAGCGGAGGATGTCTGCGCGATGAACGAGACCTCTCCTGCTGCCGCCCGGCATGACCGCCGGGACTTCTATGATGAAGCTGGGTACTTCCGGCTTCCTCATAAAAGTCCTGGCTGTCGTTCCGGGCGGCAGCAGGGGAGGTCTCGCTCATCGCGCAGACATCCACCGCTGCCTCGCTAGCCACCAGGGAGAATCGGGCAGCTGGGGGATGTCTGCACGAATCGTGCAGACAACCTCCATGCTGCCCGACACTTCCGTCTATTATGTATAGTGCATACATCCCCCGGCTGCCCCCACTAGCCACCAGGGAGCAAGAAACAGGTGAGGGGGGGACAGAATAACAAGGGGGGGGGGGCAGAGAGAAACAAGGGGAGGGAAGGGGGGAAGAGACAGACACAAGGGGAGCGAGGGGGGAGCCAAAGGGAGGGTGAGAGAGAGACAACACTAAGGGGGGGAGAGCGACAAATCTGGGGGCAAGGGAAAGAGAGAGGCAGCATTGTCACATAAAAGGAAATAAAAACAAGATTTTTTTATATCATAATTTTTTATTTAAAAAGCAATTTACATGTGAATATATACTAGACATGTGCATTCGTTTTCGGACGAATGCATTTTCGTCCGAAAATTGCATTTTCGTCCATTCGCCCGAAAAACGAAGAACGAAAATGCTAAGCTAACTAAAGCCGGATGAACGAATGGTTAATAAAGGAAAATCATTCGTTCATTCGTCCATTCGTAGTACTATTGCATTCTATAAGCCGAAATAGAGTCGGTTTATAGAATACAATAGCATTTAACTATACGGAGACAGAGTCTCCATTCATAAATTTATGAATGGAGACAAACGTATAGTTAAAAGCCGACAGCCTATAAACCGAACGTTCGGTTTATAGGCTGTGGGCATTTAACTATACGGAGACAGAGTCTCCATTCATAAAATTATAAATGGAGACTTTGTCTCCGTATAGTTAAAAGCCGGTGTTCTGACAAATTTCTGGAGCAAATTCTCCTGCGCAATCGCAGGAGAATTTGCTCACTGCGCATGCGCATAAAGTTACAGCTGATAACTCAGCTGTAACTTTGTGACCACCGTGCATGAGACAGCTGCGCAACCCACCTCCCGCCCCCTCACACCCGCCGCACACCCCTTCTTACCAGATCATCGACCACAGCGATACACAGCGCATGCGCACGCCTATCCAGCCGTTTGGGAATGCGCGCGTCCGTTGTTGTGTTCTTAAGGTGGTAAGTAACACGGGGCGTCGGGACATAAGGGGGCAAGCATCCTGGTGAGGGCTGCCTCATCTTGATGGGATTTGTGATCCTCCTGCTGTATTATTGATGCAGCAGGAGGATCACAAATCCCATCAAGATGAGGCAGCCCTCACCAGGATGCTTGCCCCCTTATGTCCCGACGCCCCATGTTACTTACCACCTTAAGAACACAACAACGGACGCGCACATTCCCAAACGGCTGGATGGGCGTGCGCATGCGCTGTGTATCGCTGTGGTCGATGATCTGGTAAGAAGGGGTGTGCAGGGGGTGTGAGGGGGCGGGAGGTGGGTTGCGCAGCTGGCGCATGCGCGGTGGTCACAAAGTTACAGCTGAGTTATCAGCTGTAACTTTATGCGCATGCGCAGTGAGCAAATTCTCCTGCGATTGCGCAGGAGAATTTGCTCCAGAAATTTGTCAGAACACCGGCATTTAACTATACGGAGACAGAGTCTCCATTCATAAAATTATAAATGGAGACTTTGTCTCCGTATAGTTAAAAGCCGGCATTTAACTATACGGAGACAGAGTCTCCATTCATAAAATTATGAATGGAGACTTTGTCTCCGTGTAGTAAAATGCCCACAGCCTATAAACCGAACGTTCGGTTTATAGGCTGTCGGCTTATGGAATACATGTATTCCTATTGCTATTCTATAAACCGAACGTTCGGTTTATAGAATAGCCATAGGATTACATGTATTATATAAGCCGAAAGTCTATAAACGGATCGTTCGGTTTATAGGCTTTCGGCATTTTACTACACGGAGACAAAGTCTCCATTCATAATTTTATTATTTATTATATACATTATAACATATTATTTATTATATACATGTATTCCATAAGCCGACAGCCTATAAACCGAACGTTCGGTTTATAGGCTGTCGGCATTTTACTACACGGAGACAAAGTCTCCATTCATAATTTTATGAATGGAGACTCTGTCTCCGTGTAGTAAAATGCCGACAGCCTATAAACCGAACGTTCGGTTTATAGGCTGTCGGCTTATGGAATACATGTATTCCTATTGCTATTCTATAAACCGAACGACTTTCGGTTTATAGAATAGCAATAGGAATACATGTATTCCATAAGCCGACAGCCTATAAACCGAACGTTCGGTTTATAGGCTGTCGGCATTTTACTACACGGAGACAAAGTCTCCATTCATAATTTTATGAATGGAGACTCTGTCTCCGTGTAGTAAAATGCCGACAGCCTATAAACCGAACGTTCGGTTTATAGGCTGTCGGCTTATGGAATACATGTATTCCTAATGCTATTCTATAAACCGAACGACTTTCGGTTTATAGAATAGCAATAGGAATACATGTATTCCATAAGCCGACAGCCTATAAACCGAACGTTCGGTTTATAGGCTGTCGGCATTTTACTACACGGAGACAGAGTCTCCATTCATAAAATTATGAATGGAGACTTTGTCTCCGTGTAGTAAAATGCCCACAGCCTATAAACCGAACGTTCGGTTTATAGGCTGTCGGCATTTTACTACAGGGAGACAAAGTCTCCATTCATAATTTTATGAATGGAGACTCTGTCTCTGTATAGTTAAATGCCGACAGCCTATAAACCGAACGACTTTCGGTTTATAGACTTTCGGCTTATGTAATACATGTAAACCTATGGCTATTCTATAAACCGAAAGTCGTTCGGTTTATAGAATAGCAATAGGATTACATGTATTCCATAAGCCGAAAGTCTATAAACCGAAAGTCGTTCGGTTTATAGACTTTCGGCTTATAGAATACAAGTAATACTATTGACCTTTCTATGAACCGAACGAGAGCCCCATTCATAAGAATTTCTTATGAATGGGGCTCTCGTTCGGTTTATAGAAAGCCAATAGTATTACATTGTATTCTATAAAACGAACGAAAAAAATTAACGAAACGAAAATAATGAACGAATTTCGTCTGAAACGAATGCACTAATGAACGAAATTCGTTTTAGACGAAATAAATAACATTTTCGTCCGAATGGACGAAAACGAAACGAAAATTTTAGTTTTGCACATGTCTACTTGATACACCTCCAGCAGCTCTAAGCACACCACACTAGAATATAAAACACCAGAGCACGTTACTACTGGTGCTTATTCTGGAGTCCTGGGGGAATTACTGTGCTGCTGCAGGAATCCTCTTCTGCTTAAACCTGAATTATCTGCTAAGACCCAGATATTCCCTGAACCTGCACCAGTGTTAAGAATACTACAAAGGAAAAGTCTGCTGTGCTACTCTGCTTGCCAAGTGTTATCTGTCAAGACTGCTGTGCCAATCCTGTTTATCATCTGTGCCAAGTCTGCTGTGCGACTCAACTTGCCCTTATTCTTTATCCATAGTAAAGATTCTGTTGTGCCAGCATTTATTCATCCTATATTTCACCCTTTTCATCGATCATCCCAATATTAGCCTGAGTGTTATCACTTACCTGCTGTGACCCCGTACCATTCCATGATTTCTCAGTCAGTAATGGGTGTGCACACTTTTGCTAATGGGCTCCTCCTAGATCTAACTAACTGGCCTATGCCTGTCATGACAGATTGTCACCAAAGAAAAACGGATTCTGCACTGATTGTCACTGAAAACAGTCCATTATCCTGCATTTACGGGTTCTGGAGATGCAGTCTTCATGCATACTAATTGTCACCAAAGACACACACTGATGCTGCACTGATTGGAATAGACCCTGATCCTGCACTTACTGCAACTGGAGATACACTCTTATTTTATACTGATTGTCACCAAAGACACACACTGATCCAACACTCACTGTCTATAGAAACAGACCCTGATCCTGCACTTACTGTATCTGGATACACAGTCTTCTTTTATACTAATTGTCACCAAAGAGACACACACTGATCCTGCACTGATTGGAACAGACCATGATCCTGCAGATCCTGATTGTCACCAAAGGCACACACTGATCCAACCAGTAGTGTATCTTCCACAAGGCAAATAAGGCACTCGCCTAGGGCGGCACTTTGCCAGAGGGTGTTAAACCACACTTCTGGTGCCTCAAACATTTTCGCTCCCTCCCAGGGTGATGGGGGCATGTAATGGATGTGGTGGGGGTATGAAATGAGGGTGATGGTGTCATGTAATGGGGGTGATGGGGTATTTAGTGTGTGTGCAATGTGGGCGATGGGGCATGTAATGGGGTGATGGGGCATGTCGTAGGTGTGCAATGTGGTTGGAGGGGTGCCCGAATTTTGACTGCCTAGGGCAGCACAAAACCAAGATACACCACTGGACTTAACACAACACCATACAGTATCCACAGCACTTGCCATGCACCTATATTGCACCCACAGCACTTGGCTTGCACTCATATTGCACCACACACAATTTGGCATGCCCCAGTGTCAATTTGCCCCACAGAACATACCACAGTGTCATTTTGTCCCACAGAACTGCTCCTGTAGAACAAGCCACAGTGTCACTTTCCCCTATAGTACACGTTATTTTGCCCCACAGAACATGCCCCAGCATCACTTTAAAATAAGCCAATGTCAGGTACCAATTAACATGCCACAGTCACTTTGTCATTAACATATGCAACGGTCAGGTTGCCTATTAAATATGCCACAGTTTGCCCATTAACATGCCAGTGTTAAATTGCCATTACCATGTTGCCATTAATATGCCAGTATTATTGTACCATTAATATGCCACATCCAATTTGCCCTTTAATATGCCAGTATTATTTTGACCATAAATAAGCCACATCTAATTTACCCAATAATATGCCAGTATTATTTTGACCATTAATAAGCCACATCCAATTTACCCAATAATATGCCAGTGTTCTTTTTCCATTTAATATGCCTCATCCAATTTGCCCTATAATAAGCCAGTATTATTTTGCCCATTAATAGGCCACATCCAATTTGCCCAATAATATGTCAGACACTCACCAAGACAAAGAGACATGGATAATGTTAATACTGTGTTTGCTAAAATAAAAGCAAGCCATATAAATGTCATGTATTTTAGTGCCGTCCTGTTCCAAAGTTAATCCACATAAGGTGTTTGTCCAAAATGACTCAACGGTTGACTTATTACATTAGTAATTTGCAGAAAGTTGGAACACTCCTTCTGTATGTGCTGCTCTGTCAGTATAAATAGATACATTGATACAGCAGAGATTTACTTGGAACCAGGCAGATGCAATAACACATCCATATGTTCAGAATTCAAATATATACTTTAGTAAATGACAGACATACTGTATGTGCTAAGTGAACATATGCAGAAAATCAATCAAACAAACAAAGTTTTGCATATATTGTAGATCAGGCAGCTTAGCCAGTGAAGGATCGATCGATATCGAAGAATGGAGATTGCTAAATAAAATAATCATTTATTATGAAATAATACTGAAAAATAATACAATGAAATGCACTGAACAGGGTTGGCACTTCAGCTATGTATAACTGTTACACAATGCCTTGCTGTGTAGTTTAAATATCCAAAGTGCAGTAAATAACAGGGACTCTACCCCAATGTTGGATCATGGTGCCTTCAGTCTGTGTAGGATCAACCTATATCTCAAGATGTGAAATCAGGGTAATCCACAGTGACAGTGCTGGATCAGGGCATGTCTGGGGTAAATCAAATAATGACTGCTGTGTGTCCCATGTAACAATCAGTGTTGGATCATGTTCTGTTTCTAGAGACCGTAAGTGTTGGATCCAGTGGTGTATCTTGGTTTTTTGCTGACCTAGGCAGTCAAAATTCGAGTACCCCTCCAACCACCTTGCACACCTACGACATGCCCCATCACCCCATTACATGCCCTATCGCCCTCATTGCACATGCACTAAGTGCCCCATCATTCCCATTACATTACATCATCACCCTCATTTCATACCCCCACCACATCCATTACATGCCCCCATCACCCCGGGAGAGAGCGAATATGTTTCAAGCAGCAGAAGTGTGGTTTAACACCCTCTGGCAAAGTGCCTCCCTAGGCGAGTGCCTTGTTTGCCTCGTGGAAGATTCACTACTGGTTATTCCTTTAGGTGCAATGTGGGTGCAGGTAATAAAAACAAGAAATGCAATTCAATTTCAATAACATTTTTATTACATATACAAATAGTTGAATGTGATATGAAAATAGTTGCCTATAATATTAAAAAAATTACATTTACATACAGTTTTTTTTACAATGCTACTATAGAAAATTTTGATTGAGGGGAGCCCACTGCTAAAGACTTTACCCAGGGCCCAGTAGGGTCTTAAAGCAGCCCTGATAGTGAATGTAGTGAATTGACAACCAACTAGCAAAACTCAGCTGGCAATTGACTGCAGTTCTGTATTTAGTAATTAGGCCCATATGTATAGATTCCCTTGTATTCCTTTATGTACTGAGTTATTGTGTATAATTCACTCAATCACTTATGAATAATATGGCCCTTTAAATATTTTCACTTAGCCCCCATAATGAAAAAAAAAAAAAACATGGAAACCAATGCAATGTTTCTGCAGTACAGACCATTTTTAGAACTTTGAATGTGGCCTATATATAAAAGTGGAGCAGTCACCATGGAAACCAATGGATGGTTCTGCAGTTCAGACCATTTTTAGAACTTTGAATGTGGCCTATATATAAGAGTGGAGCAGTCACCATGGAAACCAATGGAATGTTTCTGCAGTACAGACCAGTTTTAAAACCTTGAATGTAGCCTATATATAAAAGTGGAGCAGTCACCATGGAAACCAATGGAATGTTTCTGCAGTTCAGACCAGTTTTAGAACTTTGCCCCAGTACTGACTGTAATAAATAACCCAGAATGCTAATTTCAGGATAATACAATGTTAATGCGCTGCTCTGCGGTTTGTCTAAAGGACTTATAAAGTTCCGGGTTCTGGCAATGATTGGGTTAAACTCACCATGCTGTATAGTTTGAACGCCTCGTCAGTGCGGCGACACAATACACACATTATCAGTCGCAGCAATGGCCCCTTCTTGTACCAGGCTTTTACTAGGAGAATATGTTATTAAAACTTACTTTATAGCAGACAGCAGTTACACTAGTGAAAGCGGATCTAATTAAGCGTGTTTAATGTATGCAATGTATAACAACACAATCACATTATATGTCAGCAAAGTACATATTACACATCATAATTGGCCCACTGGGACAGAATGGGAATATTCTGCCTGAGCCTTGAGATGCAATGATAAGAAGTATGGCTCTCCCCATTAGTCCCCATTTCCCATGTTGTGTGATGTAGGATGTTCTCACCACCTGGTGAGTGTGGGTCTTTGGCATTTTTTTTTCTCAGATGAGAGAGTGTTGCCTCTCCCTGGACTGATTCTGGTGGGTTTCAGCTCTGCTCTGAGCGATCATTATTCTCTCTTCACTGGATAATTGGGAGAATTCAGAAACTTGGTAACAGCGGCATACTGACAGGTCTGTGGATGCACAGCACAGACAGAGCAGAAACTGCTGTAATTAGCAGGAGTATAACTGTGCACCCACGCACCCTACCACCCCTCCCACTATAAATCCTTCAGGATACACACTGCCTCAGCTGCAGTGACAGCATCCCCCTAGCCCCCCTACCTCTCTTCCTCCCTCAGCAGTCACTTAGAAACCCTTCCTACAATGCAATGACCCGGGGCTCCACTTTATATGTGTGGTTAATGGATGTTAAGATAAACTGATCAGCCATCACTGGATCACAGATGTTACTGTTTTATCAAATCTCAAACATACCTGAGCATCGCCATTAAACACACAATATTAAAGTTGCGAGTGAACGTTATACAGATATTTAAATATTCATTAAACACTGAATTATGATGAATTCCCAACTGACTTACTAAAATAATCAGGCCTAAATAGTTGAGTTGAAAAAAAAGGCAAATTGGAGGATATTTCCAAATCCGCTGTATATCAGACTGATTAATTATTACAACTTTTTTGTTGGGTCCCCACAGTTGGTGCGCATGCCTCCGTTTGTCAAAGTGACACAATTCATGTGACAAGCCAAGGCATAAATCATTTAAGGCATGTATAACAACAACAAGAAGGGTCTGTGCTGTTTGCGGACCATCAGGGAAAGGCCTCAACTCCCCATCCCTGTAGCAAGTTAACAGAGAGGGGATTATTGACCATCCCCATAGAAATTGTTCTGCAGATGCCTCTGTTTGTTAACTACCCCCTCCAGTGGCAAGGTAACAGGGAGGGGATTTTTGACCATCGCCATGGATATGTAATGTATGTAATACATGCGTTTGGGGGTAGATACACAGATGGAATCCAGGAGGGGGAAAAACCTACAGTTTGCCCTATACTTCTGCAAGGTTTAGATTCTAGAAAGGTGCTCAGGATTCAGATATGGCTCACTGAAGGAGCCTCTTGGGCTTGTCTTGTATAAGGTCCAAATTGTGGAGATATGTTGACTATGTTCATTATTTTGGTAATTTTTGTGGAATGCATTCAATTCAATGGAACATTTCATACCTGTTCTCCACAG
This sequence comes from Pelodytes ibericus, assembly GCA_036172795.1. Classification (NCBI taxonomy): domain Eukaryota; kingdom Metazoa; phylum Chordata; class Amphibia; order Anura; family Pelodytidae; genus Pelodytes; species Pelodytes ibericus. The sequence goes on from CM069867.1 coordinate 58,081,919, forward strand.
CTCCAATTGTGGTGGAGATCTAGATCATAAAAACAGCATTCTGTGAGTGTGAGATTCCTGTGCAGGCATTTCTACCAAGGAAGGCTATTTTTTGGGAAGTGCATTAATTAATTCAAAAAGATACCTACGTCAACAACAACTGGACGTTGTAGAAATGTTTTCGGTGAGTAAAAGGAGGTAAAATCGGCGTGGATGTGCCACCACCAGATCCTTCCATTCTGGCCGCACGGCTGAGATGCAGCTACCTCATGAATGTAATGATGTGGATTCGCACTCCTCGTCCCAGTCTCACCCAGACTATAATACAAGCAAACACAACACAGTTGTGTTTGTTTGCAGCTAGCTCATGGACCCCACACTGACTGAACCAGCCTAAGTAAGAGAGATATAAGGAATGGTCAAAAGAGAACATAGGGGTTGAATAATAGAACACTACCTACTGTGAACAAACAACAAAAAAAGGATCAAAGATGATCCCAAATCACACAAAGCATCACAATCTGCTAGTATATGAAAGGCACATGATAAATGAGTAGTATAGAGGCAGATTACTAATGATCTGCAAAACAATATAAGAGAAATATGGTGTAGTATGTCAAATAACCCCAAACACACAAGATTAGCTCCATGGGATGAGTGTAGAGTATTTATTTCAGCACCCTGAGGTGCTCATCAGGCATGAATCCCAACATGATGAGAAACATACCATGTAGCAGCACACAAAGTCCAGTGAAACATACACTCACTGGAAGTGGGGAGAACAGGCTGGAACCGTCTGATCAGGAAGGTGCTTCAGTCTTTTGCTTTCAATCTCCTCCATTGGCTCAGTTTTTGCAAACTACGGAAGCTGAATGTTGTCAAAAAAAACAATGTGTTTCGTCTTGATTAGACTTCATCAGGGTAAAGGTGCCTTATATATATATGGAGAACCAGCAAAGAATCTATTAAACATAACATGTATTAAGACTTTAAACCCAATCTAAAAGAAGGAAAAGGCTGGTTACAAACATGTAATATAATAATAAAAACGGGATTAACTGGTTTTACCAAACAAATTTATCATATAATTAAGAAAATAAATATATTCATATATACATAAAAACAATGAATAATGTTATGAGAACTAAGTGAATAAATGCATATGTAAGTGAGAATAAATGTTAGAAATGTGTAATGGGGAAGAGATATATATATATATATACCTGTATATATAATGAATTTGGCTTAAACATACATGTGATAAATAAATAATACTATGAATAAAGTGAAAATGCTTGAAAGCATGTATGGGTGATAAGAATAATGTAGCTTATGTTAAGAATGCATTTATAATTAAGAATGTATGTGTAGATTAGGAAGTGACTATGAATGAGTATTATTAATGATAGGAACCTTAAAACCAAGGAAATAAAATACAAAGCTATATGCTAAATATATTAAAAAAAAATACTAAAAAAGTGAAATATGGGGATAAAAAATATATAAGCATAAATGCATACTGCATTGGCATGATATACCAAGTTATGTATTGATTGGCATGATATACCATATTTATGGATCTACTGCATTGGCATGATATACCAAGTTTATGCATTGACTGGCAGAATATGCCAAGTTTATTTATTTACTGCTCATGACTAGCATATGCAAAGTTAATGCAGTTACTACTCATGATTGGTACTGTATGCAAAATTAATGTATTTACTGCTCATAATTGGCACAATTTCTAAGGTTGATGTATTTACAGCTCATGATTGGCATGACTTGAAAAGTTGGGCTCAATAAGCTACTAATAAGATGAAGAATAATATACATCGTTAAAATAGACCTTGGGGATGGAGCCAGAAGGAGTGGATCTGTTTTGGCTCCACCCCTTATGGAGAAAAATAGGTGGAGTACTTTTTATTTTTGGATGGCCCCTTTTTACTTGGTCGAATATAAAGAATCAAGGGCATTGTGTAATGTCACGGGACATTTGTTTTTCTTTTATTCACAGGGCAACCTTTGTGTGCCAGAGGAGTGTGCAGAGACTTCCACTGTCTACACTCCTGTAGACAATGCCCGTCCTGCACACATCCTGCCTGTTTTATTCCGCAACCAATAAAACTATTCGCCTAGACAGATTGTGGTAGATTTGTGATCCCATGAGTTCCATCTCTTGTATGTTCACACATTGACTGTCTTGTCATTTCCACTGCAATGAGATTGGCCGGTTTCTCAACACCCGATTATTACTTGTGTCGCTTGGCCTGTTAATGTTTTTCATAATCTTGCATAATCATTAGATATATCTGTCCACAAATTCCAAATTTAGTGATGTGGCTAATGAGACAGCAGTTGTTGCTGCCTTGATAATTATACACACCATAGGAAAAAACTATTGTCGGAATAAATTGAGTTCTTATTAGTATTAGGGTTATGATGTGTGATTTCTGAAGCGCTGTCAGCATCTTGAAAAACACAGCATTTTCCATCCTGTAGTTTTCAAACAAACGGTAAGGAAGAACCTTTCATCTGTGTCTGTTAAAGAGACGGTGTCAACTCCGTTTGCCGCGATTCACGTGTGAGATTGGATGACACTTACCCATTCTCCATCATCAGTAATAAAAATAAATCCAAGTGGGTGGCTGTATAGTGGTTCATTGACTTCTGGCAAATGTCAGTGCCTTTTAAAAAAAATTTTTAAAAAAAACATATCAAACACTATTTTACTGTATTTTTCTTTATACATGCAATGTTGGATGTCTTTTTTCTGCTATATCATAGTTGCCAACATCGGCCATATTTCCAGGGACACATATTTGTTCCACATGCTGCAGAAAGAGCATGCAAAGTGCAGCCAGGCAGTATGTAGAATGTATATATGCACAGGCACAATCCAATTAATTAATCAGGGTGGAGATCTCATAGGACCTACCATGATTAATTAATTGGATTGTGCCTGTGATTGTATCCATCATAACTACTGCAGAGCTGCACTTTGCATGCTCTTTCTGCAGTATGTGGAATAAATATGTGTCCCTGGAAACATGGCCGATGGCAACTATGCTATATATTAAGTGGATATATAAAGTCTATATAAATTCTAACAGCTAGGCTATCCCAACAGGACTTAACTGAAGATCTGAGTGCCGCTGTATATGGCATTCCCCACCATGCAAGCAACCGGTCATAAGAATATGAGTAAAGATTCAGCGCACCTCGTTACATTTAGTAGAGGGAAATAATTCTCAATTACAATTTAAAAGTCTTTATTGTAAGTATTTGGCCTTTAAATAATCACAGCATGAGGTAAGGTGCTGTAATTATTTAAAGGCCAAATACTTACAATCACACGTTTTTGTCCAGCAAGCCAAAATTTTGTCATGAGGCTGAATGAAGCTGAACATAATATCATGATGCTGAACATAATGTCATGGATCGTCCACTATAGCTGAATTCAGAAATGGGAGCTAGATGGTACAAAGCCTGTGCCTGGCTAACTATCTATTGATGGAGGTTAAGTGTTTATTTATGTAAGAGATATTGTACCACTTCCATAACTTGAAAAATATATACTGATAGCAGAAGCAAGAAAAGAAGTGTGCACGCCACTCTCCGATGGATGCCAATAAAAAGTGCTTTATTTTAGTGCATAGCTATGATTAAGCGTGGAGACGGTGGCCTTCCTCCCACATTCTGTGTTTTGTACCCGGTCTGTTTATACACTAAAATAACGCACTTTTTATTGGCATCCATCGGAGAGTGGAGTGCACACTTCTTTTCTTGCTTCTACACAACTACACGCTGGATCACTGTTGTGAAGCACCTGCCCTCTTGACAAAACCAGTAAGTGGAGCCAGCTTACACCATGTGGTGTTTATTGTCTATATACTGATAGCAGCATACTGTACCATGTCTATATTTGCCTAGGTATTTTGATGGGACGCTATACGGTACCCTCATCTACATCTGGCTAAATATATACTATAGTAATGGGAACTATACTGTAACATGGCTGCATCTGGCTAACTGTATAGTGATGGGAGCCGTACTGTACCACTTTTTCATAGATGTTCTTATGTCTGTGTCTGGCTACCTTTATACTGATGAAAGTTATACCATACCTGTATCCAGCTAACTATGGATATTGTTAATAGGTTACAGATAGATCCGAATGTGTTTTAGTCTAATTAAAAAAGGCTTCATTCCAATAAAAAAAAAACAAGGTCAATTTAGATAAATTGGGCAGACTAGATGGACCGAATGGTTCTTATCTGCCGACACATTCTATGTTTCTATGTTTCTAAGGTTTCTCTGTTTTAACATTTCTACACTCATGATCATGATGCTCTAGAATGCTATCTACATTTCAGATCTCTATGGATTATTTATTCTCTTTGGTGCTAGTTAAACATCTCCTATGATCATTTTTTGCAAGTAGTAATCGTACCGCCTATTAGATGGCTATTTTCCAATTTAATGCCTCAATTACTTACGAGTTCTCTAATTCAGCCTACTTTCATCACTTTAATTAGTGTGATTGCTTCAGTGCCTCTGCACACAGAACAATTAGGTCTTTTCTTCGAAATAGATGTTTGAAATGGTACTCCAGAAGAAATGTGCAGCAGCAATATATTATAGAGCAAAGAAAAAGTAAAGTAAAGGGAAAATGCATATCTGATAGACAGCTGAGTAAATCAGGTATGACTGCTGCCAACACTATATTGCAAAGAAACAATGCCTATTCTGATGGTTTGCTATTTTGGTCATGTAATAATGTATGTGTTACATAATGTAGCAGATATTTAGAGCATATATGATTTGTAGAATTTGGATGGATACACAGAAGCTTCATATGGTATCAGATGTACATAGACATGACAGACACCATAGGCCAGTGATGGCTAACCCTGGCACTGCATGTGTGTGGGAACTACATATCCCATGATGTTTGGTCAGCGATAAAATTGACTAAACATCATGGGACATGTAATTACTAACCTTAGTCGTCGCTGTCAAGACAAATATGACAGATATTACTATAAACACACAGATAGCTAGATAGATAATGATTGCAGATAGATTAAAAGTCTTGTTAGTCTAATATTGAGATGTTTCTTAAATATAATGTAAAAGACAAGGGAAGCTATTCACTACCACTGAGGGGCAGCTGACTTGCCTGTTATTTGAGATGGACATTTCATCTCACAGACTAAACTATGGATAATAAGGGCCAACTCTGTTCTTGAAGGAGAAACTCACCAGGTTTCTTTATTGTTAAGTTGGTAAGAAGATATATTAATTTCCCCTGCACCTCGCTCTTTAATAGATTTCTGCTTCCAATTAGCCACAGCGAACATATAGAGGGTGATTTATAAATGAACAACTGGGGGGGGGGGGGGGGGGGGGTTCTAAAAGTAACAATCACCAAGGAGACTGATAGAATTCCCCCAGCTGATTGCTCCACATTTAGTACTTTGCCCCCACAATTTATGTTTCATAAATAATCCACATAGTTTCTATGATGGATATGAACCAATTAGCTAATCTAGTCTGATCATAATGACATCTCCAGGATAGTCTTACACACAAAGCATGCATTCATCAGTGTTTGATTCCATTACCACCTCCACTGAAAAACCATGCCAGGCATCTGCTACCCTTTCTGTGTAGTATGTTTTCTCACGTTGTTCTTTCTTGTTTCATTGTTATGCCTCATTCATTTAAAGGTTTCTGTAATGCCCTTCCCCTTTGCCAAGCTGGACATATGTATTGTGAGTGCAGATAGCTAGATGATAGATAGATAGATAGATAGATAGATAGATAGATAGATAGATAGATAGATAGATGATAGATAGATAGATAGATAGATAGATAGATAGATAGATGATAGATAGATAGATAGATAGATGATAGATAGATAGATAGATAGATAGATAGATAGATAGATAGATAGATAGATATAACATATATACATAGATTTAGTAAGACACATTTGCCTGCTATGCTTTATTTGTTACAATTAAAATAATAAACTATTGTTACATTCCCATTACAAATAAAGACAATTATTTTAAACATGAAAATTGACAATGAAGCCTGCTTGCTATTACCATTGTTTGCATTTGGAAGCAATAAGCGCCTGACTATTAATTCCCCAACTATTACAAGAATCTGACATCCCGTGGTGAAGGAGCTAGGTTCTATTGCTTGAGCCTTGACCTCTGGATCGGGTGGTCCTGATAGCGGGGGTGGGCACCGTTCAATAAGTTGGATCTCACACAATGAGCAGCATCCTTTCTCCCTAAACCCTCCCCTAATCATGCCTTTCAGTGTGCAGCTCATTTTTCGTCTTTCCCCCCCCCCCCCCCACAATAGGCTCCATGTCTAATCTGCAGGGTGGAATTGAATAGAAATTAATCTTGCAACATTTTATCTCACCTGGATTAGAGGTTACTCAGGTGCCAGCCGACCCTTCGGACCTCCAGGGAAGCTGGCTTGGTTGCCACTCCGGTGGCACATGCCCAGGATCCAGCTACCCCAGGGATATAGATTGTGTTGGTCCAAACAGAATGGCATCATACTGTGGTTCCGAATATGCTTGACGTGACCGGGCTCCAGCAATGGAGCTGTGGGGGGTCATTGGCTGCTTCCTGATGGTGGTGCTGATCCTTGCCGCGCTGCTGTCCAACTTGATGGTGCTGATCTGCTTTCTGAGTTGCACTGACATCCGTGGTCAGGTACCAGGCTTGTTCATCCTTAACTTGACGCTCTGTAACCTGCTGCTAACTGTAATCAACATGCCTCTTACACTGGTGGGGGTCATCCACGGTCATCACCCTGGGGGTGAAGGACTTTGCCGGGCTGTTGGTTTCTTAGAAACTTTCTTGACCAGTAACTCCATGCTGAGCATGGCAGCCCTTAGCATCGATCGCTGGGTGGCTGTGGTTTTCCCGTTGAGTTATCATTCCAAGATGAGATATCAGGATGCTGCACTTATTTTACTTTACTCTTGGATTCACTCCTTGTCCTTCCCAACAGTGGCTCTCTGCCTGTCCTGGGTTGGATTCCACCAAATGTATGGTTCTTGCACCCTGCACAACAAGAAACCAGAGGAAGCGACATCTTTCCTAGCATTCATGATCCTTTTTCATCTTCTCAGTTTCCTCCTGTCCTTCTTGGTCCTGTGTGTCACCTACCTGCAGGTCCTCAAAGTAGCTCGTTCCCACTGTAGAAGAATTGATGTGATCACAATGCAAACTCTTGTTCTACTAGTGGACTTACACCCAAGGTAAGCCTGATAAAGTGTATAAATATCTGCTAAACCAGAAATCCCCTCTCCAGTGCTGAAAGGGAAAGAATTGACTGATCTAGTAGCCTTTGCTGTTTACTTTCTCCCGTTAGACATTAACAATAGTGTATATCATTTTTATAATTATATCATGTTTCATTTGATGCTGCTGTTTGCATGGTACTTAATTAAATGGTGCAATGTCTAATTACCCCATCTCCTGCTTTGGAGTGTTTACCTCTTTAATATATGAGTGCCAGAAGGGTGTGCAATGCATTTCATGGCACAATCTCCCAGAAAGCCACTGATGATAGAAGAAATTGGCTCCATTAGATACTGGGAACTGAATGTTTCTGGGCACGATGCTGTTTATGGTCCTGTTGATTGGTCACAGATGGAATGATTCGTTGCTTAGTCACATCTTGGCCATTGGAAAAGAACTGGTTAATATTAGTAGATTTAGTATATCTTTATTAAATCTACAGAGCTGGGTTAGTAAACCATCTTACAGGTAGGGTGTGGCTGAGTTTGCTCTAAGGAAAATAATGGAAGCTATTCACTATAAGTGAGATGCAGGTGAATTGAGGTGAGATGAAAGTTTCAGAGACTTAACTATATCCTGTGAAATGCCAAACCTCTTCAGTTTCTCCTGCTAGAAGAGCTCAGCAGACACTGCATAACGCATGGTTAAATTTTTAAATGCCGACAGGGCCAACTCTGTTATTCTTGCAGAAGAAACTGAGGTCTAGTCACTAAAATTGGAGTTTGGTTGTCAAGATGAGATCACTCTCTATTGACATCTGTCCATTATTATACTGTATGGAGCCATAGGTTACTCAGTAACACTTATCTAAGTCTCTTAGAAGGATGAATTGTTTTTGCCTAACTCTAATTAAGACCAGGGAACCATTTCTCATGAAAAATGTTGTTTTTCAATATTTTGGCCTCCTCAGGGCAAAAGAAGAAAAATGAGCACACATGTATGAGTTTTGCTGTGGGCAAAAATGTGACCTCTCACCTACCTCTAGTCTTAAAGGGGCTGTATCACCTGAACATTGTTTTTACTGTGCATGTAGAGTATAAAAATGTTTGAAAAGTATTTATACATTGTATTAGCAAAACTGCAGGCAAATACCTAAAGTATATGGTTTAAAGGTGTCTGTGGAGTCGCCTGCTTATGACATCACCTGTGATTTCATATGCAAATTAATTGCTTTTCAATGGGAAATACATGCATACTGCATACATTAACAGGAGATTTCACGGACACATTTCAAACACATTTTTCTCCTAATTTAGTCATTTTCTTGTAGTTTTGCTAATACAATGTACAGATCATTTTCAATCATTTTTATGCTCTGCATTCACAGGTAAAAACTAGGTTTGGGTGATACAGTCCCTTTAATTATCTCTTTGGGTCTCTCCATTTTTACTCATACTTTTCAGATACAAAAGGGTGGTGACATCTTGTGCACATAGAAATAGTACACAGCAGTTATAGTCCATAAACTGCAATTCCCACTATTCTCAGCCACTTATTGACCTTGTGAAATTGTATTGAGGAGCATGAGAGGGCATCAATAGCTGGAGAACTCCCCATTGGCTACTCTTAATAAGCAGGTACTCAGGGGGATCCATGGCATTTAACATCTAGTGCTATTCACTAAAGGTGAGCGGACCAGTAAACTGCATACATCAGGCGTTACCAGAAGATTTGGAAAGATAGGAAAGTGATATATATATATATATATATATATATATATATATATATATATATATATCAAAAACATGAAAATGAAAGGATAAATCCAAGTTTTGGAAATGTATTTAATAAACTGAACTGTTTATTAAACAAGGCAATCGCAAAATCAGGCATGAATAGCTGAGATGGAAAGATTGGCAAGTTGGATAATTTTTTCAACTCCGCTATTAATGGCTTATTTTTGCAGTTCCCTTGTCAGTTGATGTTTAGTGAATAGCCAAATACTTAAAGCATCACAATGAATAATAGAATACTTATTTGCTATTAATAGGTAGAATGCCTGATCAGGAGAGCTTCCTATTGCCTTCCTCCACTGTATAGAAATGTTGTTACTTAATTTTAGTTTATTAATGTTTATTTCCTTCTCCTTTTCCTGTGTATACTCTGTGGGTGGAATTACATTGCCTGGGAGAAAAGATCTGTTTGTGTGTCTGTAACTGTTCATTTATAGTCTGCCAAAGAATTTAAAGAAAAGAGCAGTGGGAACATATATAGAGATAATAATACACAGGGCTGGCCTTAAGTGTTCAGGCACCCTGTGCGGGCCACCCCCATGGCACTCCACCCTGCTCTCCCACCTCATGCCTGTCTCTCTCCCTTCCCTGTCTCTTTCCTCTCCCATCCCTTTCTCATTCCTCTCCCTTCCCTTGTCTGTCTCTTTCCCTTTCCATGTCTCTCTCTCTCTCCTTCCCCATCCAATATATGTCTCTCCTCCTCCCCCATATCTGTTTTCTCTCTCCCCCATATCTGTTTTCACTCTCCCCCCATATCTGTTCTCTCTCCCCCCCATATCTGTCCTATCTTCCCCCACATATCTGTTCTCTCTCTCCCCTCCATATCTGTTCTCTCTCTTCCTCCCCCCATATTTGTTCTCTCTCTTCCTCCCCCATATCTGTTTTCTCTCTCCTCCCCATATCTGTTCTCTCTCTCCCCCAATCTTTTCTCTCTCACCTCCCCCCCCCAATCTGTTGTCTCTTTTCCCCCAATCTGTTCTCTCTTTTCCCCAATCTTTTCCCCAGTCTGTTCCATATTTCCCCCAATCTGTTCTCTTTCTCCCCAATCTGTTTTCTCTTCTCCCAATATGTTCTCTCTCTTGCCTCCAATCTTTTCCCCAGTCTATTCTCTCTCCCTCCCCCAATATGTTCTCTCTTCCCCCCACCCCAATATGTTCTCTCTCTTCCCCAATCTGTTCTCTCTCTTCCTCCCCCCCATATCTGTTTTCTCTCTCCTCCCCAATATGTTCTCTCTCTTCCCCAATCTGTTCTCTCTCTTCCTCCCCCCCATATCTGTTTTCTCTCTCCTCCCCAATATGTTCTCTCTCTTCCCCAATCTGCTCTCTCTTTTCCTCCAAGCTTTCCTCTCAATCTGTTCTCTCTCCCTCCCCCAATATGTTCTCTCTTCCCCCCCACCCCAATATGTTCTCTCTTCCCCAATCTGTTCTCTCTTTTTCCCCAGTCTGTTCTCTCTCCCTCCCCCCAATATGTTCTCTCTCCCCCCCCCCACCCCAATCTGTTCTCTCTTTTTCCCCAGTCTGTTCTCTCTCTTCCTCCCCCCATATCTGTTTTCTCTCTCCTCCCCATATCTGTTCTCTCTCTCCCTCTCCCCCAATCTTTTGTCTCTCACCCCCCACCCAATCTGTTGTCTCTTTTCCCCCAATCTTTTCCCCCAATCAGTTCCATATTTCCCCCAATCTATTCTCTCTTTTCCCCTAATCTGTTCTCTCTGCAGAGCTAATGCTGGCCGCTGCTCCACACGGTAGGGGCGGTCCTTCACCTCGCACCCGGTGAGGTCCGACCTCTCCCCGGATCTTTCAGTGCGGCCGTGCACAATGCTGGTGAGGAGAGATTTTATGATCTCCCCAGAAAGTGGCAGGAATTTTTTTTTTAAATTTAAGTGGCGTCCCCTGGGGTGTTGCACCCTGTGCATACCCCATAGGCCGGCCCTGATAATACAGCATGACGTCTGTCTGTCTTTTTGTCCTATATGCTATACTGTATATTGTAATTTACAGTTGGTAGTGATGTGTTTTCCATATATGCCATTGCACCTTTAATATTGCCCTGTTAAATTATTTCTTTACCTGTCCCCCTATTATGCAGATGGTACTTTGTTTGGCATTTAAAGGAACTGTATCACCTAAACATTGTTTCATTGTGAATGTAGAGAATAAAAAATGATTGGAAATGATCTATACATTGTGTTAGCAGAATTGCAAGCAAATGCCTAAATTGGGACCAACATTGCTAATGGCGGACATTTAGTGGGGTCGCTGGCAGACAATTTAATGACATTCTATGGACCTTCACAAGCCTTACTACGAGCACTTTGCCTATGATTGTTTACATATGAGGAGGTGCCACCACGGGCAGGAAAGGATTCCCTGGGTGCCTAGATTCCAGTCCTTGGTATATAGTCTATGTATTAGTGCCATCTCAGCCGTGGAGGAGAAACTCCACCAGAAGGACACACTTGTTCAGGGCTGAGGCCTAAAAGTTAACGTTTGATACAGGTTTGACTTTCAACAGTTTAAGGTCAAGCAATGCAGAGGAATAGCTAAATCATCAGGGCCGGTGGTTCTAACTTGCAATAGGTAACAGTGGGCTAATGAGTGGGCACCGAGGATCAGATCAAGGATAGAAATCACTGCAATCCAAACACAGCCAAAAATGTTGTATGTTAAGGGACATCTATATACTATTTATACTGTAAATGTAGGCTATAAAGAATATCACATTATGTTTACATAACTGATTACAAATGATGTTTAAATGTGCCAGTTTATGACATCACCTAAGGTTTGATAGACAAATTAACTAGTCAGTGGAAAATGTTCAATATTTAGTTTGACAGACTCCCTTTAAATAGTGGGGATGATATTCCATGCATGTCATCTTTGTAAGGACTGGAAAAACAGGTATATTTCTTTGAAATGTTTTCTTAAAGTGTAACATTTGTCCCATGAGCGGTTTATATATTGCTAAGATTCCCTTCCTTCTCCTTTTATTAGTGTGAGACAGCGATGTCTGGAAGAACAGAAGAGAAGGCGACAACGAGCAACCAAAAAAATCAGCACTTTCATTGGCACTTTCCTGCTCTGTTTCTCTCCTTACGTCATCACCAGGTAAATGCATGGATTACAAGCATGATTATCATCTTTCCTATCTGCATTTGTGTACAAATGGGGTGGACTAGCCTGGCAACATTATATGGATAGAGCACCAAAACAGGTGAATGAGGGCTTCCAGGAACTGGGTGGGGCACAGTTCTGGGGCACAACACAGTATGTTTCTAATTTCACTCCCCAAATGCACCTAGTACAGATCCTGGCTTCGAATGGTTCAGAGTTGGGTGATAGATGGGAAGAAGCAGCACAAATAATTAGCACTTCTGCCTCATATGGATGTACATGCAATCAGATGACTTCTTGTTAATATGACTTTATAGCCTGCAAAACTCAGTCACTACAAGGTGGCCATCAAGAAAACTACCTCACTTCTCCTTTTTGTAGCCCATCAAGTAGAATGGTGCCCTACGTGGTGAGCAGTTACAACACTTCTGGCATGGGTGCTTTTCTACATGCCATTCATTACCAACCTTAATGGTGAAGATTGACTAGAGCTAATGGCTAATTTACATATACTTACACAGAATCCTTTGCCGGGATGATAATTTTACCCTCTGGGAACAGAGAACAAACAGGTCTGATGACTTTCCTGTGATGTGTTGATATGTTCAACAATTCTCTACTGACTCTTACTGATTATACAGTAAAGGGGTTTCCATTGTCCTTAACCAACCATAACTGATGTTGGGTGACCTCCAACCAATAATATTGAGGGGGTAGTGTTTTAGGAGTACAAGTCCAGACTGCTTTCAGACATTGTATTTGCTTTGTTGACATAGTGATGCATCTGGCCGGCCTGGAGTGGTGATAGTGTCGTGCAATGACATCTGGAAGTATATAACTTGACTATATAGTGATATTTATAATGTATATCTTAAACATATATCTCAACAGATTTATTGTCTTTGTAAGGTGATACCTAAACATACTTATTGTCTCTGTAATGATCATCCCATGCATGTATCTCAGTATATTTTATGTGTTGGAATATGTAAATTGAAATAATAAAAAAAAATAGAAAAAATAAATAAAAATAAATAAACTGGCCTGAAAAATGGATTAAGGAAAATCAAAGAAAAATAATGTGAACTTTGTCTATTTACTATGTAATTTGTGGGCTCCCTTCTAACATAAATTAGTTTCAGTAATGTAGGGTGTACCTTCTCTTTTCCTGCAGACTGGTGGAGATTTCCTCGTTGACCCCTATCAACTCTCACTGGGGCATCGCCAGCCGGTGTCTGGCTTACAGCAAGGCCCTGTCTGACCCCTTTGTGTATTGTCTCTTACGGAATCAGTATAAGAGTTGTTGCCGCGATATGGTTAACAAAATTCTAAAACGTAGTTCCGGAAACTCTTCTGCAGAGAGGGGAAATTCATATGTAGGAAACCTGGTGCCAACTACTGATTAGCATCCAGAAAAGACCCTGAAACCAAGGACAGAGGGATCAAACACAGCTTGAGAGATCATCTGTTTTAAATATGTTGTAGAGAAGGCATCTTGCCATGTTTCACATAGCAGCAAGCTATACGTCGCACATTCAGTGGCACATGGACAATCAAAAGGATCTAGACTGTTGAGTTTGCACTGATTGGACACATTTCAATTCCAGTACGGAACCACTTGATTGCATAGACATTTATAATACGAAAGGAAGAATGGATATACTCCAGTTTGGATCACCGTATATTTTGTCCACCGGTCGGGGATTGTCAGCAAAAAGCCCACAACCTGCACGAAAAAATATCTACTTCTTTTAGCAAATTATATAACTTCAGCTGGTTAAAAAATACGCAACTCAGTGGATTCTCACTCAGTCTATAGCGAACGCACCCAAAGTACATATCTGGTGGAATGAATGGAATAAGTGCACATCTATGTGTGTGAATGGCTCCATCTTAACAGCTTATATGATTACGGTTGCTCCTGTTTGTGGAGAAGAAGGATGGCACGTTATTCGAAGTAATGCCAAGTAATTTCCAAACATTTCTTCTTGTTGGTGAAACCAGTAGGGGCCTGGCCTAGCTAAACTGTGTGTGATCATAATAAAATGAAAAATAACAGTGCGGAGACCCGGAGTAGCTTAATAATTAAAGTGTGTAAAAAGAAACATTTTGGGAAGGAGGCTTCTATGAGCATCACACATGTTCTTGGAAATGTAACTAAATAGCAGCATTACTTGGTTTGGGAATCCAAAGGGAGTGTTAGATCATTGTATGGTCAGTAACTTCTAAGCTTGGCATATTTGAAGTCAAATGTTCCAAGACAATTGTATATCTTGTTGTGAATAAAAAGACATTTGGGAAATATTGCAATATGCTAACGGATCAAACGAATCCCTCTCCATCATGTAGAACAGTCGGGGTTCATGTCTGGTATGATATAAAAGGAAGCAGGACACCATCTCATTCCTTCTAATACAATTATTATGAAAATAAGTGAAGGGGTTATTAAAGTAGGGTATGATTAATATATGTTAGAATGAATAATAATGGCTGTTAAGATCAAGGCAAAAAAAAGTTTTGGATGCTTCAAAGTATTCGTTGAACACATTGGCCCAAAAAAAAAATCAATTAAAAGCAAATGTTCATTTTTTTTCTAAGAATCCTAGAATAATTTTCTTTAGTGTTTAAAGCTAACAGAAGTGGTGCCATCAGCAGAAATAGGAGGAGCTGCCCCCAGCTATTTCCATGACATTTACATTATTACACTTGCATGGTTTCCAATACCTCCAATAGAACAGATCTCACAGATCTAAGGCACCTGATATGTTGGTGACTAGCAGATACATATTTATCAGGGCTGGTGCAAGGACTTTTGACACCTTAAGCAAAACCTAATTTTGGCTCTGCCCTTTGTGTCCCACCCCCGGACTCAAGTAACTCGCGCCCCGTGAGTGACTGGCGTTTCCATAGTACAGATGGTAGGGGGCGTGGCCTTACACCCGATGGTAAGTTCTCATTGGTGGGAGCGGCGGAGGCGTGGAGGGAGGCTGACACTCGCCTTAGCGAGTGTCAGGCTACTCTATGAAGGTGGGTGGACTTCCCTAATTGGAGGGGGTGGTTTTTTTTTACCTGGCAGCCTTTAAATACCAAGCACTGACTTCAATCAGTGCTTGTGTATTGAGCTGCTAAGTGGTATCTACCCTTGGTTCCCTCTCAGAGAGTATTCCCTGTGATTCCTCCTTTTCCTCCAAGACCTCCTGTATTTTTGACCTCGGCTTCCCTACTGGACATTCTGACTTCTCCTGCCCTTTGAACCTGGCTTGGACTGCTTTATTCTCCCAATCCTGTTTGTTGCTTGACTTGGGATTGCACATTGCCTAACCTTTGGTTGCTGCTCCACTATGGCCCTCCGCTACCTACCTGCCATAGGCTCCCAGCCCTCAGTCCTCACACAGTGGTTTGAGGTTGTGGGGGGAGAAAGGGGAAATCCAAATGGGACCCCGCTGTCAGCTATTTACTCTCTCCATCACTGTCTCCTAAAGGGTCCCACAGTCCTAAATGAAGTGGCGGCCCTAAGCAGCTACTTATTTTGCTTATATGGTCGCACCAAACCTGCCTGTAAAGCCCATATTACTGAAATAGGAATTAAGTCGATGATCCAATTTTAATCAGGTAGCAGACTGGCTTGGAAGACTATAGTTAGATACCTGAATACCTAGCAATATCATTCGGGCTTATTCTAACTGTATTTTGGGTTTAGTCCCATTTTAATGCTGTTATAGCTGAGATGGTCTCCCCCACCTGCAGTTGTATAAAAACACCAACAACTCTCATCCATCGGAGGACGATGAGAAGGGTCGCCTACAAAGCAATATAGAGCTTTGTAACTTACTAAAGAGATTTCTTCTGCATGGTTATATGTCCCCATCACAATAGTTTCTTCACACCTGCAGATTCACAGTCCGCTATTTTTAAATCATGATGAAAAGCAGAACATACGGCTGCACAGTACTGAAGAGCATTGTGTTCCGACTGAATAATTTTCCTCCAGTTTATTTTGGAAATAAAGCGTACGGCTTCTATTAGTGATCTGGGTCTCAGAATGGAAGATATTCATTGTACTGCTCATTCCTGTAAAGCTAAGCAGAAGATCACCCAGAGTGCACATTCAATAGGAAAACTGTGTCGCTCCCAGACCTGTACTATTATTAAACCATTTATAACCTACAGTTGGCACACGCTAAATAAATAATGTTAATAATTCCAGGGGGAAAAAAAGTGATTTGCCATTACTGGTGTTAAAAAAAAAATGAGATTTTCCAGAATTAAGATTCACTATAATCAATATAATTGCTTGGAGCTCCACAACCTCTCTCTCAAGCCTATAGATGACATGATCAATCACTATTAGGAAAGTCTTGGTGCATATTGAAAATCTACATCTATTATGACATCTTCAAGGTGTAAATAAATATATAGGTGGTATATAACCAACATGATTTGGCTGCAGGATTCACTGGTAGAAAAAAAACTATTTTTGGATGTATACTTATGTGTTAGCAAGAGGAATTTGTCTTTTGCATTGTCTGATGATGTGTACATTTCACGTGTAATAGACTGGCACTTTTTAGTGGCATCACTTATTTCCAAATAAAACACTGACATGTAGATACACCAATTTCCAAGATGACTTTGACAGCCTGAGAGACACTCTGGGTAATTGGGCATGGTTAGGTAATGAATTAAGTTGCTCAATTCTGTTTATACTTTTATCACATCCCCATCATGTGATTTACCCCAGTGGACAGTTCACAGATCTGAAAAGTTTTTTTTTTTTATTTATTTATTTTTTGTTAGTTTCATATTTGCATTTCTCCCAGTGTTGTTTTGTTTTCTTGCATTACCTAATTTACTCCCTCTGTCATCCCTCCTTGAATAGTTACATTCTGGATGTCTTATATGACTGTCCAACAATTCCGTATATGAATTGTGAATCTTGAAGCTTATACTTGCCTTACTTTTGCCTGGTCATCATTTAACTGGTTTGATTTTCCCAACCAAGAAGAGGTTAAATTGAGACATGAAAGGTCTGTACTTGCGCCAATATGGCAACCAGATTAGTTCCAAACTTGGAGGGAGCCAGTGCCAACACATCTGTTGAGAGTTACTCTGCAGGAAGGGGGGCATGGGGTGCATTCTGGCTGAAACCCGAGCAGCTGCTGTCTACTCATAGCTAATGCTACCGGCCAGGAGGAACCAGGAGTTTTATTACAGTTGGGTCCATGGGTTTCAATGGTAAACTCTGTTTTTTTTGTGCATCATAAATATCACAGCATCTCTGGTATTGCTTGGTGACAAATGTTATTATGGAAACAATTAACACCAGTTAGCAGAGAGAACTTACCTTTAGCATTTTGCAACAAACTTTATTTCTAAAATATATTTTAAAGTCAGAATAATTTCATTTTATTATACCAAACTGAAGAGACAAACCCCTTAGGCTGCTTAGTACTGTTCTGGAGAGACCTCCCCAGCATCAAACAGATTAATGACTAATGTAGCATTTTATAACATTAAAACAATACAGATTAAATACCATGTTAATGAAGAACAGTTTCTTGGCAGGGACAATTAAGGAAGAATGGCAGAAGACAAGTGAAGGATAGCGTAATAAAAATGAAGGACTGTATTTGACTCCAAACATAGTAACCACAGCTTAGTCCCTTCTGATTTAAATATAGCATGGTTTAAGTTTCTTTGGAGGGCTGTAGAGCTCAGTCACTTCTCATTTTCATCTGATTACTTTTTATTGGAGTTGAGAGAGATTTTCCTTTTCCCATGGTGGCATTGCTAAGTTGGTTTCTCAGTGCTATATCACTTCTGCCTGCGATACCATACAGCACAGGTAGTTTCCAAGTTACTATATAGATTGCACACGTTGTAGGCATAGAATATAATAGCACTATACATTCTTATTATACGTCTACCAAACACTTTGCTACATGATTAGATCCAGAGACACTATCTCAAATACTTCCTAGATTCTGAGATAGTTCCATGTCTTGCAACATTTTGGCAAATTATTTGTCATACAGAGTGATCACTAAACTTCGTTCCCAGAATATCCCAAGTTTGTGTACAAGCTAAAGACTCTTAGTGAAGATTAAAGAAGGCCAGACATAGATTCAGAGCAAAGACAGAAGTGGTAGGTGCGCTAAATACCTTCCACCAGCAAAACGTATGATAAAAGGAAGTATATAATTGCCCGAAAGGACGATTCACTCATCTATGGAGCGTAAAGGTGATGTGAGATGTCTCAAAACATGTAAAAACAGAAAGAGACAAAGAACATAGTGCAGCACAGTTTAGCAACCTGGAAAGTTGCAGCAAATGTGGTAAAATGAACTCACAAAACAAATAGAAAACAGGGCTTATCTGGTGTAACTGTAGTCTTCTGAATTCTTCTTCTCTCTCACTCAGCAGACATCCCTATCATGGTGGCAGAAAGCAGAAGTAAAATCTATGTATAGTAGAGTACAAAAATTGTTTTTTTCTAAAAAACAAAGGTAGCTTACATATAAAATACAGGAAGAACAGCACAGCAGATCTTCTTATATATATGCCAAACAGCCAGATAACTAGTAGATAAACAGGTCCCAGTTCGTGGTAAAGCTGAAAAAATAAGTTCCAAGACTTGATGTAGAAAGCGGTGTACAGTGGGTCACGCAATGCGTTTCTCCTTTACTTAGGCTTCCTCCAAGCGCAAGTGAAATCAGAAGACTACAGTTACACCAGATAAGCCCTGTTTTCTATTTGTTTTGTGAGTTCATTTTACCACATTTGCTGCAACTTTCCAGGTTGCTAAACTGTGCTGCACTATGTTCTTTGTCTCTTTCTGTTTTTACATGTTTTGAGACATCTCACATCACCTTTACGCTCCATAGATGAGTGAATCGCCCTTTCAAGCAATTATATACTTCCTTTTATCATACATTTTGCTGGTGGAAGGTATTTAGCGCACCTACCACTTCTGTCTTTTGTCTTTTTTCTGTTATTCATGGGTGATTACAGAGAAACACACAGGTTGGCGCTGCTTTACCACAGATTTAGCGCTAGAATTTACTTTTTGTGTTTATAGATTCAGAGCAACATTTTTTTGAAATTCTTGCTCCAGATACCAGCTAAAACATTTTAAAACGGGGGTCCAAGCTCATGGTTGTTGGAAGCACACAATTCTTGAATACGTCCTAGGCCCGGTGCCCTGGTTGAACACGCACTCTTCTGCGACGCAGAGACATGCTGACTGGCTGCTTCCCAAACTTCTCCATGATCTCTTTGATGCGAGCCAGGTTGGATTTGGCGAGTATGAAGTCACAGCGCGTGGCTCCCATCTCGTATCCCACTGCGCAGTTCTTAGTGGAGGGTGTAAAGCCTTCCGCCCGAGCCGTCACACCGTACTCTCCTGGGTTAAGCATCCTCCAATAATCCCCATCGCTTGCTGAGAACAATAAGAATTCAATCAATTGTGTCTCTCCATCAATATGGACATGTAATTAATAAATAATCAAGACAAGCGTAGAATTCCACCATTTGCTCATCCTGCAGTGGTTGATTAATAGGCTGGGGGATTCAGTGTTTCTACATGGCATATGGGGAATAATGAATTTAATGGACAGCTTGGCAGCAAAAGTATAATTACAGCAAGTTCACAAGACAGAGATGGCAGAGAATGTATTTATCAGTCTTTTGTGATCATGGCCACAGCTGAGAATGTATTTTGTCTCTTAAGAAAAGAAGACAGTAGTAGCCATATACAACTGTTAATAATAAGAAAAGTTGGGAAGACCAGAAAGATGTGGGCAAAGCTTCAAAGCAGTAATAGGGGCTGAAACAGATCATAAGGCAAGGTGTATAGAGAAGATATCCCTATATCAATTTAGCATCAGGATTGTAATATAGGCGTTTACGGCACTTGTTGGGCACTGTAGTGCTTACCAGTATCTGTATTCGGCTGGTGCCACAAATATACCCATTGCACCAGTATTTCCCAGGTTACTCGCAACATCATAAAGAGTAATAGCTGCCTTGTGCATTACAATGTTACAAAATGCACTGGCATAGTAACAACACAAATCATGTGCAAGGAGAACATTGTCATTATTGAATATATACACAAGAGCTGTATAAAATTATCAGCACCATATTAACCCCTTTGTGATGCTAGGACGTTCTATGCGGTCTTAATTTTACTGTTCCCAAAAGACGCTAGGGCATAGGACATCCAGCGTTTAACAGGTCATCGCGTTCCCCATGAGCTGTGCTCGGATACTGCTGCAGGGACTTGGAGAGGGATCTCACCTGTCTGCCCGGGGAAAATGTAGCTGATGCTCAAAGCGATCCCTAGCCACAGTTTGCAAAATCACACCTTGCCCGTACTTCCGGGTTTGGGCACGCCTCTGTGATGTCACACGTGACTTTTGGCAGGGAACCACATGGTCTATTAAGACCCTGATCGGGTCTCTACCATTGTGTTCCTGGCTACCACTCACGAAGGGGTTAAAGCCTAATGAGTAATTTTCCAGTATTGCCATACTAGAAAGAGCATATCAGAGAGGCAGAGGGAGAGGCCCATTAAATATGAACTTGCAGAAGGTAGCATGGGGGCTTGTAGAGATTGTAAGCCCCTCTGTAATTAATGCCCCTGTAGCCACTGATGTCTTGGTAGTCTGTTTCAAGGTGTGCAAAGCAAGGTTAAACATTCCTCCAAGTGTCTGGACGTCTGCAAAAAGCAGCCTGGACCTTTGATCTCACCTCTCTTTCATTTGGGAGAATGCTTTTAAGAATTACAACAATAGAAATAAGAGCATAGGTGCAGTCATAAGATTTGGACCCAGAGTAAATGAGACCTTAATAATAATAATAATAATAACTAGTATTTATATAGCACCTTTCTCCCAGTGGAACTCAAAGCTCTTCTTAGCTCACTGAATTAACGAAGTTGGCAGCTGAATAATAGCTGTTATTATTACCCAATTGATGGTGTTCATTTATTGACCTCAGAAAGATGAAGGGCTGAACTGATCTTTGAACAGGCTCTGAAGTCAGGGCATTTACCAACTGAGCTATCTCACAGCAGCAGTATCTTTGTACACCTTTATATTAAATGGCTGGCTATCATAATTTAAAGGTTTTTAAAAAATTAAGAAAGCAAGCACTCAGTCTGGGTGCTGCACAGTGCCCTTTTTCTAAGTCAGTGCTACACAAGTCTGGTTTGGTGCTTCTGTCTCCATGTGTCTCTTTGGCTGTTCTCTTTGGTTAAAACTATAACAAAATCCTATCCATGGGATTTATTCACTAAAAATTATATTTGGTGAACTGATACATGAACAAGTGAATGCAAATATTAATAGAAGAGATAGAAAGTCAATAGGCCCCTATGCATTTCCTATGAAAACATGCTTGGTTCTCTCATCACTACTTATCGCAGTCTGCTAAGTTGCAGGTAAGTTGAATAAATAGTCATCTCACCAACTCAACTATACATTGTGCCGAGCCAAAATGAGTCCCTTCTGCTAGTAGAGCTCAGCTGACCACAGGTAACTCATATTTAAATCTTTACAAACTTACCTTTTTAACAATCCACTAAGAGCTAAAATTTTGGGGTTAGTTTATTTTTAAACTGTGCTTTCAATAGACTTTCTGCTTTCGATAGACATTTCTGTCAACTGCTGGATAAAATCACTGAAGTAAACTAGGAACTCATCGGACCTCACATCAGTTGGGACCTCAGTATGTTTGATCAACAGTAAACCCACAGCAAGCTGCTGATTTGGATTTGAAAATCAATGTTTATCAAGTTAGTGGCTGCAAATTTCTTTATGGAAGACAACTGGGGTCTCCACTGTGCTTGGCAATGGCAAGGTGCCTTGGTCATTCTGTATTGTGTATGGTTTGTGTAGGTTATACAGACTGTGAGACCAGTGGCGTAGCGTGGGGGGTGCAGGGGGGGCCGGCCAGGGCCGTCTTTAACGCGGGGCAAACAGGGCAGCTGCCCTGGGCCCATTTACTCCTGGGGGGCCCCAAGGCAGCTGTCCCGTGGGCCCCCAGCCCCTGCTGCCGCGTTCACAGCGCATTGCGCTTGTGAACGCTTTTTTCCGGCAAGCCGCATCCGATGGATGCGACGGCCGAAAAAAAAAAAACTGACGCCGGATGTTACGTCGCGTCACATCCGGTGTCTGCTTCCCTCCTCCGTGCAAGAGGGAAGACTGCACGGAGGAGACATCCGGCGGGGGACACGGAGCAGAATATCATGTAAGTACGGGGGGGGGGGGGGGGGCTGGCTGGCACAATATTCCTGGTATCTGACTGGCACTATATTACTGGGCATCTGATTGGCACAATATTACTGGGTATCTGATTGGCACTATATTACTGGGTATCTGATTGGCACAATATTACTGGGAATCTGATTGGCACTATATTACTGGGTATCTGACTGGCACTATATTACTGGGTATCTGATTGGCACAATATTACTGGGTATCTGATTGGCACAATATTACTGGGTATCTGATTGGCACTATATTACTGGGTATCTGATTGGCACAATATTACTGGGTATCTGATTGGCACTATATTACTGGGTATCTGAATGGCACTATATTACTGGGTATCTGATTGGCACAATATTACTGGGCATCTGATTGGCACAATATTACTTGGTATCTGATTGGCACTATATTACTGGGTATCTGAATGGCACTATATTACTGGGTATCTGATTGGCACAATATTACTGGGCATCTGATTGGCACAATATTACTGGGTATCTGACTGGCACTATATTACTGGGTATCTGATTGGCACAATATTACTGGGTATCTGATTGGCACTATATTACTGGGTATCTGATTGGCACAATATTACTGGGCATCTGATTGGCACAATATTACTGGGTATCTGACTGGCACTATATTACTGGGCATCTGGCTGGCACAATAATACTGGGCATCTGGCTGGCATAATATTACAGGCATCTGGCTGGCACTATATTACTGGGCTCTGACTGGCACAATATTACAGGCATCTGACTGGCATAATATTACAGGCATCTGACTGGCACAATATTACAGGCCTCTGACTGGCACAATATTCCTGGCCTCTGACTGGCACACTATTACAAGCATCTGACTGGCATAATATTACAGGCATCTGACTGGCATAATATTACAGGCATCTGACTGGCACAATATTACAGGCATCTGACTGGCACAATATTCCTGGCCTCTGACTGCACACTATTACAGGCATCTGACTGGCATAATATTACAGGCATCTGACAGGCACCATATTCCTGGGCTCTGACAGGCACAATATTCCTGGGCTCTGACAGGCACAATATTCCTGGTATCTGACTGGCACAATATTATTGGTATCTGACTGGCACAATATTACTGGTATCTGACTGGCACATTATTACTGGGCTCTGACTGGCACAATATTGCAGGCATCTGACTGGCACAATATTGCAGGCATCTGACTGGCACAATATTACTAGGCTCTGACTGGCACAATATTACTGGGCTCTGACTGGCACAATATTACTGGCATCCGAAAGTTACAATATTACTGGCATCTGAATGGCACAACAATTATGGCATATGTGTGTGTGTGTGTGGGGGGGGGGGGGGTAACATTAGAGGTACAGGATTGAGGAAGTTGGCTCCATCTAGCCCAGTCTTGGATCATCTCCAGGGTATGGTTCCATTTTGATGTTTAGTTTTTGTTCTTGATATTGTTTGTCGTTTACGATGGTTGTGAGACGACATATAATAGCATGGCCCATGCTAGGTTACTACATGTGTATATTTGTATTCATAGACCTGCTGAAAATGTGGAGAATGTGTGTAATGCATGTTCGCACTCAATAAAGTGTTGGAAAATAAACTTGTATTTAGATGCATTTTACTTTAATTACATAAGTATTTTCATAACAAACAATACATGTGCTTGGGGGGTAAGGGTTTCTTTAACTAATCTAGTAGAAGAGACTCGAGTGCTAAAATCCACGGGTTAGGGGGCGCAAATTACTTGCCTTGCCCCGGGTGCTGACAACCCACGCTACGCCACTGTGTGAGACTTATCTGGACAAGTTCAATGGGATTTTTAGTCCACAGGATGTGCACTGACAAAGGTTGGCTAGTGTTACACATAATGTGGAGGTGCACTGCCATGTATTCATTAAATACTGGGTTCATGAAGGAAGTTCAATCTGCTACCTAGGAACCCTCTTACAATGCTAGGAGACAGGGCCATAATCCTGCTGCATTGCAACACACATGGTAGTAAAAGGCTGTGAGAAAGAGAACAGTATCCATCATAGCAAATGAAAGCCGCAGTAAATCAGATCTAGCTATACCCCCTTTATTAAAGAGAAGAAAAAAAGAGAGAGAGCGTGGGAGGTTAAAACTAATCCTTGCAGCGGATGCAGTCAGCATGTGGTGGTTGGCGCTAGTCCCAGCATTACTGTAAGTTTCTAATTACTGAACTGTTAATTACATTGGGAAATATACACTTACTTCTGCGCAGAACAATCTGCAGAGTTTTAGAACAAGAGAAAGCTTTGCTTTAATGACAGTAATGTATTTGTTCTTTCTAAAGCCAGGAGAAAATGTATTCAAGGGACTGTATCAACTAAACACAGCTTATACTGTATCAACTAAACATAGCTTGTACTGTATCAACTAAACACAGCTTATATTGTATCAACTAAACACAGCTTATACTGTATCAACTAAACATAGCTTGTACTATATCAACTAAACACAGCTTATATTGTATCAACTAAACACAGCTTATACTGTATCAACTAAACATAGCTTGTACTGTATCAACTAAACACAGCTTATATTGTATCAACTAAACATAGCTTGTACTATATCAACTAAACACAGCTTATTTTGTATCAACTAAACACAGCTTATACTGTATCAACTAAACACAGCTTATACTGTATCAACTAAACACAGCTTATACTGTATCAACTAAACATAGCTTGTACTATATCAACTAAACATAGCTTATACTGTATCAACTAAACATAGATTATACTGTATCAACTAAACACAGCTTATACTGTATCAACTAAACACAGCTTATACTGTATCAACTAAACATAGATTATACTGTATCAAATAAACATAGATTATACTGTATCAACTAAACATAGCTTATACTGTATCAACTAAACATAGATTATACTGTATCAACTAAACATAGCTTGTACTGTATCAACTAAACACAGCTTATACTGTATCAACTAAACACAGCTTATACTGTATCAACTAAACATAGCTTATACTATATCAACTAAACATAGCTTATACTGTATCAACTAAACACAGCTTATACTGTATCAACTAAACACAGCTTATACTGTGTCAACTTAACATAGCTTATCACTAGATTCTAGAAGTTCTACTCAATAAATAGAAAACTGCACAGATATGAGACAGGTATTTCACACCTAAGGCCAAAGTAGCCGAGTTGGAAAAAAATATCCAATGCAGATGAATGGGAGAATTTTTCCAGCTCGGCTACTTTGGCCTAAAGTTTGAAATTCCCTACAGTTCTTTTTTTATTGAGTAGACCCTACAGTGTGGCTAAGTACTTAACCTATTAATAGTTCCATGAAGTGGTGAGTAAACATGAAACTGTTCATATAACCAAAGCCACTCATTTCCATTATATATTGGACTTTTCAGTGTGTGCTACAGTGTTACACAGGTCTGCACAGTGTGTGCCTGGGTTGTGAGGTTCTGTGAGTGCATCACATAGGTCTGGATATTAGGCCAGTTTGTGTTTGGGCTTGGCAGCTTTAACTTAGGGTTGTCCTGTTCTAGTTACCTGGGCTACCAGTCTGTCCCTTTTGGTGGTCCTCATATTTTTTGCCAAGTTCAATTAAAATGCAGTCACTGAAAATGTTATTTGTTCTGTTACCTCCAGTTGTGAGCTTAGATCCAAGTGATCTTAAAACTTTACAAAAGAATTTAATATAGCCAATAAAAACATCAATCTCACTCCAATTTTTCTTTCTGCTTTAGCTACACTTTACAGTGGGGTTTATTCACTAAACTTTGAGCAGAGTGCTCGGAGGTCGAGTTGGGAGGGCGACTTTTGCTTTAAAAGTCGATCTCTCAAGTCGACCTCCTCACGCAGCTCACTAAAGGAAACTCAACCACCCCACCAAAGTCCATCTTAATCTCCCATCTCAAACTCTCTCCAGTGAAAAGCGATAATACAATTACATTCACTGAAGGGAGTTTGTATTGGGAGGCAAGTTGGACTATGACATCCAACCCCCCTACCCTCAACTAACCTATTTTATAGGAGTCGAGTTGTATAAAATAAATAAATAAATCCCCCCCCCCCCCCCTTCCTGACAAAAGATGGGTCTTGGGCGCTCTCTAAATGTCTCACTAACACATATGGTGAGTCTGCCAAATGGCTCCCACCTCTCTCATAAATATGGCTCCAAGTACCCCTCAATTTTCACAGTCCACCCTCATGGTACTCAAAGGGTGTGTTATTTTTACAGGATTGGGCACAGGTAGGGTTACTTTTATTTAATTTTATTTATTTAAGATTAAATTAATAATTATTTATGTTGCCCATGTGTTTTTGGGGGGGGGGGGTTATTTATTTATTCATATTTCAGGGAATTTGGCAAGTCTTCGTAATATTATCACAGTGTATATGGGGGGTTAAGTTTAAACCCCCATCATGGTGTGTGGGGGATCAGGAATGCGGGGTATGTTTATTAATGGGCTTATTCATGTTAGGGGGTCTGGGAGCTATTAATGCAGGCCCTGGCCCCCCCATATGTTAGTGGTTCCATGGGACTGTTTGTGAAGTCCCAGGACCAAGATATGAAGGGGGGGGGGTATTTATTTATTTTACACTTATCTTGGCAGGCTCCACCTCATCTTTATCGTTGCAAAATGGTTAGTGAATACCCTTTTGTGAGGTTGAGATGAGGCAGGTGGGACCAGATATGTCATGATTGGAGGTTGAGATGAGCTCTAACCTCCAACCTCAAAACAGACTTGCCCTTTCCCCCCTTGATTGCCTCCAATCTCAAATGTTAGTGAAGACACCCCTGTGTAGATGTTCTAGGGAGGATACAGCATAGACTGTCTGCCTGAAATCTCTACAGCCCTCTGCCACTACATAAACTGGCATTTGGTACTTGTGATGATTAATGCTCCTACATAGGCATCTTATTCATCAGCATAGGAGGCCAATTAATAGTCAATTTTAGGTTGTTAAATGGCTTGTGTGAGTGATACGAGATTGTTTTAATTATTATTATTATAAAACAGCATAATTTTCAATCATGTAATGTCACAGACCGCCTGTAGTGATCGCATTCCATGTTATATCTATTAGAGCAGGAATGGGGAACATGTGGCACTCCAGATGTTGCAGGACTACATTTCCCATACTCCTCTGCCAGCCTGTTAGCTGTAAGAGAATTATGGGAGATGTAGTTCAGCAGCAGCTGGAGGGGTGCACCCCTGCATTAGAGTGTCGAATCCATCAGATCTGGCTGAAGTTCATTCTAAATGGGGGGGGGGGGGGGTATAAAGAATAAATATAAAATTACTTTACAGATCAGATCTAGGAAATGAAACACAACCTTTCTGTGCTCAGTCAATATTACTCCAGATGCTTGTTTGTTTCCCCAGTGTTTTCTTGAGCCATAATCTTCTGAAAACAGATTTGTAAATTTGTTCTTGCTAATTAAATCACTTTTGTCAGATCCTCTGGCAGGGAAAGGGTTGAACTTGATATTAGGCTCCGTATATGTTAAGTAGCATTTAAGATGGATTTGCCAGAGGTGGCTTGCAGGCAGGGAGAGGAACAAATACTGCTTTTCCATCAGGAGAAGTCATTAGTAAGTGTGATGTTTCCAGATAAGTTGTAAACTTGGTTCCTTGGAGACAGGAAGGTCAGAGGAGAGGCAGACTGTAAGAACTGTATGCCAGCGTAGGAACAGAATGTTTGTGTGTAACCTAGCAGCTACTAACAGGGTGCAATAAGGAGACTAGGGTGGGATGTGCTGATGAAGGAATGGGTAATACAAAAAAGACTCAGATGGTTTTCTTCATAGTTAAGGTGAAGTGAGACTATGGATTAGATGATAGAGGACTGAGGTCGAGGGAGTGTTGTGACAAGGGACAGAAAACTAGAGAATGGTAACGAACACCCAATAGCCAAAATGAAAGAGAATGATTAAATTGGGTGTGAAGATGTGAGGGTATAATCTGGATGCCCTAAAATAAATCAAAATTATAATATAACAACTGGCATGCCAGCAATTAGGTTCAAAAATTATACATTTTAAATAATCAAAGGGGCACTATAAATACCAATGTTATAAACCATGCAAAGTATAGGGGGGGAAAAGCACACTATACAGAGGGGGCTATGCACTAAAATATGAGTTGCAGGTGAGTTGAGGTGAGATGGACATTTCATCTCACCAATTTAGGTATACATTGTTTGCTTTGCGTCAGGTTTGTCCCTGTACAATGTATAGCTACATTGGTGAGATGAAATGTTCAACTCACCTGCAACTCACCTTTTAGTGAATAGACCCTAAAGATATAGGATAAAATGTAAACAGGTTTAAATAAGGTACATTGAAGTGGTGTATCATGTAAAACCAAGCAGGTGAGTCACAAGTATATCTGGTCATGTTAGATAATGGGGGGAAATGTGCATTAAGCTTGGAAGATGTATGTGGTATGCTACATGGATCCTCAAAACGAAACCTACCAACTGTCCTGGATTCTGTCAGGCAGTCTCAATTTTGGACTGAAGTCCAGTCACACAGATTTGCTTCTCTGATGTATAAAAATGATCTGCAGCATATGTGTTATATATATATGGACATTGTGCTTTGTGCAGGTGCAGTGGGAAACTGGTGTCCATTGGTTAAGTGAATGCCCAATATATGCAGCAACATCCCCATGATGTGACATCAGTTTAGTTGGCCAGAACCTTGGATAGCCATGTTGTGAGGTATGTTACTCCACATTCTCCCATGTCAGCTAGTGCATCCTCCAAGCAACTCCACATTCTCCCATGTCAGCTAGTGCACCCTCCAAGCTAACTCCACATTCTCCAGTGTCAGCTAGTGCATCCTCCAAGCAACTCCACATCCTCCCATAGCAGCTAGTGCATCATCCAAGCAACTCCACATTCTCCAGTGTCAGCTAGTGCACCCTCCAAGCAACTCCACATTCTCCCATATCAGCTAGTGCACCCTCCAAGCAACTCCACATTCTCCCATGTCAGCTAGTGCATCATCCAAGCAACTCCATATTCTCCCATGTCAGCTAGTGCACCCTCTAAGCAACTCCACATTCTCCCATATCAGCTAGTGCACCCTCCAAGCAACTCCACATTCTCCCATGTCAGTTAGTGCACCCTCTAAGCAACTCCACATTCTCCAGTGTCAGCTAGTGCATCCTCCAAGCAACTCCACATTCTCCCATGTCAGCTAGTGCATCATCCAAGCAACTCCACATTCTCTCATGTCAGCTAGGGCACCCTCTAAGCAACTCCACATTTTCCAGTGTCAGCTAGTGCATCCTCCAAGCAACTCCACATTCTCCCATGTCCGCTAGTGCATCATCCCAGCAACTCCACATTCTCCCATATCAGCTAGTGCATCATCCAAGCAACTCCACATTCTCCCATGTCAGCTAGTGCACCCTCAAAGCAACTCCACATTCTCCCATGTCAGCTAGTGCATCATCCAAGCAACTCCACATTCTCCCATGTCAGCTAGTGCATCATCCCAGCAACTCCACATTCTCCCATATCAGCTAGTGCATCATCCAAGCAACTCCACATTCTCCCCTGTCCTCTAGTGCATCACCCAAGCAACTCCACATCCTCCCATGTCAGCTAGTGCACCCTCCAAGCAACTCTACATTCTCCCATGTCAGCTAGTGCACCCTCCAAGCAACTCCACATCCTCCCATGTCAGCTAGTGCCTCATCCAAGCAACTCTACATTCTCCCATGTCAGCTAGTGCATCCTTCATGCTAACTAGACATTCTCACTTTCTGTTAGTGCAACCACAACCTCACATTCTCTTTTAATGAGTACAGAAAGTCAGAGAGCTGCTGTTAATGAGCAGTGGGTATTTTTAAAAAGCAATGCTAACAAGGAAAATTAAACACTGTGTTTGTAATAACTAGTGAACATGCTATGAGAGAGTCAATACTCCAAGTTCTTATGGGGAACAAATATTTATAGAAGGAGTATTTCAAACATAATTAGTAAATCATGTATTGTAATGTAACTTTTTATTGCTGTATTATGCTTAACCTTATCTTCAACTGAAACATTCTAGCAAAGCCGGCAAGATGTAGCCCAAAATTAAAAATGTAGAGCCAGGTACTGGCTTTGTAGAATCACCTGACCTGGAACCAGGCCACTGATAAGACTGTTATTTGTTGCTGCAAGAGTTTGTTAGGAAGCAGGAGGGTGACGAATGGGAGACAGTCATGGGGATGTAAATACTCAGTTATTTACTGCAATGATATATTGAAATGTTACAGGTATGGACAGTTTCAATATTGCACAGAGTGATTATGCTCGTTAAAAAAAAAAAGATATGCAAAACGCTAATGAAGATCCATGTTATGGGCAAAATGTAACAGATCTGAAAACTATTGCGAAAGACAGTCCACAGACTTGTGTGTAACATGATTAGTGTAACAGACTCTTGCCATCTGTTGCCAGAAGGGTCTGTGATTTATTGTACCATCTACATCCACAAAGACAAATGGAAGCTCCAAGTTCTGGGATAGCAAGAAACAGCATGTTTATCTGTTTCTGCATAAAATGCATTAAAGAGATACGGTACAATGAACAGAGTAGACGACAGGCTACAGCTTAATACAGTTACAGGAAAGTATCAAAAGAACAAGTGAATTTGGTTTTATTCTTACATGTCATTACATTGGAAATCTGCACAGTGCTTCCATTACTTATCTAATTAGGGTATTAGGGTTCACATGAACAGTAATAAGGTGTAACCCCACAAAATATGAAGCCTGCAACCCATGGATTGAACAGATTCTACATATCCTGCCCTAGCCCACCAAGCAAATCTCAGCATCTTATACATGGATGAGCTTTCCAGGAGATGTAGTAGAGGTTAACACATGTATGGAAAAAGTGTTAGGTTATTCTGACCATAAGAGAATCAAATAAGGACATAGGAATATGGGCAGGCAAGATGGGTCAAATTGCTGCTAACACATCTCATGCTTTGTGTTTATAGGAGGATAAGAGATATGTACTGGTAAATGAGGATGCTTAGGAGAGATACAGGTAATACGTTTGTTCCATTATTCATATACAGTGTAACAAATGTCTTACCTGTGCGTATGTCATGATTGATACCTTCAACAGATATAATAGCATTAGCAATCCCTCGGCCATGCATATCCCTGACAATCCCTTTAATCCCACGATGGACCTTGGAAATGAGAGAAACCAGATATGATCATTTTTTCATTTAAATGAATTCTAAGTAAGAATAACAAGAAAGGTGGATTTGTCGCCATAATAGAATCAGTAACCTTTTTTCTACCCTGGAAAATAAAGCATATAGACCAAGGATAGGAAAGGAGTCCATGTAAGAACACCAGGATCTGTGGTACGGTCTATGAAGGTCCATAGAATATCATTCAATTGGCCATCACAAAGTATGACAATGATTGGTTCCCACCCATAGTGTAGACATTACTCTCCGTATCAACTCCGCAGAAAATACAGTGATGGCTCTTGATTTGGGGATTCAAGTTCTAGGCCTAACTGGTTGAATGCAAATGTCGCCTCAGAGAAGCACGTGGATGCAATGTGTGTAATTCCCATTGGTAAGCAGGGACTGATTATCATCATGGCCAGCATCCATCATTCTGAGGGTTTACAACATCTGCCACTCTGCAAATGATAATCTAGATGAAAATACAACTAAGCATCCTATAGTCATAAACATTATTTTGTATTATTTTTACATTAAAATCACAAAGGTTGTTTAACAAGAAGATTTACTGTGTTCAGCACATGTGTTAATAAACATTAAGAATTAATTAGTTGCCCTATTTGATGAAGAAAGTAATTTTAAGCAGAATAGTTACTATGGTTGCTTTTTGTCACTGTGTATAAATTGCTTCCTGTTTTTGTACAGTCAATAGAAGCTGAGCAGATTGGAGATCCCAACTCACTTTGCATTCACACAGTCCTGGCCACCAATTAAAGCCACCCCATGTCACAGAAACCATTCCTTCCCATGTTTGCACCACTAAATGAAATATGGAATACTCTATCTCTGTCTATTCCTTTTACGGTTATCTTTTTACTTTGGTACATTGGCGGAACCGTGACCAAGGAGGTCAGGCCCCGTGGTCATAGGTAATGCACATGTTCTAAACAGTTTGATTTACAAGATTTTGGAAATATCTCAACACTCCCTTGATCTGGAAATTGGGACATGCCCCAAAGATATTCTTTCATGTGCATTTACTCGGAATGTTCAACTTGCCTTATACACTGAGGATGTGGCCATTACCCAACTTAATGATATTATTATGTATAACGTTTCATCATGTTCTGAAGAATCCTACAATTCGAATCTCTCTACCTCTCACCTCCATACTGCCTTTGTATAATCGCTTTTTATACCTAGCCCCCCCAGTGTGTACCATCTGTTACCGACAGCTCTTCCAAAGCTTATTTTAAGTTTATCTCACAGAAATCTAACACATTTTAATTCTGATTCATTTATTGATGATCGTAAGATCAAGAGTGCTACATCTTTTATCCAGAATGCCTGAGACTTCTAGAAACACACCATTAGCACATTCTCTTTTCAGTTCTGATTACCGCTTTACAAGACACGTTCTCCGAGACTCACCTGCTCCATAAAGACAATCAATGATTCCCTGTTGTTTTCCCACTGCTCGGGGAGCTCACTCTCATGGGGGAACTTATCACAATCCAGGTAGATTGAGATCTCAAAGCAATTGGTGTGCAGGTAACTGAAATCATTAATACCTGTCAATGGAAGTTAGAAAGGGCTTTAGGAAACAGACAGCAGTAAAAAAAAAAAACCTGGCAGATTGGTGATCAGCTGCAAAGTGTGAACTAGCCTTTTTTAAAATACAATGTTAAAAAAACGAATTGCTAATCACTAGTGCTGCACTCACTTGTGTAATCCCCACATATAAATCAGGAAAAATAATAAAGGAGTGTTGCAAACAAAATATAATAATAATAATAATAATAAAGTACTACAATATGAAATAAATAAAAAAAATAGATGAAGTGATAGGTCCAAACAAAACAAATACTTATCACTTCTAGGTGACTGTTGGGTCTATTCACTAAAATACGAGAATAGCTTGGGCAGGTCGATTTTGGAGGGTGACATTCATTGTGAATTTAAGTCAAATTCGGCAACCAAAATAGCCAAAATAGCAAAATTTGACTAAGTCAAAAAGATAACTAAATGAAAGTTGTCCACCAAAGTCGAGCTGATACAATGGTGCTAGCACTCACATGTACTAGAGCCCAATAGCGCTAGTATTGCAGGCTTTGTGTTAATACATAATGTGAGAAGGAATTGTGCACAATGTCAGGAGTCAGCTGCAAAGGCTAGCAAGAACTGCTATATGTGATAGATAGATAGATAGATACATAGATAGATAGATAGATAGATAGATAGATAGCACAATGATATAATCTTCAAAGTTAAAGGGAAATGCATTTATAGAACAATAAACCATTCCTATGAATGCAAAACGTGAGCAATTCCATGGCAGAGTGCTACATTTGGAGAATGTTTTGATAAATATTCAGTAGGTAGATCTTTGACCCACAATTGCTTCAGTTTTGGCATTATATGCCAGGCCTAACATTTTGGCAGAGATTTTTATCTTGGTTGGTGTAGGGATGTAGAAAGGATATAATTAGTTGAGCACATACTTCCAGCCACTGTGTGCCAGGATGCCCCATTCACAGTTCCTTCCTCTTTGTTGAAGTCCTCAGAGTGGCATGGTCTACGGCTAGAGTCTGTCATATGTCTGTGTGTGGAGGCGTAGGAGTATGCCAACCAGCGGAAAACATGGTCATCGGGTGTGGCAGTGTATTCTTGAGTCTTCCATGGTGAACGAACCATATCATAAGGATATGACACCACCAGCTCTCCACCTTGTAGGTTTCCCCCCAACACAAAGGGAATCTTCTCCATCCATGTGATCAGAGACCGTGTTTCTACGGAAACCTATGGCACCAAAAATAGTCCCACTTAGTAAGATTACTATATATATATATCTATGGGATTTATACCTCTCTGAACAGCCTGTGAGGATGTCATTATCACATATTAGTACTTTCATAGATGACTTCCAGAGAAAATAAGCATTGCAATTAATCGTTCAGTACAAATTGATATGTTTGTCAGTCTCAGGTGCCTGACCTCATCCTTTCTAGGCTCACACAAATGCACCCTACTGGACCAAAGATTACACAAGGCTATTGTCACTCTCTCAGGGTGCTTCGAAGCGGAATGGGACGATTCAGCGTGGACATTTAAGTGCATCCTTTTCATCGCCAGTTAGAGTTAGAGGTTAGAGAATAGGATTTGGGTTAGGGTCAATCCATCCAAGCCAAAACAGGGCATACTGAAAAAACCGCAACGAAACATCATAGAACCTGCCACTTTCACTATTTTATATGGAGATTCTCAGAGGTGAGTCTGTGAGTTTAGTTGCAGTCAGATATTATAATGAAGAGATAAAAACATATACTGGTATGCTTTATATCTGCATTACGCCAGAGCACTAATGTGTGAACTTCTGCATTTAAAGGAAACACATGGCATTTCTTTGTGACTGCACTTTCATTCCACCTACATTTGGTGCCTACTAGTATGGCCATATCTACTAGACATGTGCAAAACTAAAATTTTCGTTTCGTTTTCGTCCATTCGGACGAAAATGTTATTTATTTCGTCTAAAATGAATTTCGTTCATTACTGCATTCGTTTCAGACAAAATTCGTTCATTATTTTCGTTTCGTTTTATTCGTTCGTCTTAAAGAATACATGTAATACTATTGGCTTTCTATAAACCGAATGAGAGCCCAATTCATAAGAAATTCTTATGAATGGGGCTCTCGTTCGGTTCATAGAAAGGCAATAGTACTACACGTTTTCTATAAGCCGAAAGTCTATAAACCGAAGGTCGTTCAGTTTATAGACTTTTGGCTTATAGAATACATAGAATTACATGTATTCTTTAAACCAAAAGTCTATAAACCGAACGACCTTCGGTTTATAGACTTTCGGCTTATAGAATACATGTAATACTATTGGCTTTCTATAAACCGAACTAGAGTACCCATTCATAAGAAATTCTTATGAATGGGGACTCTATTTCGGTTTATAGAATACCAATAGCATTACATGCATTCCATAAACCGAAATTCGTTCATTATGTCGGTTTATGGAATGTATATGTAATGCTATTGGTATTCTATAAACCAACTCTATTTCGGTTTATAGAATGCCAATAGCACGAATGGACGAATGATTTTCGTTTATTAACCATTCGTTCATTTGTCTTTCGTTAGTTTAGCATTTTCGTTATTCGTTTTTCGGACGAATGGAAGAAAATGCTATTTTCGGACGAAAATGCATTCGCCCGAAAACGAATGCACATGTCTAATATCTACCCTAGTTCATGATCTTACCGTGGCATTCTGGTATTGGTACCAATCCGGAATTGGAATGTGATGGTTGGGAACTCTGCGGATATTTTTGAGACGATCTTCTGCGTCCCACAGCAGGCTGTTCAGGTCTGGAAAGTTATTGTTTATGTCAATTCCATCGGCAGTCCACCGTCCCAGTGACCAACCACCTAACTCCGAACCCTGGAAGTTAGACGGACACATTAGGATCATTCAGAAAATGTTCTAAAAAAGAATGGAGCAATCAGCAGAAACCTTTGATTCCTATGGGGGGGGGGGGGGTATTCACTAAAACTGAATTGACAATAATCAGGCATTAATAGAGTAGGAAGGAAAGAGAATTTAGAAATATTTCCAACTCTGCTATTAGTTCTGATGTTTGCAGTTCATTTCTAAATTAATTTTCAGTAAATTACCCCCACATTGATGGCTACGTTGAGTGTAGGTTGACCAGTACTCCTCCCAAGCACTTGCAAGCTTTTTTACTTTTGCAAGCAGTGCTAAAACAGCTAAGAAAGGAAACTTGATGAGAACAATTTGCTTCAAGAACCATTCATTCCTTTGCAAAATGGAGGGTCTGGTATTATAAAGAATCCCAGTCTTACTTGGTTCAGTTCTGCTTCTCTCTCGAAAAAAGGGAGACAATTTCTTACAAATTTACATTTTATTTATATACATATTATATTGTATATTCCTGGAAAAAAATATATATATATAACTCACCAGCTCAGCAGCTTTCTCATAGCCATCTGGGTTGACACATGGAAGAAAGTGAAGACGTGTATGGGTGATTAGGGCACGGATTCTTTTGTTCCCGGCTTGATACTCTTGGCAGAGGAACTGCATCAGGAGAAGGATGAGCTCTCGTCCTAAAACTTCATTCCCGTGTGCTCCAGCCATGTAACGGAATTCTGGTTCCCCTGCATAGGTAAAACGGGAACAGCACAAGAGCAGTGCATGATTACACACAGCAAAGACATGGACTGCTTGAGTAAAAAGCATATTACTGGAATATTTACACTGCAAATGGAGAGAATAAAACATGATCAAAAATGATCTATAGATTGTTACAGCAGAATTGCAAGCAAATGCATAAAAAAAAGGAAATGTGGTGTCTCCTGTTTATGACATCACCAGTAGCTTAATATGCAAATCAACTACCGTATTTGCTCGATTATAAGACGACCCTGATTATAAGACGACCCCCCAAACTTTGTATATTCCTTTAGGAAAAAAACTAAAAGCCTGAATATAAGACTACCCTATAGGAAAAAAAAAGTTTAACTTGTATATATGTAAATTGCTTTTTAATATGTAATAAAAAATTGATATTATACAAATGTATTTCTTGTTTTTATTTCCTTGCGGCCTCTCTCCCTCCCCCCTCCAGTGTAGTCTCTCTCTCTATCTCCCCCCTCCCTCCCCTAGTCTCTCTCTCTCTATCCCCTCTCTATCTCTCTCCCCCTCTCTCTATCCCCCCCCCTCTCTCTCTCTCTATCCCCCCTCTCTCTCTATCCCCCCCTCTCTCTCTCTATCCCCCCCTCTCTCTCTCTATCCCCCCCCTCTCTCTCTCTATCCCCCCCCCCTCTCTCTTCCCCCCCCCCCTCTCTCTACCCCCCCCCCTCTCTCTCTCTATTCCCCCCCCCCTCTCTCTCTATCCCCCCCCTGTCTCTCACTATCCATCTCCCCCCTTTCCCTGGTGGCTAGTGGGGGCAGCTGGGGGATGTCTGCACTATACGTGCAGATATCCTCCATGCTGCCCGACACCTCCGTCTATTATGACGGACAGCTGGTCCGTCATAATAGACGGAGGTGTCGGGCAGCATGGAGGATATCTGCACGTATAGTGCAGACATCCCCCAGCTGCCCGCTTTTCCCTGGTGTCTAGTGGGGCAGCAGAGGAAGTCTGCGCGATGAGCGCAGACCTCCCTTGCTGCCGCCCGGCACGCTCGCCGGGACTTCTGTGACGAAAGCGGAAGTTTCCGGCTTCTTCACAGAAGCCCCGGCGGTCGTGCCGGGCGGAAGCAGGGGAGTCTGCGCTCGTTGCGCAGACATCCCCTGCTGCTAGAGAGGGGGATCCAGGTCCCCTGCAGCTCTGCTGGGGACCTGGATCCCAGTCTTATAGTCTGACCTCAATTTGAGGTCAGATTATAAGACGACCTCGAATGTAAGACGAGGGGGATTTTTCAGAGCATTTGCTCTGAAAAAAACCTTGTCTTATATTCGAGCAAATACGGTAGTTTCTAAGGAGAATGTGTCATTTACATATCAAGTCACCAGGTGATGTCAGACACAAGAGACAACACAGACACATTCAAAACACATTATTCATGCATTTGCTTGCAATTCTGCTAACACAACATCCTTCTGATGAGGTTTTATTCTCTACAATCACACTATAAACAGTGCTTACGTGACAGAGTTCCTTTAATCATCTGGCAAGCTCGTGGGTCTCCAAAAATAAGCATATTGCTGTACATTGCAAGTGCAAGATGCAGTCCCAGGCATAGATAAGATATGAAAGTTCACATACATAAGACAAAAAAAAAAATCACAGCACCAGACACAGTGAAAACTAATATG
The DNA here is from genome assembly GCA_036172795.1 of Pelodytes ibericus. Classification (NCBI taxonomy): domain Eukaryota; kingdom Metazoa; phylum Chordata; class Amphibia; order Anura; family Pelodytidae; genus Pelodytes; species Pelodytes ibericus. The sequence goes on from CM069867.1 coordinate 58,120,439, forward strand.
GAGAATTCAGGATAGAGAGAGAAGAGACAGGTGGGACTTGGCAGGACATACATAGAGCTTGTTTATTCTCCTAACCGACTTCGTGCTCCCCAGGGTTATCGGACATCTCCATCGCATATATCTTCAGCCCTTGATAGCTTCGGCCAATGTTGTACACGCGCGTGATGTTGGGGCACATTTCATTCACCACTTTCATGAGCTGGTGGCAAATAATAAGGCATGTGTGAGACTGGACAGGACTGGGAATGGTTGTCGTTGGAAAAGATTCAGGAAGACTAGGAACAAGCTTTACCAATTTCGTTAGCGTACAAATGACTAGAAAACACAATCACATGGAATGCATGAACCAAAAATGAGTACTTCCTATACATAATAATGGGTATGGGTATGTGTACACTGGTCTCAAAACATAGCTGGGAATGTTCCCTGATTAAACACCTGGAGTTCACAAAGCTAGACCATGCGATCAATGTGACGGGTGCATAGCTTACGCCACTGTACCCCACCAATTAAATTAATCTCTGTGGCACTTCTGCAATGCGTGCCGGGTGAACATCCAAAAGTGAAGAGTCCATTAGGTGAATTTCCTAGGAGACTGTTATTCTTTCTACAAAATATCTCTGTAGACTATTTAAATCTACCTGGTTTCTAATCTTCTCCTTTGGAATTACTTTTGCCTGCCTTGACCTCTGGTTAGTCTAGTCCTGCTTCCATCTGGCTAATCAGGTACATGGTTCACAGGTATGTTACATGCCAGTGTCCATGCCTGGTACATATATTTTCCATCAGTGTTCCATCATCAGCACCCTGTATCTTCACACCTGTGACAAACCTCTCCTAATCACATCATTACATATAATCCATAGACAAGCAGCAGAATTATATTTCAAGAATTTAATGTGCCTGCATTATTTTAATGCAATTCGGGTTATTTCTTTACTTTTGTGGTTGCTACACTTCTTCCTCTCCCCTCATCTCCAATAATGGGTTGGCCATATAACAAAAGAATAGACACAACTTAACACTTCCATCACCCATACACATTCATGTGTTTAAATTTCATACTATGACTAAGAATTATCGTACGGGTTAGCGTAATAGAAAGGATCATTGAACTGTAGCCCTGAAAAGAAACATTTTGTAACCTTGTGACAGATAAGGAACAGAATGTAGTAGCGGAAAAAGTAGCAATGAGAATGTTTAGTACAGAGCTTCCCAACCTGGGGAGTATGATCCATTGGGGGGCATGTAATGTCTGGGGGGGGGGGGGGTGAGTACCCCAGACAGACTGTCTGGATATTTTTATTGCTCCCAGAGTAGGCTCACAAACTAATAGAGGAGGTAACTAAAGGGTAAGGAAGGAACAGGAACAGGGGATTGCATGTGATTTGATGAGAATTGATTAAAGAGGTGCATCATCCGAAGTTGGGAGCCCCTGATTTAGTACATAACATTGTGAACAGACACACACAGCATAATATGTAAATAAGAGAAAGCATGGCATACCTGTCTCATCTCCTTATAGTTGTGATGTCTAAAATCCAGGTTGTCAGATGTTGTCATCTCATTGCGTCTGTGATAATAATTATTGGGGTCTGTATGGAGCACAGAGGAAACACTTAATTAAATTGACCATGCTCATAAACCATTACAGTATTTCCTATATATGCTGGCTGGGTCCAAAAAAAGTTTTGGCACAGACTACTCCAGTCACGAGCAACCTGATCCTTGGACAGTATTCTCCATGGATCAAAATACATTGGGTGTGCTTTTCAAATTGTTTTTGTAAGAACTGTCAGGCCCTGTTCTATTAGAACTTTGAATATACATTTTGACTGAAAACGCATTCCGCTAGAAAACTGACTTTATTTCAACTGCGGTTTTGATTGCTGACTCATTACTTGGCAAGTCGATAGAATGTCAGCTGCCTTGTCTGATTAATAACTACTAGTTGAATTTCTGTGCACCCAACTGTGGATTAATGTTGATTACACCCTCCCAAAGAATCAATGTGTAGTGTAGAGGAGAATAATATCAAAATATTGTGCTAAGACAGAGGCTCTAAGTAGGTCAATACACCCTGGTGACATTATGTCTGCTCCATCAATATATAGCATGCACTACTTTGTGCCTGTGGGCTAATTTGGTGACCACCCATTTTTGTCACTGTCGGTGACATTTTCAGGTCATGCACAAAGATTTAGAAAATAAAAAATAGATTCTTATTCCATGGGGACAAGAGCAACTTGCTTAAAAGAAATCTATTACTTAAACATGGAGTGTATTGTGAAGGGAGAGAATAATGCAAAGTATGTGTACATTGCATTAACAGAATTGCAATCTAATGCATTGACAGGTTAAGAGTAAAATGAATCGGTGTCTTTTGTTTATGGTATCAGTTATTAAACTGAAAATCAAAGCTAGGAAAATTTTGATTTATAATACTATATACAAAAATGGGCAACACATTCAGATAATTATCCAAAATAAAAAGTGCAGTACTCGGTTTAATAAACATAGTGTAATCCAGTATGGCAGAATGGGTTCAAATACCCCCCCCCAAAAGAATCACGCTCACAAATTATTGAGCACACAGGCTTGCGCAAGCTCAGGCGTAGTTGAAGGACCCAAGAAAAACATGTTTATAATATCATCTTATAGCTTTATATGCAAATGAGCTGGTTGTATTGACCAAGGTGTAATTGTCTTATCAAGCCACAAGGTGATATTATAAACATGAGACACCACAGACCTTGTAATAAACAACTTTCTGTTAAATATTTTCCTTTCCTATTAATTCTGGTAATAAAATATAAGCTCTATTATTATTTTACAATAAAATCAACAAAGTCTCATAAAATAAATATATATTTTTTGTTCTCTTATCTTATCCATAATTTTTGGGTCCAGAAGTATTTTGAATAACCGATCATTTCGATAATGGATCATTTTCACCAATAAGATGTATTAAAGCCTCTCAGTTCTCATGAAATACAGTAGTATCCATGCAAATACTGCATAGAGCAAATACATCACTTTTACTGTGATGTAGCTGTGATATGAGCTATGTGTTGGCATGTCAGGCCTGCACACGTGCCATTGTATGGGGGCGTCCCTAGGGGGCGTGTCGGAATCTGTGCATGCGTGGAAAGGCTATATGGCAGTTTAACGGGACTGGACACTAAATAAACTGTTGTGCGCTGGCATTCTCACAGGTGTGTGAGGAATTTGCAACTTGTGGCAAAATGTGAAAAAATTTTGGGATAATGGATCATTTTGGATAATGGATCATTTTAACGGATTTATGGATAAAAGAAACTCAACCTGTAGTTCTATGCACACTTCCCATCATGCTCAGCTAGCTTGGTGATGTAGCACACAGCAGATGGAGTGCCAGGTGCTGCCGTTTCCTGAATTGAGTGCTGGTGTTTCAAACGTTTTCAGTTTGGAATAGCACAGTGAAGAAACAGTTTCCAATGCTTTCTGGTATATGTTGCAATCCAGCTGTCAGTTCAGTTGATCACATTATTGTTTAGAAAATGGAAAGCAGACATGAATGGTGCTTTTCTTGGCTGAATTGGAGAGTAGGTTGGCGTGCAATCAATAAATTGTCAGTATTGCTGTCCAGGCCGGCTGCTGGTGGATTGACAAATAAAGGGCTTACTCAATAAAGAGAGAATTGCCGGGAATTGAGAAGGGAATGGCCATTGCAAACGGTTTGATAACTTGCAATCTCTTTTGTAAGGCAAAGGTCTACCACAAGACCACCTAGGACTAGAGTCTGCCACCTTAACCATAGAATGATATGAAGCGAAATCCAGGAAGAACAATCCATTAAAACCATGATTGTGGAGTGTATTGTACCATATAAACCCCTTTTGCACAGCACTACATTGCTCAGTCTGACTTAGTTTGGTAAACTCTATTATCTTACTTTACTAATATAATGGCCAGAAACGGCATAAGCTCAGGACAGGTGAGTGAATTACTTTGCAATATTTACAGCAAAAGGCTTAATGTGGAATGTTACAAACCTTAATTAGAACCTTAATTATAAACTCCCATATCCCTCTCAAACCATCCAACTGTCTCAAAAAAGGCACAATGTATGGCATCACAGTTTCTATAATATATAGAAACCAGAGGGTGGATAATTTGAAGAGTTTCACCTTTCTGTATTATTTGGTGCAGTGTTTTACTTATTTTAGTCTAAAATATAGTTTAGAAACTGGTGATAATTCCACTCACCAGAATTACTATTTTCCAATCTATAATATCAGTATTTGGACAAATGAGTTAGTGCATCAAGAGTGAAATGCGTTGGCTGGTGACTTACCATAGACTAATTCCCCATTGCTAACTGGAAGAAGAAAGCATATCATTTGGAGTGTACACAGCATTTCTCCACTACTACTGTGTATGAATACTGCTCTATAGTGCTATAGAGATCAAGAATGTCTGTATGTATTTCCATTAGTTAACTAACCTGGCAAAGGGCATCCAAGTATCTCAAGCCTCATACAGATGCTTCCCTCATCGTACCAAGTCCGTGGGTTGATCCGAATATAACGCCCAGTCAAAGGCTCCAGAAATTCATTCAGAACTGGAATCTCTTTTTCATTGTTTCCCTGAAAAATCTTTAATTGCAAGTAGCACTTCTTAGATATATATACCCATCAATAACATCACACATTTAATCCAGCACACAGCACCACACCTTATAATTAAACATGTGCTAATTACTGAGCAATCTGAAAACCCACAGCCCGCACAGGCATGAATGTGTGCAGAATATTGCTGATCCATGTCAGGAGACTGTAATTTATCAGTCGGGAAAAAAATCATGTTCGTCTCTAATTGTAACATGCAGTTCTCATGCTGCAGTAACCATAACTGTTGCTTGTACGCACACCTTTGCCAGGAATAGCCAAAATACCATGGCAGAACTTCTATGAATTTGGTTTCTATGAATCCTTTATTAAGGATCATGGGAGCCCACCAAAAGGTGGGGGAGACACTAAATGTCCCATCACCCCCATTACATACCCCCACCACGTCCATTATAATCCCCCATCACCCTGATTAATTGGAAGGAGTTAAAGCTTGCTGAACGGTGGGGGAGAGAGTGAAAATGTTTGAAGCACCAGAAGTGTGATTTAACACCCTCTGGCAAAGTGCCGCCCTAGGCGAGTGCCTTGTTTGCCTTGTGGAAGATACACTACTGGCCTCTACTACGCAGCTTTGGTAATACTCATCCCCCCTACACACAACCTGTTTTTTTCTATTAAGATTCACAGACAATTTTCTGTACGGCAACTTTTATAGTAAAACCTCTGTTTTCGTACACTGAAGGTCTATGGAATTAATAGTATTTCCGGGAGATATGTGCCAGCATTGTGACCATTCACAGGATTATTTCGCAAAATTCAAAAGTTTAACCACAACATTAACTGCTCCTCTGCCACTGACAAATCCTGTTTAAAAATATATTCATAACAGAGGGTTCTATTCACTAAAAATCAAGAATAGCGAGAGGAGGTTGAATTCAACCGCCTTGAGATATTCATAAAAAAATATATGACTTCCCTCTCCCCACACCTCGCCAAAGACCAACTCAAACGCCCCTTAAAGAAAAGCAAAAAAAATTGCTATTTACTAAAACCCAAAGGAAGTTCGAATTGGAAGGCAAATTAGACTTTGACGTCCAACCCCCTTCCCGCAACTTGCCACCTCGATAGAGAGAAAAAAATCCCCCTGACCACTATATAAACCAGGTCCGGAGGCTCCTAGAGTTGCCCCCTTGACACTTAACAAATATGGGGGGCCAGGGCAAGTAGCTCTGGATCCCCTTCTATAAGAAACGGTGCATGGATACTAAATATATATATATATCCTTCATTTCTTCCAGACTTTCCACCACAGTTGCTGTTTTATAAGTATACTTTATATGCTACTACATTTTTATAGTTAGCCATATATCTTACATTGAGAAAGTGCCAACTTATTTTTACAGCACTATTTAGGTGCATTTTGGTTTTCCCTGGGTTCAGAGTTTATTCTGTCTCTGTTCCCATAATTTGTGTGCTGTTGCCAACCTCTGCTGCATTGTATCCCTTACATCTCTTTTTTTTTTGACAGTTGGATAAGCATTTCTTTCCTTCCTCCACTGAAATGAATGGGAGGGAGTTTAATCCTCGGTCCTCCTCATTTTGGCAGGCCTCACCCTCATTTGCATCTTAGCAAAAAGCTTAGTGTCAAAATGGGAAATGTGAGTGTTCTCTCAACCTGAGGATGGAGGTTAAAATTAGCCCTAATAACAACCTCCAATCGCAGACTTCAGTGAATAAACGCAAGAGACCTTGGTGACCTGGAGAGTCTTCAAAATATTAAAAGAGAGTTTTATTTGGAGAAATGTAAGATACAGTAATTCAAGTAGGCAAATGGTTCTGCTATACAGCCACAACATCTATTGTAAAGAGGTTTTATTAGACAAGTATTAGTTTGGATATTGATACTGTAACAAGCTAAGGGAGATATGTACATTGCATATCAAGCCACAAGGTGATGGCATGAAAGGGAAATATCACAGCATTTGCTTGCAATACTGGTAACGCAATGTACAAAGTCACTTATAGTAGTTTAACTGGGGACATATGATTTTCTTTAGGGGCCCTACAGATATGTTCAGACTACATTGCAGCAGAGTAGTTTTCTAATTAACTTTGGCAGGGTCGCCAAAGGGGGTGACGGGCGATACACTAGATCTGGCCCTTTAAAAAAAAATGGAAAAAAAAGTGTGGGTAAATGGGACATCTGTTCAGGGCCCATTAATTTCCTGCTGGCCCAAAGCAGCTGCCCCGTGGGCCCCCACTGGCCACAACATGGGCCTGATGCCCATATGGAGATAGTCACGATCGGGCAGCAGTGGCATATTAATGGACAAATTGTCAGTGGCATATTAATGGACAAATTATCAGTGGCATATTAATGTATAAATTATCCGTGGCATATTAATGGATAAACTAACACTGGCTGGGGCAAATTAAGTCTTGGATGTGCAATGCAGGTTATGTCCTGGGGGGGCAGCAGCAAATCCTGGAAGTACAATACAGGTGATGGGGCATGTCCTGTGGTGTATCTAAATCATTGGCATGATATACAAAGACCTGGATAAAATTACTTTGAGAGGGAGAGGGAGATATGGGGGGAGGGGGCAGAATTTTTTTCAGCAAGGGGCCCTGAAATTATTGAAGGGCGGCCTTAAACTTTGGTACAAAGATCTGGTATGGATCAGACACTTGTGGCCAGTGTATGCATTCATGAATATTTCCCATACATTATCTTTTCAGTATTATAATATACATTGATTGTTTGAAACATAGCTCACCCTTTTAACCGATAAATGGGCTGGAATGGGACAACTCTTACCCCTTCTCCTGTTTCATTCTTAGCCATGGCCCAACTGTGGCTGTCATTGCTGACCATTACCCGGAAGGACGTCACCCAGTCACTCCTAAGAATAAGGTAATCAATACACTAGTTAGTATAAGGAACACTAGTTAAACACTAGAGCTAAATAAAATGGAGGTGGTTTACTCTTCCACATGTGGCCAAAAGTTCAATGTCATACAAGTGCATAGATCACAGGCACTCCTATAATAGCCATAGTATGCCCACCATCAACTGTTAACTGCATAGTGGAAACCCTTGGTGGGGAGACATTGTTTGATGCACTTCTAACAGTGGCATAAACAAAGAGACTGCATAAACTGAGGCCCTCATAAAACAGTGGTCTGGTGAGAAACGACTGTCTCCTTCTGAGCATGTCTTGTGATATGATATACCACATGAACCAGTGTGCTGGTAGCAACACATCTGGGGTTGCAAGACCTAATTTCTGTGGTTTAGAATTGCAGATCTTCAAAGGATTCCATAAGGTGCATGCACAGGCATGTATATGTGCAAGTTTATAAAGCATTCTGTGAAAAAGAGGTGAAAAAAATTCTTATTGGTTTCTATTATTATTCTTTTGTTGCATCCACCAATAAATGAAAGGCTTTGCCATTATCCAAGAAGGCAATTATCTTGCAAACAGAAAAAAGTAATCATAGCAGTCACTGTACATCACCATGCCCACACAGATTTTAGTTCCAGTGAACATCAACATGAAGAGATCATGCCTAACGCATTTCACAATGAATTAGTGCTTACTAATGACTGCCTATAAGCAAGCACTAATTCAGCATGAAATTTGTTAGGCGTGGCTTGTTGGATATTCGCTGGATACTTCAGCATTAAAGGTCTACTTGTGATGACAAACTTTTTTGAGGCGTGAAGGGCCAAATATCACATAAGTGCAAACGCCTCACTATACAATATGGAGTTCAAGATGTTCATAAACATAATTTTCACATTGTGCAAGAAAAGTAACATAAATATATCACACCTAAAACAACTAACCATATTAAATACACAGTATGTTATGCAAACTAGATAACTATGGAGAGCCCACTATAGAAGCAATTTCATAAAATATATAGTGTAGGCACAGACCTACCCTTAGCCAATAGCAATGCTAGTGTGAGAAAGATAAATGCACACTGTAATCCTTAAAAAAATAGTGGTATTTGTTATAATTATACTGTATTTTTTTATATACTTTATTAATCAGGGCGTGCGTTTGCTTTTCTGGTCCAGATGCTTGTGGGGCAGCACAAAAGATAATCTAGAAATCTCAACATTAACATCTCAGGGTAAAAGGTGTTTTTTTATTTTTTTTTTTTCGTTTATTTCAAAAACCCTACTAGGCCCAATCTATCGTGACCAGGCCCAATCTGTCAGGAATTCATCCATGCATAATTAATTTCAAATCTTTAAAAAAAAAAAAAATTAATTGTGCTAAAACAGTCGTTTTAGTTATTTCTCCTCACAAAACAAACAATGAGATGACATAAAGGATGCAGGGGAACCATTTCTTGGTTCTACAAGTTCTACAGAGGTGCTGCACTGAGAATTAGTAGCAATCTGATGCTAATATCCCAGGAATAGGACCAGAGGCATGCGTCTGTTTTCTCATTTGTGTGTCACATCTCCAGTCTGTTGTATAGAAACAGCCGGTACTTTGTAAATAGAACAAGTGAGAGAGACAGATAACTCCCTCAGGACACCTGCTTCTACCCACGCACTGCATTTAGCACACAAGAACCGAGGCACAAACCGGCAGCATCGATAAAGTTGTGCAGACAGGGAAAAGGGGTTAATAGAGTGTGTGCATATCTTTTTTTTATTGGAGGAATTGGCTTGGATTCCCATTGAAACAGCTAATGAGAATTTCCTCGACAAGGAGAGAATCAATGTCATTTCCAGAACCAGATACCAAGCTTCAGCGTTATATGTGAATGAAAGGTATAGGAATGATGGTTATGGAGTCAGCGGAGTATCCTTTAGTAACATGGAGTGTAGAGGGAAAGAGGGAGGACTTTAACACAGAAAGGACAATAGTAGATATGGGCAATAGCAAACGTGAACTAGAATGTTTACAATTAAAAAAAATTGTCACAGACACTTTTGAGAGGAACAAAATAAATGAATAGATATTGTCCATGTCATTTTAATACCAATTCCATTTTTAATATTATATCTTGAATAAATACTTTGACTTACTCTTATAAGTGTCTATGTTCGTGTTTATTTATTTGGGGATGCAAGGGAGTGTGAACTAACACCCCAATGCTTTCATTTTTTTTAATTGAAAAGTTGGGTCAGCCAAGTATGGAAGACAACAGAAGAGTCAAATTAATATTAGTGATTTAGGCATGATACATTTGGAGGTCACATGCATTGTTCAACACCAGGCAGCAATACAGATAAGTAGAGTCAAAACCTTTGCATCAGTTGTATTCTGTAGTAACTTCTACTTTCCCCCCATCACATGGACACCTCACTTCCCCTATTTCTTGGCAAGTCCAGGCATAATCTCTTAGTAACTACTGCATTGGTCCTCCTTAGGACTAGTATCTTAGAATAATAAAAGACTAATATATAAGGCTAATATATCAGCCTGAGAACTATGCCAGGTGTATATTTATATATATTGTAGAAAAGACTAGGGAGGGAAATCTAGCACATGGTATATGTGAAGGGAGTTCACATTTTTAAAACTGAATATGGTTTCCTGTAACTATTTAGTATACTGTTGTACATCTAAATTGGGAAATTAAGTAGGATGTGAGAATATTTAATATGGCTTGAAAACACCCATTGTGGCAGAGGTAATGTGTTCCAGAATGCTTTATTTTAGAATTTTCCAATGTAGTCTCTAGATTTCTTAGAGAGCCATTTACCACCAGTCAAACCGTATGTGATATATTATAGCTTCCACCTTCTACAAATCTCCCACACTCAGATATGGTCTATATTTTATTAAGTACCATAAACATATCACTAATAAAAAATATCTATGAACGTTTTACTGTTCAATGTAATATATAATTACTTACCAGGCAGCGGTGACATATAAAAAAAAATGTAGCGGAAAGCTATAGCTGAAGCTAAATAAAATGTGTTAATTTCTCTAAAAATAAATGTTCCATTGCAAATCTAGGTTAAAAAATACAAGTGTGAACAAGTTTATACATAGTGAAGAGGCAGGTAAGAGATACAATGGTTTCAGTGTGCCCTATCAGTGTCTAAGCTAAAAAGCAAATTGTAATACCCGTAATATATAACCTAATACACTCTTTTTGATCTTTTTGTTCTGAGATGGATGGAGTCTGTATTTATCTTCTTTTTTTTTTTTTTGCATTGTTGATTTCAGACAGGGCCGGCCTTAGGGGTGTGCGACCTGTGCAAGCGCACAGGGCGCAACACACCAGGGGGCGCCCGCCCGGCCGGTAGAAAGAAAAAAAAAAGTTTAAAAAAAAACCCAAAAACAGGTAGAGGCACTGGGTGGGGGAGATCAAAAGATCCCCCCCTCACCAACCCTCTGCTCGGAATTCTCTGCTTGGTCCGGGGAGGGGGCGGAGCTAACCGGCACAGCGGTGTAGCTCCGACCCCATCCCGGGAAGCAGAGCAGCGTCTGCTTCACGGGGAGCCCCGGGCAGCATGAGATAGTGCTGCTCGGCTCCCCATGCTTGCATTAAGCATGGGGATCCGAGCAGCACTTTGTCTTGCTGCCCATGGCTCCCCGTAATGAGAACTGCTCTGCTTCCCGGGTGGGGGCGGAGCTACACCGCTGTGCCGGTTAGCTCCGCCCACTCCCTGGATCCACCTTTTCAGGCAAAGGTAAGGGAGGGGGGGAGAGAGACAGAATAGGGGTTAGGGGGGAGAGAGACAGACAGAACAGGGGGAGGGGAGAGAGAGACAGAGAGAACAGGGGTTAGGGGGGAGAGAGACAGACAGAACAGGTAGGGTTGCCACCTGGCCGGTAAAAAATTGGCATTAGGCCAATGTTAAGTCTATGGAGACAGTACCAAGGCCGGTATTTTTTTGAAGAAAAGGTGGCAACCCTAAGAACAGGGGGAGGGGAGAGAGAGACAGACAGAACAGGGGTTAGGGGGGAGAGACAGAACAGGGGGAGGGGAGAGAGAGACAGACAGAACAGGGCAGGGGGGAGAGACAGAACAGGGGGAGGGTGAGAAAGAGAAGAGGGGGAGAGAGAGAGAACAGGGGAGAGAGAGAGAACAGGGGGAGGGGGGAGAGAGAGAGAACAGGGCTAGAGAGAGAGAACAGGGGAGGGGTGGGAGAGAGACAGACAGAAAAGGGGCAGGGGGTAGAGACAGAACTGGGGGAGAGAGAGAGACAGAACAGGGGACGGGGGAGAGAGACAGAACAGGGGACGGGGGGGAGAGAGACAGAACAGGGGACGGGGGGAGAGAGACAGAACAGGGGACGGGGGGAGAGAGACAGAACAGGGGACGGGGGGAGAGAGACAGAACAGGGGACGGGGGGAGAGAGACAGAATAGGGGACGGGGGGAAAGAGACAGAACAGAGGGAGAGAGAGAGACAGACATGGGAAGGGAGAGAGACACAAACATAGGGGGGTAAAAGAGACGGGGGGGGCCCCACGGGGGAAGCCCGCACAGGGCGCCGGAACACTTAAGGCCGGCCCTGATTTCAGATATGTTCTTTTTTTTTGGTATGTAAGTTTATTTTATGAAATATTTTAGTGTGACTGGGCGCTGACATTTTTGTGAAATATAGTGTTTTTGGGTGCCACCCCACTTTACAGCACTAGTATCTCACTTTGGGGCTGGGGACATAGAATGCAGTCTATAAGTCAGAATTCTGACCATAGACTTGCAGTGAATGGGAGGGTAATGTAACTATTCCATCACAAGAGGGCGGGGTTTTGGTCCTGTTTGATCAGGTCAATCTCCTCTATTTGTGTTGGAAGGCAGGTAAAAAAATGTTGTACACAGCCACCTAGTCCTGCCCACTATGATACAGAGGAGCCAGTAAAAGAGCAGGGGTGTATCTTATGACATCATCATGCAGGCTTTGGCCACAGTCGTAAAGTGACACTTGCTGGAAGATTTTGAAGAATGTTGGATCATGGATATAATTTTATATGTAAGAATATGCGTACATACAGATTTCGATTAAAGACCCTGTGGGGGCGGCGGTTCATGTTGATCCTCTCATTAAAAATTTATTTATTTTGACATGATAGAAGATCTGTGGATGTTCTTTATGGTGGAATTTGTGTGTGTGTGTGTGTATTTATATATATATCTATATATTTACACATACATATATATATATATATATATATATATATACACTTACATATATATACATATATACATACATATATATATATATACACATATATATACATATCAATTTATATACAACACACACATATATATATATATATATATATATATATATATATATATATATATATATATATATAAATAAAATATACACACTGTACATATATCCAATTGCAACAAAGACCATGCACTATTGTTTTTTTGCAAAACGTGGTATGTGTTTAATGATATGCGAACGTTACATATAAGTGTCAACATTTTAGTCCCCGATCTTGGCTTTTCTCATGCATAATAAAGCTTTGCAAAGACCAGAGAGTGTCACAGAACACTGAACAGTAACAGAGAGAAGGGGGAACTATGCCTCCCTCTAACATTTCTACTGCAGACTCTGCTCAATCTCAGGGAAAATGGCACTTTGAGATCTTTATCTTGGTATCCTGTAGAACAATGGGCACTCGGGCTGAAAAACATGTGCCCTCACTGCCCACACTACTTTGGGCTTGGCTTAACAGCAGCATCTCAGGTGTGTGAAATGTTCAACATAATGTACTATAACATTCAGGGACATAAAGTGTTTAGAGGACTGAAGCCCTATTCGTTGTGTCTTTCTTGATCCATACTAAAAAAAACAGTTACTTTGTTACAGAAGGAAGCAAATCCGTGTGCAGTAATTCACACCGAGTGCATCAAAGCTGTAAGTAAACCTTGTGTGTCAAATTCAATCTACCATTTGAGAAGAATACTGCAGAGCACTTTATAACTGTACGAGTTGTGAAAACTCACATCCATAAAAGTAATAAAATAGAGTTGAATTTTACAACCGTTGTGCAGTCTGATTAGAGTTTCCATATTCTCTGACTTTTACCAAAAACATACGAGACACTACTGTGCATATTTCATTACCAGTAATTCTAATATGTATAGTTTATAAACTAGGAAAACGATCACTCTAAGCCAGTGATAGAGAACGTTTTTGGGCCCGAGTGCCCAATTTTTGGCCGAAACTGATTTGCATACCTGAAGGTGCCAACGCTGCATCCATACACACATATATATATACTCTTACACACACACATATACTCACACACTGCCCTAAGCTAATAAGGTTGCCTCTAGTCAATTTACAGCAGCCCTTGTTTGGAAATCAATGTTTGACCCGTCTATGATAGCCTGCCATCTTTTGCTCAGTGATTCTTCTGGCATGCAACACTGCACAATTGGCACCATATATATATATCCCTTATAAGAACCCATCACTCATGACTCTGGTTCTCAGTCGCTGGGACAATTGCTCAGAACTTGGTCTATTCTGTATTTGATTCACTATTTCTAGACCTTGGAATGCTACTGATTTGTTGAAGACATCTCCTGTCCTGTAACACTGGATTGATTTGTAACTGTGCTTTCAAGTGTTTAAATGGACCTCCACTTACACATTAGAAAGGTATTTTCCAAAGCACTTTATATGCTGCTTTAGTGCCCAAGAGATTGTAGATGAGGCTAGGGTCTCACCCTATCGATATGGAGGTTGAGCTTAAGTATAGTTTTCCCATTCACATAACCAAAATAATAATAACAAAGTGTTTAACAAGGAAAAGGTACATTCAGAAATTCTCTGGTTTCCAAGTACATCCTGGGGATGTTACTATTACACAGGTTAATGGTACTCATTTTGTCCATCTCAGAACGACAAAGAACTGCATCAACACTGCATGAACAATGATTGTGCATTACTAACTGGAAAGTCACAATACTATAACAGGTACCCAACACCTCACAGGCACTGTAGACAAAAGAACTTGCCTGCTTCGACCTGGAGCTTCTGTGATTGGCAGGCATCCAGATTAAACCCCTTTCCTCCTGGTACATACGGAGGAGCTTTGTGTACCAGCTCCACACTCCTTAAATACAACAGTACAAGGAGGCAATAAAACCAAATTGTCCTTTTTTTTAAAAAAAATACAGGAAGTTAAAGTTATTTCTCATTCATTTTGAGACAGCTCATTGTGATACATTATTACCTAATAAATAAGCACAGCTCCATGGCAATTACCAACCATGTATCACACCAGGATACCTCAGAGTGAATTATAACCTCATGAAAATGTCCCACTTGATACATTTTCACTTTACACTTTCTTCTCACCTAGTGCTAAGTAAATGGTGTAGTATATTCTTTATCTCTCCTGGGAATTTAACATACCGTATTTGCTCGAATATAAGATGACCCTGATTATTAGACGACCCCCCAAACTTTGGCTATTCCTTTAGAAAAAAAACTAAAAGCCTGAATATAAGACTACCCTATAGGAAAAAAAGTTTAACTTGTATCTATTCACATGTAAATTTCTTTTTAATATTTAATAAAAATTATGATATTAAAAAAATGCATTTCTTGTTTTTATTTCCTTTTATGTGCCAATGCCTCTCTCTCCCCCCTTCCCCCCAGCGTTGTCTCTCCCCCTCCCTCCCACGTTGTCTCTCCCTCCCCACAAACTTTTCTTTCTCTCTCCACCTCCCTCCTTTTCTCTCTCTCCCCCTCGTCTCTTTCTGCCCCCACTCCCCTTGTCTCTCTCTGCCCCCCCTCCCCTTTCCTCTCCCTCTCACCCCATCACCCCCCCCCCCCCCCCTGTCTCTCCGGGGCCCCCCTCCCCTTGTCTCTCTCTCCCCCCTCCCCCTCCCCTTGTCTCTCTCTCTCTCCCCCTCTCCCTCCCCTTGTCTCTCTCTGCCCACCTCCCTCCCCTTGTCTCTCTATCCCCCCCTCCCTCCCCCTTACCTTGTCTCTTGCTCCCTGGTGGCTGGTGGGTGCAGCCGGGGGATGTCTGCACGATACGTGCAGACATCCTCCATGCTGCCCGACACTTCGGTCCATTATGAAGGACAGACGACCTTGAATATAAGATGAGGGGTCTTTTTCAGAGCATTTGCTCTGAAAAAAACCTTTGTCTTATATTTGAGCAAATACGGTACTTGTCAGGTCACATCACAGAGGCTTCAAAGAACGTAACACAGATTTATTACTTCATCCAAGTTCCCATACACCAAATATACTCTTGTAATATTTTAAACTACAACAAGTTATGGGACAGTCACCACAAACATGGGATTGGCTGACATAGGAAAAAGTGCTTAAGTAATTAAAGTCTGTTAAGGTAGACAAGGCCCCAGGGCCATATGGTATAAACCAAAGGGTCTTTAGAGAATTAAGCATAATTCTGGCCAGATCCCTATTTATGATCTTTATGGATTCTTTCCGTTCAGGTATAGTGCCAACAGACTGGCGAAAGGCGGATGTCATTACAATGTTTAAAAAGGGATCAAGATCTCTGCTGAGTAATTATAGGCCAGTGAGCATGACATCTGTAGTGGGGAAATTATTTGAAGGATTGCTAAAGTTATACACTCAAGAATACATCTTGAATCAGAATATATATCAATCAGGTCTTGTCAAACAAACTTAATAACATTCTATGAAGAAGTAAGTAAAAATATAGATCTAGGTGTGGCAGTTTATGTGATCTATTTGGACTTTGCTAAAGCATTTGATACAGTTCCACAAAAAAGGTTACTCTACAAATTGAGAGAAATTGGTTTGGGGGCAAATGTATGTATTTGGATTGAAAATTGGCTAAAAGATAGAATGTTGTAAATGAAAAATCCTCAAATTGGACCAGGGTATTGAGCAGAGTCCCCAGGAGTCTGTTTTTGGCCCTCTTCTTTTTAATTTCTTTATTAATGATCTCCCACATTGTGCTGAGAGCCATATCTCAGTGTTTGCTGATGACACTAAATTAGGTAAGGTAATAATAAAGACTAATCTTGATGTTTGTTCTTTACAGAAGGATTTGGACAGAGTTGGGGACTGGACAATTAAGTGGCAAATGAGGTTCATTATAGACAAATGTTATGCATTATGGGAAAAATAACTACAAAGAAACATATACTTTAAATGGTATTTCCCTGGGAAAAACTACTAATGAAAAGGATTCAGGAATAATTGTAGATAACAGACTTGGCAACAGTGCTCAATGCCAATCAGCAGCTGCATGGGCTAATAAGATATTTGCATGCATAAAAGGAGGCATAGATTCACAGGAGGAGGTTATCATCTTGCCTCTTTACAAATCAATGGTAAGACCTCACCTTGAATATGCAGTACAGTTCTTGGCACCAATCCTTAAAAAGGATATAATGGAACTAGAAAAAGTGCAAAGGAGGGCTACAAAATTAATAAGGGGATTGGAGGATCTTAGTTATGAAGAGAGACTTAAAAAAAAAAATGCATTTATGTTCGTTATAAAAAAAGGCGTCTCAGAGGGGATATGATAACATTATATAAATATGTGCAGGGCCAATATAAAGAGCTCTCCAGTGAACTGTTCATTAACAGAAATGTACAAAGAACAAGAGGTCACCCCCTGAGATCTGCCAAGAGAGGTAGTTTATCAACTACAATAGATGCATTTAAAAATGGTCTGGATGTTATTTTAGAAAAGCAGAACATACAGGGCTATTAATAATAGAATAAGCATTGATAATAGAGCTTATTGATCCAAGGAGAAATCTGATTGCCCTTTGGAATCAAGAAGGAATTTTCCCCCCTAGGAGGCAAAATTAGAAATAGCTTCCTTAGGGGGTTTTGCCTTCTTTTGGATCAAAACGCTGGAATGATCGGTAGAAGGGTTGAACTTGATGGACTTGTGTCTTTTTTCAACCTAAATTACTATGTTGCTATGTAATATATTAAGCATGAGTTTGATACTCACCCTATGTTCTTTAAACAACAATGCAATAAATATCGCTTCATTATTATAGATTATAATTATATCTAAAACTGAAACTACTTTCACACAACTTGTTGCTGTGTCACCTGCACACACACTAGCCTCGGGGGATTTATTACAGGTAGTAATCAGAAGAGGGAGCAAATGGTTACTACTCCGTCCTGGAAATAGATTAATTACAGCGAAGTATTAATTAGCACCGTAACCATAGAAACAGTGGAGTGTTTGATGTAGAAGGATTCGATGTTCTAATCCCTGTGGGTTTATTATTGGGCTGGTCTATTCTTTCTCAGATCTTATCTATTGTATTTGGTTGTTGCTGCTGGTCTTTCTTTAACTCCCTTTTTGCTATTTAAAGTGACAGTAATGCATCAGTATATTTAGATTTTAACCAATTTGTTCTCTGTTGTAACTGAACTGTGTGGATATGTTCAAAATGTAACATAAAAATAATTTCTTTTTTTATGAACTACTGCGGTCACTTTGAAGAAGAATCACAATTTTGAATCACGTTAAAATTTATTTAAAATGAAGCAAATTTAGATTATTAGATATTTTAAGCTGTTTGTGCATTTGTCCATAGGGATTTTTTGGTCCCCTCCTTCCTTGGCTGGTGTTTAATATATAAAGATGCTAAGACTTCCTTCTCTCTATATAAGTACTACTGAGAATGGGCAAAAAGGAGTCGAGATAAATAGAGTTGTACCTTTGTTCAGTTGTTTCCCATGTCTTGCCAAAATCCAGACTCACTGGAAACTATCGTCTACTGACATGAAACAGAATGCTCAAGAGCACTGTGATGTCACAGTAGACAAACCTGTAGAACGATAAAACCAGTTTGAATATTACTGGGTATGACGTCATCTACTCACAGCCAGAGTGAGTTTCTCCCTTGTGTAATGATTCCTGTGAACTTGGTAAGTCTTCGGGCATCGACCTCGACCCACTGGTGAACATCATTTCTCCCAGCACACCATGCGCCATCATACAGGTCATTTTCATTCACCCCAGCCTGCCAGAGATGAACAAAATAAATTTATGGGCCACTGGCTTTAAAAGCACTGTTATCGAGCAAAATAATCAGTTATAAGCCAGGGACTAATAAAAGTACTTATCGGGCAGACTAGATGGGCTAAATGGTTCTTATCTGCCGACACATTCTATGTTTCTATAAAGAGAAACTTGCAGTTCATATATAATTTCATTTTATTTCTGGGATTTGGAAGAGTTCAATTAGAGTCAAAGGATACAGGTCGATACTTTTATTCCCTAATAGTAGAATGGGTGCTCTCCTTAAAGGTACAGGCTACGGTTGGACATTAGTCCCTGACCAGAGATTTAAGTTTGCTACCAAAAAAAAAAGAATAACTATATGAAGAGTTCTTACAGGTGAATTTGGAAAAAATACAAACGCCTCAGCTGGCAGATGAACTGCACAAATCAGGCATTAATAGAGTTGATAATCTTTCCAACTCTGCTATTAATGTCTGTTTTTTGCAGTTCATTTGTCAGGTCAGTTTTAGGGAGCAGACCCTTATAAGTTTACTTTGTATTTGGACAGCAGTCTTGATCTAAATAAACCGGTCCTCATACAATTCAGTCTGCCCTGTACTATCAATTTTATTTTAACAAAGACCTTACTTTACAAGACATGTCAAGTTATGGGGGCAGACAACACAAACAATTAATCTTACAAAAACACCCAGTGATTTAAAGCAGACCCATGTGTGTAATTAGATGCTATTCTCAAAGTGTGAACTATCCAGTGTGGCAGGCTGATCGGGCCATAGTTCATAAATCACAAAGGGGAGGTCTCTTAAATCATTATGTGACAGGCTTTATTCAGCATGCAGGCCGTTGTCCACAGCAAATTCAAATAAAATCCTACTCCACTCTGGAGTCTGACTAACATAAACGACCCATTTCTATTCTACTGTGCAGCTAAGCAGGCACCAGTAGTTCAATAACCAAAATAAAGACTTGCAAAATACCTTGGCTGGCTTTACAGTTTGACAGTCTCTTTGCATCCCAGGCTAACAGCATCTGTGTCTCAGCCCCAGCCAGAGGCGTCGCAGGGGTGGGCTACTGGGGCTATAGCCCCGAATGTAGACTCTGGGGCTAAAGTATTCTTTAGCCCCAAGACTCCAGGGCTTTAATTGTTATAAAAAAATTTAAAAAAATCCCCCGGTGAGCTTTCCTCCGTCTGGGACATGGTCCCAGAATCGGAGGATTAACCTCACGCGGGGGTGAGGGACGATCGGGAGGAGAGGCTACTATAGGGAGCTCTCTCACTATCATCTCGTCCTCGAGGTGCGGCCCACAGGCATGTGCCTGTGGTGACCGCACCTACTGGCCATAGAGACCGCCCCAAGTCGCGTTGTGAGAGCTGCTCGCCGGATGTCAGGTGACATCCGGCAGAAGATCCTGGATAACGGACCAACTGTAGGGTAAGTAAAAAGAAAAAAAAATAGAAGAAATGTGTGACTGTGTGTGGGTGTCTAGGTGTGTGTGTGTCAGGGTGTCTCAATGTGTGTAAGTGTGTGTCTGGGTGTCTCAATGTGTGTAAGTGTGTGTCTGGGTGCCTCAGTGTGTGTCTGGGTGTCTCAATGTGTGTAAGTGTGTGTCTGGGTGTCTCAGTGTGTGTCTGGGTGTCTCAATGTGTGTAAGTGTGTGTCTGGGTGTCTCAGCGTGTGTCTGGGTGTCTCAATGTGTGTAAGTGTGTGTCTGGGTGTCTCAAAGTGTGTAAGTGTGTGTGTCTCAATGTCTGTGAATGTGTGTGGGAACCTCAATGTGTGTGAATGTGTGTGGGTGTCTCAATGTGTGTGAGTGTGTGTGGGTATCTCAATGTGTGTGTGTGGGTGTCTCAATGTGTGTGTGTGGGTGTCTAGGTGTGTGTGCAGGGTGTTTGCGTAAGTATGTGTGTGTGTAAGGGTGTTTGCATAAGTGTATGTGCGTGTGTAAGGGTGTTTGCGTAAGTGTATGTTGATGTTGTGTGTGTGAGAGAGAGAGAGACACAGTGTGAGTGTGTCAAAGAGAGAGAATGTGTGTGTGAGAAAGAGAGAGAGAGATGGTGTGTGTGAGAAAGAGAGAGACTGTGTGTGTGAGAAAGAGAGAGACGGTGTGTGTGAGAAAGAGAGAGAGACGGTATGTGTGAGAAAGAGAGAGAGACGGTATGTGTGAGAAAGAGAGAGACGGAATGTGTGAGAAAGAGAGAGAGAGACGGAATGTGTGAGAAAGAGAGAGAGAGACAGTGTGTGAGAAAGAGAGAGAGAGACAGTGTGTGAGAAAGAGAGCGAGAGATGGCGTGTGTGAGAAAGAGAGACAGAGAGAGACGGCATGTGTGAGAAAGAGAGACAGAGAGAGACGGAGTGTGTGTGACCGAGCTCATCTGGGCTCTAGCCCCAGATCATCCGAAGACCTAGCAACGCCCCTGGCCCCAGCTCTTCACAGGTCAGAGACTGATAACTCTCTCCCTAATTAATGCTCTACCTGAAATGTAACTCAGTCTAGTCAGCGAACACTGAAAGTTCTATTCTGGGGCTAATATAATGGTGTTCACTCACACTGCCACACCAGCTAGAGCCAAATCATAGTAAATACCTCCACAGCACCTAGTTATATTATTTTACAGTATATCAAATGAGATTATAAGATGAGACATGTGTATGTTACTCAGATAGTTTTATAGAAAAACAGGGTCCAGTTTCCATGCTATAAGAATGTACCTGAATGTTTAGGCGGCCTCGATGGGCTCCCAGGCCGTAGCGTTTGGTAGTAGAAGCATGGAGCTGGAAGTCTGTAACTTTTAATGTCTCCAGGCCGAGAGGAGGGCAGCCTGTCAGGCCAAGAACAATACAGCAGTTAATTATCAGAAGTCCAATGAAGATATAACAGGCAGAACTTTATCAGCCCCAGATGAGTCAGCCACTGACTCACAGCGTGTGATTCCCTGAAAATGCCATGCATTATGCTCTAAAGCTCTCTTATCAGGTTGGCTTCTAAATAATGTTCTCATTTACATTTTTACATTACTAAGAAGCCGTAGTAGAGGTGCAGCCATGCCACTTTATTTGGCCAAAAAGTAAATCTGTGCATCAAAAACCCACTGCTTCCAAGCCTAATTCAAAAACCTTGCCATGTATAATCCAAAAACCTTTGCTTTCTGCAGTGCTTTGCAATTAAACTGTTACCAGTGTTAATTTGGATGGAACATTTTGATTGTGTTTTAGTCATAGACTTTTGACTGAAATGCCAGGTCTGAGAAGGCTGGAAAAGCCTTCCAATGAAAGCAGACAGGGAGCCTGTGTCTCAGCCAATCCAACTGCCGATAGGGGGTAAATGCAATAGTCCCTGCGTCACATTTTAGTCACATTTTAGTCAGCTGACGAAAAATTGCAATGGATTTTAGTCATAGTTTAATCCTATTAATATAGTTTTTATTTAGTTTTTGTTGTTGGCAAAAATATTTAGTTTTTGTTGTTGGCAAAAATATTTAGTCGACAAAATTAACACTGGCTGTTCTTTTAATGAGAAGTAACTACTCAGCTGGCTTCCACATTATGAGCTTTGAAATTCTTTAGCAATGTTACAAGGGATACACTGAGACTTGTATATAACTTGCCTTTTTTCACAATTTTTAGATTTTCTGAATAGCTATGTGGCTGTATCAGAACCATTTGTTAGTACAACTGTCTGTTCTGTGGTGACTGTTTATATACACACATATTTGCTCTATGTCAGTATTCATTTTTTGCTCAGTGGTTTCATTTGCCACCATCATGGAAGATCTAGTGAAGGTCCCCTCTCTTGGTGGTATGGGAAGACAATGGTCTCTTGCTGCGTTTGCAGTGACAGCCTCAGCCATGATGCTTCCTAGGTATGAATTATAGCTGCCAGTCAGAGTATAAACAGGCATATACCTGATAAAGTTCACGCCAGTTTAGCACTTTAAGCGAGAAATAAAAAAGTTTAGTGGCTCTTTAAAGCATCCAGCTTCCTGTGCAACAGTTATAAACCATAGTTGCCATCATCGGCCATGTTTCCAGGGACACATATTTGTTCCCCATGCTGCAGAAAGAGCATGCAAAGTGCAGCCCGGCAGTATGTAGGATGCATATACGCACAGCGACAATCCAATTAATTAATCATGGTAGGTCCTATGACAAATGCGGCCCGCCCGAGACGGAGGTGCGGCCCATCTGAGATTGGTGCAGTAAAGCACCTCCATGGTGTGCCTCTGTGATGGGCGCAGTTCAAGGGGTGTATGCTCCGCCCACTTGCGCAGAAGTTGAAGAGTGCCTGAGTGCAGCACTAGGGGTGCGTGCTCCGCCCCCTCGCAAAGATGATGAAGAGTGCCTGTCCCTGGTGCCCGAGCAGGGAGGGGGAAAAGCGGCACATGAAAAAAAAAAAAAAGAGTGTCTGTGTGTTTGTAAGGGTGTTTGTGTGTATTTGGTTGTCTGTGTGTGTATGTGTATGGGTGTCTGTGTGTGGAGTCCTTGGTGCCTGAACCAAAATGGGTGTTTGTGTATGTAAGGGTGTCTGCCTGTGTATGGGTGTGTGTAAGGGTGTGTGTCTGTAACGGTGACTGTGTGTTTGTAAGGGTGACTGTGTGTCTATTTGTGTATGTGTGGCTGTGAATATGTGTAAGTGTGTATGTGTGGCTGTGTATGTATGTGTATAAATGTGACTGTGTGTATAATTAATGCAAGGGGATTTTTTTGCTGTGAGTTTTATTGTGTATTGTAACGTGCAGCGTGAGTGTGAGTTTTATTGCTGTGGAATCTGTGATACACTCACACAGTGCACATTAATGTGAATTATATATATAAATGTGGGCATATGTATGTATTCACACATATATATAAAATTCATATTAATGTGCATTGTGTGAGTGTATCACAAACTCCACGGCAATCATAAATAATTTTCCCTAAATGAAAAATTAATCTGGCCCACGCACACACACATTTCTGGTGAAGTGACAACCCTGTCCTATGAGATCTCCACCCTGATTAATTAATTGGATTGTGCCTGTGTGTATATCCATCCTACATACTGCCGGGCTGCACTTTGTATGGCCTTTCGGCTACAATTGGAAGAAATATGTGTTCCTGGAAACATGGCCAATGTTGGCAAATATGATAAACATGATACAAAATCTTTCTTTAAAAGTTGCAAAATGGTCATTTAACCAGGAAGAGGAAACAGACACAAGCAGTTAGGTAATATAGTCTAAGCATAAGACATGTAACAAAAAATACAAGTGATATTTACAAAAGATCTGTTGAACAGTTTTAAAACAAGGCCAGTGCAACATACAGTTTATAAATTACAATGTATAACTGTACATTTTATGCATCTGTTCAAGACAATAATTTTGTTGAGTTTAACATCCCTATAGGTGACGTGGGGCAGTGCTGCTCTACCAATACTATAAAAGCAGCAGGGTATTATTTATTCATTTCACAAAGTGCATAGTTTTCCATGTGATCATTAAATAAAGCTTCTACATAAGGTAAACTGTGGAATAAATTGCGCTGCCAGAAGAGATATTTATAAAAGATTCCATGAGTGTGGAAAGTAAGCTGGGGGAGGGGGGGGGGGTAGATTAATCCTGTGTTAGGGTTATTAATTGCTCCAGCCTTCAAGGGATGAAACTTTAATCATTCCACAACCAGGAGCACCTGTGAGTCTAAGTGTGATCAGGAAGGTCTTTAAAAGGGACAGTATCACCTAAATATATTGTTTTACTGGAAACATAGCAAATAAAAAGTGATTGAAAATTATCTATACATTTGTGTTAGCAAAATTGCAAGTAAATGCCTAAAAATTAGAAAAATGTGTTTTAAATGTGTCTGTGGAGTCTCCTGCTTATGACATCACCTTTGGCCTAATATGCAAATGACACATTTTCCATTGAAAACCAGTTGATTTGCAAATTAAGCCACAGGTGATGTCATATGCAGGAAACTCCAGAGACACATTTTAAATGCCAAATATTAATGCATAATAATGTGCTTTCAAAGTACTTTAAAATGGATGTTTTACATTTTGCATTGCTAAAAATTTTAAATACTTATTACAAGACTGCCCACACTAGCTGAGCAAAATTCATTTCTTTTTGCTTCAGGAACCAGTGAGAATAATTTAATTCAAATGAATGGAATTTCCTGTCTCTCTAGTGACGTCATCAGACAATGTGTTGCACTCTTAAGAGATCCCACTTTGTACAAGAGCATGTTTTTCACAGTCCACACAATGTATTAAATTCCAAGAGCACAGGAAGTGACTAAATTAAGCAAAACTTGATATCCTCAGTGTTGCTGCACCTGCAGTAAACATGCAGGGTAATCACTGGGGAGGGCTTGAGTCAAATATTACAAATGTGATTTATGCAGAATGCCTGCATCAAATCACACTGGTAAAATATCCTGTGCACTATACAAGCAGTGATCTTCATCTTGCACCAAAGTTAGTTTGGGGACTAGACTGTCTCTTTAAAACACATGTTTTTCTCCTAATTTAGGCATTTGCTTACGATTCTGATAACACAATGTATAGATCATTTTCATTATTTTTTTTTTTTATTCTCTATATTCACAGTGAAAACAATTTTCAGGTTATACAGTCCCTTTAAAACAGCAAAGGGCATATTATCCTCATTATCATAACTGGGAATTTCAACTTGCAGCTTTAGATTATTGGCTTGATATCTCAATCAGCCAATCATGCCACAGAGACCACATAATTAGATGGAGTGGTCCTGTAAAAGCCTGTTACAGCTCTGACATTATCAAATGTGATGAAAAGTCCTCTTTGTGTAAAAGATGGGGACTAAATGGATTCTGGAGTTTTGTAATAGGCAGTAAAACTACATATTTGATGGATCCAATTTACAGTCTTACAGCAGGGCTAGGCAATAGCTGAATGCCTGAGCATGATGGTAATTATAGTCCATCATGACCTGGGTGATGAGAGATTTAGCTCAATACCCCCTTGAGAACCACAAAGCAGGAAGCAGTGCAGCAAACCTCTACGGCATAAGATATAGAGTTATTCTACAATTTGGATAATCCATCTGGAAAAACCTCCCCCTGAATGGAACTTAATCTTACATCAGCAGCATTGGTGACTGCACTAGAAGATCTATTGAATTGTTATATAATGTATACACTATGTCCAAGGAATGTGTGCTTGTTTTGATAATATAAGCCATGTATATTAGAAGTATCCTTGCAGAGCTACCACAGGGCTCTGTGTAATATCAATGTAGTTGTATAAGCCTGTGATGAATGTTAAGCCAAATCTGGTATTTGTTAGTCAGGAGGAAAGTATTTGATTCAGTATTTATGTGTAACAATATTTTTGGCGTCTTGTAAAGTTTACTCATTCAGAAGGCAAATTAAAAACATAAAAAATAAATTTAACATTGAGGACAAGACCAAAAAGCTTCCAGTACTGGAAAATCAATAAAAAGTCTATGGACCCTATTTTATTGGAATGATTTATCACTTAGCAGTGATTTGTAACTCAGTTTTTTCTATTGCAGTCTGTGGGATTTATTGGCCAGAGATACTAAACATATTTAGACTGACAGTCTCTTGTAGAAGTGGATTTATCACCAGATTCATTTGAACAAGCCTCATGGGTTTTTTTTTTAAGTGGACATCAGCTTTTTTGTCTCAAGCTCAGTTTACTTGGGAGAACCGGCCCAACCAGACCCGCACAATTATTCATACCAATGATTTATTTAACCTCTGCTGGAATCTGGCCAGATGTTGCCTCACAGTTTTAGGTGAGGTGTGAGAAGAGGGGAGAGGTCAGGGCAGGTGATTGAAGACGTGTCAAACATTGACAACAAAATACCCAAGATGGCAAAAAGCAGAGTTTAGCAGAGGTAACTTGTGTTAAAGAAAATGCAACACTAATAAAAACTACAATGATAGCAAAGCATTAGGGTGAGCATGCCTGTGCTCCCAGCATGCTCAGAGTGTTCCCAGAATTCCCTGAGTGCTAGATATTGTGGAATAGCATGCTAAATGTTCTATGCAGAACATGTCAGAGGAATTATATCACTGCTAACAGCATCAATTTAATAATGTATTAGCTTTTATTAGAGAGAATTGCAGGGAGCTGAGATGGGAATTTCAAACGTAACATCCTGTTTCTCTAGTTATTTCATGAGACAATGAATTGCACTGTTAAGAGATCCTCTGTGTACAAGAGCAGGGTCTCTTAGGTTCCACACAATGCATTCTATTCCACCAGCAGAGCAGCAGAGGAAGTGACTAATTGAAACAAAACTGATACATTCTCAGTGCCTACACACAATCAGTGCGGCAGTACCTGTAGGATTGGATACAGGGCGCTTGAGTAGAATATTAAAAATGTGATTTATGCAGAATGCCTGCATCTAATCACACTGGAAATAAAGCCTGTGCACTATTCAGGCAGTAGTCTTCCACTTGTACCAAAAGGGACTAGACTGTTGCTTTAAGGTTTGTTTGGTTTTTTTTGCTCTAAGCCAGGTTCTTTTAAATAAGGAAAATGTCTTTATATGTTATTTTGCACTTTTGTTCGTGTATATTTACATCAGGAAATTAGAAGTACATTTTCCCAGTCTCCCCCCCCCCACCCCCCCCCCCCCCCCCCCCACCAAGCATCTGCACAAATCAACAAATACAGCGAATTCTCACGCACTTTCTCTGACAGCTTGGAAAGGCTTTTCCTCACTCGCTCCAAAAACAAACTTTTCAGAACCTTTCTTGTTTTTCTCCGTCTTCTTGCTACTGTTTTTGGCTGCAGGGGAAATAAAAATGGACGTGTTATTAAAAAATTCACTGGATTACAATCTCACTACAGAAGGCTTTAGACAAAGTTGGAAGCAAGTTAATGGGCACATGTCTCACAGACGTGTCTGCACAAGAATAAAGTTAGATAAATGTCAGACATTAGGAGTAAAATACTGTTATCAAGCAGGAAGGATATCTTGAAGGATAATATATACCTTGAAATTCCCTTTGCTCAGCTTTGTTTGGTGTGGGGGTATGAAAGACAGGGAAGGAGGGTTATAGATTCTGCTATATAAGTTAATGTCATAAATAAATGACAGCACAGACACATTTAAAGTGGATGAAGCCATGATGTGTGAGTAAAGGCATATACTTGCATGTCTGACAACACAATGTAGAGAAAGGCTCCTTTTAAAGGGACTGTATACCCTAAACATTGTTTTTACTGTGCATGTAGAGAATAAAAAATAATTGAAAATGATCTATACATTGTGTTAGCAAAACTGCAAGCAAATCCCTAAATTAGGAGAAATATGTATTTTAAATGTGTCTGTGGAGTCTCCTGCTTATGACATCACCTGTGGCCTAATATGCAAATTACATTTGCCATTGAAAACCAGTTCATCTGCATATCGGGCCACAGGTGATGTCATAAGCAGCTGACTCCACAGACACATTTAAAATACATATTTCTCCTAATTTAGGGATTTGCTTGCAGTTTTGCTAACACAATGTATAGATCATTTTCAATTATTTTTTATTCTCTACATGCACAGTAAAAACAATGTTTAGGGTATACAGTCCCTTTAAAAGGAGCCTTTCTCTATTTTCAATATTTTTTTATTCTCTACATTCACACTAAAAACTAATTTTATGTGATACAGTTCCTTTAAGCCAATGAAAGTGTCCCTTTAACTGAGTACTCACGACACTGTTCCCATAGCACATCTGACATCCACTTACAATTAATTTTGTCTCCGTTTAATTAAATGTGTGTCCACTGTCCATTAATGGCTTCAATTGCAGATAGATGGCAATTCATTAACTGTCTTAACTACCGTATATCTTAAAAATTGTATTTAAAAAAAAGTTACCACAGCATTTTTAAATCCCTGTAAACACATATTATATAAGTGGGAGCCCCCCTATAATAACATGTCTTATAATCTTGATGATGGTTATTTAAGAGGTGTCAGGCTTCAGGCCGTGTAATTTACCATTAGTAATTATGCAGTCCTAACCAGTTATTAACTCTCCAATTTCCCACCCAACAACATTTACAGTATGCCTTCTGGTGCAAATCAGATTATGAGGCACCATGATAGCACTTAAAGGGACAGTCTAGCCCCCAAAGTCACTCTGGTGCAAGATGAAGATCACTGCCTGTATAGTGCACCGGCTTTTTTCTTCCAGTGTGATTTGATGCAGGCATTCTGTATAAATCACATTTTTAATATTTCACTCAAGCCCTCCCCAGTGATTACTCTGCATGCTTACTGCAGGTGCGGCAGCACTGATTATATAGACACTGAGGATATAATGTTTTGTTTCATTTAGTCATTTACTGTGCTCTTCCAATTGAATACATTAAGTGGATTCTGAGTGACCTTGCTCTTACACACATAGAATCTCTTAACAGTGCAATACAATGTCTGATAAAATCACAAGAGAAACAGGATTTTCCATTCATTTGAATGAAATTGTTCTCATTGGTTCCTGCAGCAAAAAAAAAAGAAAATACTTTTAGTCAGCTAGTGTGGGCAGTCCTGGCTTGCTGCAAACTGCTGTTATTTCATCTAGCTGTAAGCAATGCAAAATGTAAAACATGAATTTTAAAGTACTTTGAAAGCACATTAATATGCATTAATATTTGGAAGATGAATTTTGGACACCAGACAGCCCCTTTAAGTACTTGCTCCAGGACACATATTGGAAGTTAATAGCAATTTGCACATTCCACATTGAACATGGCAAATGTGTCAGCTGCTGATATGATGCAGTAGTGTAATATTTTCCGCTACAGAGAAATGCTATGTGCAAGTTTGTACTTTAAATAAATGTCACTGTCCCCAAGAGTAAACATTTGCTTTTGTATAAATACTGGATGACAGTTACATCTCAGGGTGTTATAAGGATTGCCACCTGAGTCATTATGTTTACCTGTCACGCTGGCCAGTAAACTGCCTTGCAGTGTGCAGACAGGTTTGCCACCTCGGCCATTTTTCACCGGCCACATATAACTTTTTCAGGCTGCTTTGCAATATTTAGAAGTCATATGTGACCAGAAGGAAATCAGTTAGATAATCAAGTAGTGGATCCCACAGAACCACGTTGATTAGTTAATTGATTTCTTTCTGGTCACATATGACTTCTACATACTGCAAAGCAGCCTGCAAACGTTATATATAACTTGTATAAAATGGTGGCAACCCTACTAAACCAGGATGTGATAAACACATACTGTGTAGGCAATGGTTAGGATTCAGGCTGTATCCTGAATAGATATTGGTTACTCTCATCTATTAACACTGCTAAGGAATATCAGTGGGTCTCTATTAAGGGATGGAACTGACAATATGAGATTCATAGTCACATGTGTTTTGGAAATTTGGTTAAAAATATAACAAAATGATCATTATATCCAGTGACAATGGTAATGTCACTTGGTGCCCATCGGTTTTTCGTACTTGTCGAGCATCAGTGATTTGTAGGCAAATTCTGAGTAATACTCATAAACAGTGTATTCCAAGCAGATTGGCTCATGCTCATCCAGACTACAACATAAGACAGATGGAGTCAGCAAGGACCCAGGGGGGGCAGACATTCCTCTATCATAGAAAACATAACTGCGCAGTAATGCTTTACTCCCCACTAGTCAGCGGCCTGCTCAGATAAATAGGATTATGTAAGAAAACCTTTCCTTACTCATCTGTATCTTATTAAGTATAAGTCAGGTGGTGTCTTTCAGAGTGAGTGCAGTGGATGGAGCACACTATGTGTGATCTGGGCTGACTGCAGCTTTTATTCCTTGGCGTGGATTCCAGACTGCAACACAGGAGATTAAGCATCCTACATCCAAAAGCAACAGGAAGCTCACAACATGGATTCAAATTCCGAATAACAATACTGCTTCGCATAGGGTCACCAGATTTCCCCTGTACGGGTTGAAGCTTTTAAAATAAATGCCATATCCTATGATAAAAAGGACATCTAGTTACCCAAGCATATAGAGCTTGGATGCAGTCACAGTTTGGAACAATTATAATTTCTAGTAAAGAAAAGAGAGGGGTTATGTATAAAAGTTATTTATGGGGCAAAATTCCAATCATCTGGGACATTCCACTGGATTCAACGTGACTGGACAACTTTTAGAACTTTGCACCATTACTTTGCAGAGTGCAAAACTAAAGCCCCATTCTAGCTACTGACTTACAATCCAAAAAAGTGTCCCACGTACATTTGATCTATACCCTGCAGACACAGTTTGGGTTATTTGTTTGCCGGGTCTATTTGGAGAACACTCATCTGGACCCAACAGCTTTCAACATATGTTCCTCAGGTTCGTAGATGCACAAGTTCCTTGCTTTGTGTAAGTGACACTTGCTTGGTAGTAAATACTGATCTGAACACTGCCAGGTAACAAATGCACATTTTGGCACCTAGATCAAGCCAGGGTTTAATAAACAGGACCCATATAATACATGGGTACAATCAGACCATAATCAGTAATAGTCAACAGCACTTATAAGAAAATAAACTAGCTCTCATCTGAATATTAGGTTAACATCCAAAGATGAAAATACAATGCATATTCATAGAAACATAGAATGTGTCGGCAGATAAGAACCATTCGGTCCATCTAGTCTGCCCAATTTTTTTTTTTGAGTACTTTTATTAGTCCCCAGTTCCCGGTCTTATAAAAATAACAAGGTTGCGTGTTCATGCATCCAGGCTCCTTCTAATAACGCTGTGCAAACTAAGCGGTTAGGAAATAATGAACAACAATTACAGAGAACTTTAGTAGTGTAGACTCAAGACTCACACTGCGCATGGTAGACTTGAACTCATGGATGCATGTATCCGCCAACCTCAGCCTCCCAGGAGCAGGATTACAGGTACGCGCCACCGCACCCGGCATGTATTCATTAACATACCCTTATGCAGAGGAGTCGCTGGGGAGAGAAGGATAATGGGGCTGAAGCCCAAGGGGGAAAACAATTGCCCATTTTGCAATTTCATCCTGCCTGTTTCCGTCAGAGAGAGAGACAAATAGACAAGCAGGACAGATATTTGCTGCTAATTACAATCTGCAGACGTGGTTTGAAGCTACTCAACCCAGCACTTTATTGCCAACTGTGGGACCAAGCACACCCAAGCCTGTCTTGCAAAAGAGCTGGTCTCTCTTGCAATATTGTTTTGTCAATTCAAATAAATCAGCTTTTATTTTAATATATTGAATACACTCCTCTCTATTGTATGTATAGATTTTCCTCACCACTGTGTTGTGGATTTTTACAGGATATTTTTGTTTTTTATATATGTCAATCTCCATTTTGCTACGATATTTGGACAGATAAGGTGCAGAGATAAAAAGACAGACACAGATAGACATAAAGGACAGACATTCTGCCAGATAGAAAGACAGACACAGATAGACATAAAGGACAGACATTCTGCCAGATAGAAAGACAGACACAGATAGGCAGGCAGGACAGAAATACTGACAGACAAAGAGACTGTCAGACAGACACAGAGGGATCTATCTATCAAGATTGGAGGTTGAAATTAGCGCTAATCTTGACCTCCAACCTCGAATAGACTGGCCAATAACTGGTATTCACTATCAATTTTTGCGAGGTTGAGATGAAGCAAGATTAGGTGACTAGAGGTCTGCCGAGGAGGTTAACAATAAGTCAAACTCAACCTGATCAAGTTTGACTAAGAAACAAACGCTGGTTTCAATTTGCCTCCCATTATAGCAAGTCAAATTCAACCGCATAATCAGAGGTCGAGTTTGACTTATTTTTTACCTCCTCAGCAGACCTCTAGTCACCAAATCTCGTTAGTGAATATCATTTTGTGAGGTCGAGATGGGGCATCTGAGGCAAAATAAATTGCAGTCCTCCCCCCTCAATACTGACAATTCCGGGTCCTGAGGCCTCCACCGATGCCCCTTGGAAGCCCTGAAACATATTGGGAACCAGGACAAGTGGGTGCCATCTGGGTGCTGGGCTAAGTCCTGGGTGCCATTTGGACTTACCACAGCACCAAGATAGCACCCAATTCATACCCCAACACACAGATTGCAATCACAAGACTTACTCCTTCACCCAGGTGGCAACAAGAATTTACCCCAACACCCAAATTGCACTCACAGAACTTAGTCCAGCATCCATATTGCACCATGGATTTACTTACCACAGCATGCAATCTGCACTCACAGGACTTACCCAGCAGCCAGAGGGCACCCAGGATTTACCCCAAGATCCAAACGGCAGCCATATTACAAACACAGACATTACCTCAGCACCCAGGTGACTTACCCCAGCACCAAGATTGAACTCAAATGACTTGATAAGCACCACGAGTTGCCTCAGCACCCAGATTGTACCCAGGACCTCCCCGAGCACCCAGATTGAACCTAGGAGTTTCCTCAACACTTAAATAGCACCCATGACTTCCCACTGCACCCAGATGGTACTCACAGGACTTAACCCAGCATGCAAATGGCAACAAGAATTTACCACAGCAGCCAGATTGCACCCATGACTTACCCCAGCACCAAGATGGCACTCAGGATTTACTACAGCACAGGGATGGCACCCAGAATTTACACCAGCACCTAGATGGCATCCAGGACTTACCACAGAACCCAGATGGCACTCAGTATTTACCACAGCATGCAGATTACACTCACAGGGCCTACCCCAGCACCCAGATAGCACCCAGGACTTGCCCCAGCACCCAGAGGGCACCTAGGACTTATCCCAGAACCCAGATGTAACATGGTAACATAGTAATTTAGGTTGAAAAAAGACAAGTCCATCAAGTTCAACCCTTCTACCTATCATTCCAGCTGTTGATCCAAAAGAAGGCAAAGAAGGAATCCAAAAGGAGGCAAAGAAAGAAGCTATTTCAATTTTTGCCTCCTAGGGAGTAAGCTAGGACTTGCCCCAGCACCAAGATGGCAGCCAGGATGGATGTACCCCAGCACTCAGATGGTACCCTGGATTTACCACAGCACCCAGATGGAATCGAGGACCTACCACAGTAACTGCATTCACAGGATCTGTCCCAGCATGCAGATGGCAACCAGGTCCTACCCCAATACACAGATTGCAACCAGGGCCTGCCACAGCACACAGACGGCAACCACAATGTCTTGCCCCCAGCATCTAGATGTAGCTTTGCCTGAGAAGGTGTCTGAGAATTGGCAGGTCACATAACCACTGATGCTCTGATGTTCGAAGAGTGAGAGATCTCTAATCTACTCGGAAACCAGTGATTATAAATGCAGTAGCTTATTCTCAAATTGTCAGGAAAACAATGTGAAATTATAATCTTATATTTGTGAATATTAAGTCCGTGGAGTCATTTCAGTTCATGCTAAGTAATATAATAAGTGTTTATCATCTTAAGTCTGCAATGATTTAACTTATTAAATCACTTCCCTCTGGCAAAACATAGTTCATCTGAAGAAAAGAAAAAAAAACAGTCAACTGCTTTGGACTAATAAAAAATCTGCAAAATGTCTACATTTACTGAAACAGATGTTGGACCATTAATATATTCTGTAAACCTAGAGGCTCTGTTTGGAATTAATTAGGTGGGCAAGGATCACACAGTGGTCTTCTCAAATGATAATTTTTGTGGTTAATGCAATTTCTATATAATCCCAAACTAAGCATCGGAGATCCACACTGACAATGTGCTGTGCAGTGAGTAACGGACGCAAAGCTGGGGACCCTAATTAAGTTAGAATGGTATTGATTGCCACCCTAACTTGCTATATCCCCTAATTTTCTAATTGTACAAAAAAATGTTGCTTTACATGTAAATTAATAATTATATAATTCCAAGATTTTCCATGTCCCCATGCAATGCTAGGATTATTCTATTTCTATAAGAATAAAGGACATTTAAAGGTCACTTTATCCAAAAGTACTGTACCGTTTAGCCTTCCTACAACATCTCCTTCTATGAAAAGGGTCAAGAGTGTTTCCTACTTACATATTGTCTTTCCTTCATGTCCTAGAATACTTTCTCTGAAGCCTTCTCTTGTTCATAGCCAATTTGAGCTCCTGACCCCTCCCAAGTCTACAAGTGATTACCAGGTGTGCATCTTCCATGGATACCACAGCTTGGACCACCCCAACGTTTTGCACTTTTACCTCTTGTGTAACTTCCTTTAGACTTTAAGAAGCTTCCAGCAGGGCCTTATGGTAGGGTTGACACCTTTTTATTAACAAAAATACCATCCATGTTGTTGCCTCCATAAACTACACGTTGGCCTCAAACTATTTTTTTTATTCCCATAAAATACTGGCTGGACAGCACCTCTAAGCTTGAGAACAATAATGGTTCCCTATAGGATCTACTCAATAAAGAGAGAACTTCAGGGAATTGAGATGGGAAAATTCTCCAATGCAGCCGAATTATTCCAACTCCACTACTTGCATGTAAAAATAGGGCTACTTATAGAAGATCATTTCTACATTTTACATTGTCCTTATGCCAGGAATTTTGAAGCAAAAATATTGTAAATTATCGACAAAAGCACATCCAGCATAACACAGGGTAACTATTTCTAGTAGACAGGCCAAGTAGACTTTTTACAGGACACTTGGTGGATGATGGTATGTTGCACACTGTTTTTTACATTGCTCTTAAATCACTTGTTATGTAATAAACTTTGTCAGTCGTTGCTCTAAATACCAGTCCCATTAGCTCATAAATAAAGTTTCTTTAGATTAGTACATTCCTTTTCAGCGTTACCCCTCTTTGATCAGTGTTAACAATGGGTTACTTAAGTCAGGATGCAAGGAGTGTAATGTTACCTTGTGTATGTAGGTGATTCCTATCTTCCTTCTTATTGACCTTCTTTGGTTTTATATCCCTCCTAGGGACTTGATATGTCTCTTCCCTGGTGTCCTGGGATCCATGAATATCTTCCACTCGGGGTTCCTGGGGCAAGTCAGGTTCTGGTGCTGGCTCCAGGGGTGTCTGTAGCTCCTCGGGGTCCGGGTAGGAGTAATAATGATCCCTTGTCAAGATCTCTTGGTGATAGTAGTCTTGCTCATCTGGAGGTCTTGCTAGGGATTCATGAAAAAGCATGATGACCCCCAAAAACAAGATTGGAAAATAAAAATATGGTGCCATGTTGGTGTCTGTTTATCACTCCAGTGAATGAAAAAAAGCTTTTACAACAGATAAAAAGTTAAACCACCTGCAATAGGAACAAAAAGTTAAACAAGGTAATAACAGTGTTTAAAAGTGGGAATGTGGAGTGAAAAGTAGAGAGTAAAAGCTAATGATGTGGTGGGTGAGATAATAGAGATCGAGATAGAGGGAATTAAAAAAAGAAGGGGGAGAGACAATTCACAAAAACACAAATATTCAAACAGTCAAACATAAAAAGATGTGATAACATTTCTTTCATTATTACACAGAAAAGTCAACCCTTGGGTTCAATAGGCATCACAAACATCTGGACCATGTGGTAGATATGCAGAGAAACTTTTATATTGGTAATGAGGTTAGTAAATAGACTGTTCAGGTACAGGTAAGGTACTGAAGGTTACAGGTAAAGTACTTACCTACAGAGATTGGTCTGGGTGATACCTCCACTTAATGACCTTATCAAACTCAGAGTAGATCTAAGGTCAGGTAGATTCCTTCTTGCCTTAGGTCTGGATTACTCACCTGCTGCACAAACATAGATATTGTCACTTTTGAGAGGCAGATTCTGCATTTTCCTGTGGATTTCCACCCTTTTCTTTAGAGCAAGCTGAGCTCTTGCTCTGTCCCTAGGAGAGACAGCTCTGCTGGGACGTGGCTGCTTCAGACTTTACAAATGATGTGTGTTGGCTGTTGATGAGGGTTCATTCACCCTGCTCCTGGACTGCAAGAGAGCAGGAGTGTGACAGATTTTTAGCACAGGGACTGCCTGGGTCCTGAACTGAGTTTCAGAGGCTGGTGATCAGAGATAAAAGTACCAGGGTGTGTAATTACAGGGAGGAAGTTTGGAGTGATGCTAGCTCCTCCTGTGTGTGAGTGTGTGTCAATGTATGTCATTGTGTGTGATGTGTGTAGGAGAGAGGGGCTGGACTGCATGGTACTTATAGATTCTGACAACTTCTGGAGTTAACCCATAGTGTGACATAAGGTTGTGCAATCTGGTATCCCAATTACATACATTTCAGAAATTAGAAAAAGAAATGCATCTGGTGATAGTGAACCAAACAGGGCAGTAAATAGCTTTTGAATAAACAAGCAGATAAATGGCAGAAAATGTACACAGATTGCCTAACAAGGACATGAGTTTAGAGAGGGAAACTGAGATATAGATGCATCAGAGATTATATCCCTTACTATAATTTTTTATATGGGTATATGGCTCATCAGTATTAACATATGCTCTACCAGTACTTATAAAAGGTTGTGTTTATTTTATTTTTTGCCACTGTAGCGAATATGATTTAAACATATATTTGAAATGTATGTGAGAACTGATTTAATCCTGTGAGAATCTTTATACAGATCATGTGTGTGTTTCCATACTGCCACATTTGCAATAAGCTTTCTGCAGACATAATATTCTACAGCAGTGATGGTGAGCTTATTTGCCAATTATTCTAAGCTATTCTAATTCTACAAATCACCCAGTGTGTTAATTTCAGTAGCATTTTTCCCAGTTTTTGTTTTCCATTATTTCTTAGCAGTGTTCACATCCATATTTGGACTGCATGATCCCATGTAACCTTCTCTTCTTCTACTACTTCCCTTCCCCTCTCCATTTCAACTCACCCTCTTAGTGCCCCCCACTCTGTATGAGCTTACTCCCCTTCACTTCTCTTACACACTTTAGTCCGCTTCATTCACACTCGATCTCCTACTACACCATTCACATTTGATCACTTCATGCAACGTTGGCTTGGCCAACCTGTAGACATGTGCCAACGCGGCTACCTCTGTGGGCCAGGGATGGCATTAGTGTTATAGGTTCACCATCTGCTTTGTAGTTTTGATGTCCAACTGGCAGCTTGTGGCCTGCATGTGCCCCGGATGCAAAACATAGGCTCTACTGTATTATCTCATGAAATTAATAACTTCCATCTCACAACCTAACCATCTTATGTGTCACTACACATTAAAAATGTGAACAACACTGCTCTATAGTATTCATGTTTAATTGGTGGTTTTCTGAGTATTTTGGCAGCCCTCATCCTGGCTGAAATGCCCTCCGGTTCTATTGTATTATCTTATGACCTTAATAGAATCTGTTCCCTCCTTAACCTGAGTTTCAAATTCGGCCCTCTACTTTAAAAGACAACTGTAGCAAAAAATATGTTTAATTGAAAGATTGTATCAATTGTAGATGATTTATAAAGAAATTCTCAAATAAAAGAATACAAATAAAGTACTTTATTGAGCCTTCTTTACTCCATATAGTTCTATCAGGGGGCAGACATGTTGTTTAGAATCTTGGGTCAGATCTTCACGCACCTTGGTTCAGGAAAAGGAAGATCTTAGCCATCTGACCAAAGGTTGTAAACAAAATGCCTGCCTCCTGATAGAGCTATTTGGAGCAAAGAGGGCTCAGTAAGGTACTTTAATTGTATTCTTTCATTAAAGCATTTCAAAAAGCCTACACTTCAATTAAACATGTCTTCATTTTGTGCTACAGTTTTCCTTTAAAATGTTGGACAACTCTGCTGTGTGGCATTTGTTGCCGATACATCAAAGACCATACAGCAGTGTTGTCCAAGATTGTAGATTCATAGAAACTTTCTTTTAGGCTTCAGTTCAAATATGTGATCTACTTGTAAAATGGTTATTATGCCTAATAAACAATATGGGTTTCTTCCCAATGTGATCAGGAGTAAATATAACAGTGTTTGATTTTCATCATGTACAGGCCACATTCTTAATGTATGAAAAATAAAAACAAATATACATCCATATCAACGCTGACATTTTACAAACTAATATGCATATATTTGTTCCTGGTTTTTTTCTTTAAGTTTTTGCCATCCTGGGTACTGGACCTGTGGAAAGCATTTGTGAAGATGAATATTACTGTGAAGAGTTAGGGAAAAGGACTTGACATGGGAAGGAGCAGGTGAACAGTGAAAATAGGGGTTAGACAGAGCCTCGGAGGAAGAGAACATGAGGAACCTTCATAGTTAGGTAGATTGTTCCATCACATTCAACCAAGACAAAAGGTGAATCCTTTATAAGCCGTGGCATAGGATTTCGAACTTATATTGCACTGTGAGTACTGCCCAATTATAACGTGTTGAGGAATCTATGTTATAATATTAGAGTTGATTATTACAATACTGATGGTAATTATGCTAACTCTGCATTACGTTGCACCTTGCAAGGAGGGCTTAGAAAAGTCCAGCGATAATTATTCTTCCATGCTAAATTCATGAAATCCAGAAAAAAATCAGCATGAAAGGTCCAGATGCAAACCCTTGGAGATTTTGGGTCTGGACTACCCTTATGGCTGGGATTAGTCTGATATGCTAATGGAGTGGGTTCTCTGTACTGGTGTAGGCAAGCAAAAAACGGAGTTGCTCTTCCGAGTAGGTACTATCCTACAGGACAGACTACTGTAGAGCTGTCTGTTCTCGGGAGCTCGTGCACCCTACCCCTTTTTTCCAAACCCTTGGATATTATGCTAAAAATAAGGAGCATGTAATGCTAACTAAATGTACACAATCATACATGTGCATTTTCCCAAATGGATGTGGTATATTTTTGCTCATTGATGGGTCACCTGTTTTGTAAAAGATCATATTGAGATGAATTGTACTAAATCAGACCAAAATCAATCTGGTGAGGGTGTAGATTTGGTCTCTGGTTCAGTCATTCATTTGGTGGATTAAAACAGATTTCATACAGTAATGCTTTCAACCACTCAGATTTAATGCCCACAAACAGTTTTGCAGTTTTTTAATGGGAAAGATGCAAATCCTTATTGTTCAGCTCTGCTTGTCTGATATATGCAAATAAGCCGCGTAATCCTGCAGAAAGTGGATTCACGTGTAGCTACATTCACAAGCTGAGTATAATTAAATTAATTGAAAGTGTACAGGGAAATTCAGAAGATCAGGAATGATTGCACTACAGAGAGACTGCTGGGAAACAAGATAATCCAGTTATTTTCTTATGGATTGTGTGTCTGTATAATATTGCTTCTCAAATACTTGTAAAAGGATAATCACGAGTTAACATTACAGATCTCTAACGAGTTATTTACAGACATGTATTAGGTACCATCACTAGATTTGATTATTGGGGTGTGTGGGACGGATTGATCTTAAATATAAATAGCAGTGAATGTATTACTATATGAGCAAATTAACTGACTATTTAGAGGGTTTAATCACAGACATTACATTGCTGACAGCTTAGCACGGCTGTTTCAGCGGTGAACTCTCTCCTAATACAAACCCTAAAAGTAACCCATAACTCCAAAACGAACTCCTT
The DNA here is from genome assembly GCA_036172795.1 of Pelodytes ibericus. Taxonomy (NCBI): domain Eukaryota; kingdom Metazoa; phylum Chordata; class Amphibia; order Anura; family Pelodytidae; genus Pelodytes; species Pelodytes ibericus. The sequence goes on from CM069867.1 coordinate 58,160,508, forward strand.
ACTCTAATACTAACCCTAAAAGTAACACATAACTCCAAAACGAACTCCTAACTCTAATACTAACCCTAAAAGTAACCTGTAACTCCTTACTCTAATACTAACCCTAAAAGTAACCTGTAACTCCAAAACGAACTCCTAACTCTAATACTAACCCTAAAAGTAACCCCTAACTCCTTACTCTAATACTAACCCTAAAAGTAACCTGTAACTCCTTACTCTAATACTAACCCTAAAAGTAACCTGTAACTCCTAACTCTAATACTAACCCTAAAAGTAACCTGTAACTCCTTACTCTAATACTAACCCTAAAAGTAACCTGTAACTCCTTACTCTAATACTAACCCTAAAAGTAACCTGTAACTCCTAACTCTAATACTAACCCTAAAAGTAACCTGTAACTCCTTACTCTAATACTAACCCTAAAAGTAACCTGTAACTCCTTACTCTAATACTAACCCTAAAAGTAACCCCTAACTCCTTACTCTAATACTAACCCTAAAAGTAACCCCTAACTCCTTACTCTAATACTAACCCTAAAAGTAACCTGTAACTCCTAACTCTAATACTAACCCTAAAAGTAACCTGTAACTCCTAACTCTAATACTAACCCTAAAAGTAACCTGTAACTCCTTACTCTAATACTAACCCTAAAAGTAACCCCTAACTCCTTACTCTAATACTAACCCTAAAAGTAACCCCTAGCTCCTTACTCTAATACTAACCCTAAAAGTAACCTGTAACTCCTTACTCTAATACTAACCCTAAAAGTAACCTGTAACTCCTTACTCTAATACTAACCCTAAAAGTAACCCCTAACTCCTTACTCTAATACTAACCCTAAAAGTAACCCCTAACTCCTTACTCTAATACTAACCCTAAAAGTAACCTGTAACTCCTTACTCTAATACTAACCCTAAAAGTAACCTGTAACTCCTTACTCTAATACTAACCCTAAAAGTAACCTGTAACTCCTTACTCTAATACTAACCCTAAAAGTAACCTGTAACTCCTTACTCTAATACTAACCCTAAAAGTAACCCCTAACTCCTTACTCTAATACTAACCCTAAAAGTAACCTGTAACTCCTTACTCTAATACTAACCCTAAAAGTAACCTGTAACTCCTAACTCTAATACTAACCCTAAAAGTAACCTGTAACTCCTTACTCTAATACTAACCCTAAAAGTAACCCCTACCCCCTTACTCTAAAACTAACCCTAAAAGTAACCTGTAACTCCTTACTCTAATACTAACCCTAAAAGTAACCTGTAACTCCTTACTCTAATACTAACCCTAAAAGTAACCTGTAACTCCTTACTCTAATACTAACCCTAAAAGTAACCTGTAACTCCTTACTCTAATACTAACCCTAAAAGTAACCTGTAACTCCTTACTCTAATACTAACCCTAAAAGTAACCTGTAACTCCTTACTCTAATACTAACCCTAAAAGTAACCTGTAACTCCTAACTCTAATACTAACCCTAAAAGTAACCTGTAACTCCTTACTCTAATACTAACCCTAAAAGTAACCTGTAACTCCTTACTCTAATACTAACCCTAAAAGTAACCTGTAACTCCTTACTCTAATACTAACCCTAAAAGTAACCTGTAACTCCTTACTCTAATACTAACCCTAAAAGTAACCTGTAACTCCTTACTCTAATACTAACCCTAAAAGTAACCTGTAACTCCTAACTCTAATACTAACCCTAAAAGTAACCCCTAACTCCTTACTCTAATACTAACCCTAAAAGTAACCCCTAACTCCTTACTCTAATACTAACCCTAAAAGTAACCCCTAACTCCTTACTCTAATACTAACCCTAAAAGTAACCCCTAGCTCCTTACTCTAATACTAACCCTAAAAGTAACCTGTAACTCCTTACTCTAATACTAACCCTAAAAGTAACCTGTAACTCCTTACTCTAATACTAACCCTAAAAGTAACCCCTAACTCCTTACTCTAATACTAACCCTAAAAGTAACCCCTAAGTCCTTACTCTAATACTAACCCTAAAAGTAACCTGTAACTCCTTACTCTAATACTAACCCTAAAAGTAACCTGTAACTCCTTACTCTAATACTAACCCTAAAAGTAACCTGTAACTCCTAACTCTAATACTAACCCTAAAAGTAACCTGTAACTCCTTACTCTAATACTAACCCTAAAAGTAACCCCTAACTCCTTACTCTAATACTAACCCTAAAAGTAACCTGTAACTCCTTACTCTAATACTAACCCTAAAAGTAACCTGTAACTCCTTACTCTAATACTAACCCTAAAAGTAACCTGTAACTCCTTACTCTAATACTAACCCTAAAAGTAACCTGTAACTCCTTACTCTAATACTAACCCTAAAAGTAACCTGTAACTCCTTACTCTAATACTAACCCTAAAAGTAACCTGTAACTCCTTACTCTAATACTAACCCTAAAAGTAACCTGTAACTCCTTACTCTAATACTAACCCTAAAAGTAACCTGTAACTCCTTACTCTAATACTAACCCTAAAAGTAACCTGTAACTCCTTACTCTAATACTAACCCTAAAAGTAACCTGTAACTCCTTACTCTAATACTAACCCTAAAAGTAACCTGTAACTCCTTACTCTAATACTAACCCTAAAAGTAACCTGTAACTCCTTACTCTAATACTAACCCTAAAAGTAACCTGTAACTCCTTACTCTAATACTAACCCTAAAAGTAACCTGTAACTCCTAACTCTAATACTAACCCTAAAAGTAACCCCTAACTCCTTACTCTAATACTAACCCTAAAAGTAACCCCTAACTCCTTACTCTAATACTAACCCTAAAAGTAACCCCTAACTCCTTACTCTAATACTAACCCTAAAAGTAACCCCTAACTCCTTACTCTAATACTAACCCTAAAAGTAACCCCTAACTCCTTACTCTAATACTAACCCTAAAAGTAACCCCTAACTCCTTACTCTAATACTAACCCTAAAAGTAACCCCTAACTCCTTACTCTAATACTAACCCTAAAAGTAACCCCTAACTCCTTACTCTAATACTAACCCTAAAAGTAACCCCTAACTCCTTACTCTAATACTAACCCTAAAACTAACCCCTAACTCCTTACTCTAATACTAACCCTAAAAGTAACCCCTAACTCCTTACTCTAATACTAACCCTAAAAGTAACCTGTAACTCCTTACTCTAATACTAACCCTAAAAGTAACCTGTAACTCCTTACTCTAATACTAACCGTAAAAGTAACCCCTAACTCCTTACTCTAATACTAACCCTAAAAGTAACCTGTAACTCCTTACTCTAATACTAACCCTAAAAGTAACCTGTAACTCCTTACTCTAATACTAACCCTAAAAGTAACCTGTAACTCCTTACTCTAATACTAACCCTAAAAGTAACCTGTAACTCCTTACTCTAATACTAACCCTAAAAGTAACCTGTAACTCCTTACTCTAATACTAACCCTAAAAGTAACCTGTAACTCCTTACTCTAATACTAACCCTAAAAGTAACCCATAACTCCTTACTCTAATACTAACCCTAAAAGTAACCCCTAACTCCTTACTCTAATACTAACCCTAAAAGTAACCTGTAACTCCTTACTCTAATACTAACCCTAAAAGTAACCCCTAACTCCTTACTCTAATACTAACCCTAAAAGTAACCTGTAACTCCTTACTCTAATACAAACCCTAAAAGTAACCCATAACTCCAAAACGAACTCCTAACTCTAATACTAACCCTAAAAGTAACCTGTAACTCCTTACTCTAATACTAACCCTAAAAGTAACCTGTAACTCCTAACTCTAATACTAACCCTAAAAGTAACCCATAACTCCAAAACGAACTCCTAACTCTAATACTAACCCTAAAAGTAACCTGTAACTCCTTACTCTAATACTAACCCTAAAAGTAACCTGTAACTCCTTACTCTAATACTAACCCTAAAAGTAACCTGTAACTCCTTACTCTAATACTAACCCTAAAAGTAACCTGTAACTCCTTACTCTAATACTAACCCTAAAAGTAACCTGTAACTCCTTACTCTAATACTAACCCTAAAAGTAACCTGTAACTCCTAACTCTAATACTAACCCTAAAAGTAACCTGTAACTCCTTACTCTAATACAAACCCTAAAAGTAACCCATAACTCCAAAACGAACTCCTAACTCTAATACTAACCCTAAAAGTAACCTGTAACTCCTTACTCTAATACTAACCCTAAAAGTAACCTGTAACTCCTAACTCTAATACTAACCCTAAAAGTAACCCATAACTCCAAAACGAACTCCTAACTCTAATACTAACCCTAAAAGTAACCTGTAACTCCTTACTCTAATACTAACCCTAAAAGTAACCTGTAACTCCTTACTCTAATACTAACCCTAAAAGTAACCTGTAACTCCTTACTCTAATACTAACCCTAAAAGTAACCTGTAACTCCTTACTCTAATACTAACCCTAAAAGTAACCCATAACTCCTTACTCTAATACTAACCCTAAAAGTAACCCCTAACTCCTTACTCTAATACTAACCCTAAAAGTAACCTGTAACTCCTTACTCTAATACTAACCCTAAAAGTAACCCCTAACTCCTTACTCTAATACTAACCCTAAAAGTAACCTGTAACTCCTTACTCTAATACAAACCCTAAAAGTAACCCATAACTCCAAAACGAACTCCTAACTCTAATACTAACCCTAAAAGTAACCTGTAACTCCTTACTCTAATACTAACCCTAAAAGTAACCTGTAACTCCTAACTCTAATACTAACCCTAAAAGTAACCCATAACTCCAAAACGAACTCCTAACTCTAATACTAACCCTAAAAGTAACCTGTAACTCCTTACTCTAATACTAACCCTAAAAGTAACCTGTAACTCCTTACTCTAATACTAACCCTAAAAGTAACCTGTAACTCCTTACTCTAATACTAACCCTAAAAGTAACCTGTAACTCCTTACTCTAATACTAACCCTAAAAGTAACCTGTAACTCCTTACTCTAATACTAACCCTAAAAGTAACCTGTAACTCCTAACTCTAATACTAACCCTAAAAGTAACCTGTAACTCCTTACTCTAATACAAACCCTAAAAGTAACCCATAACTCCAAAATGAACTCCTAACTCTAATACTAACCCTAAAAGTAACCTGTAACTCCTTACTCTAATACTAACCCTAAAAGTAACCTGTAACTCCTAACTCTAATACTAACCCTAAAAGTAACCCATAACTCCAAAACGAACTCCTAACTCTAATACTAACCCTAAAAGTAACCTGTAACTCCTTACTCTAATACTAACCCTAAAAGTAACCTGTAACTCCTTACTCTAATACTAACCCTAAAAGTAACCTGTAACTCCTTACTCTAATACTATCCCTAAAAGTAACCTGTAACTCCTTACTCTAATACAAACCCTAAAAGTAACCCATAACTCCAAAACGAACTCCTAACTCTAATACTAACCCTAAAAGTAACCTGTAACTCCTTACTCTAATACTAACCCTAAAAGTAACCTGTAACTCCTAACTCTAATACTAACCCTAAAAGTAACCCATAACTCCAAAACGAACTCCTAACTCTAATACTAACCCTAAAAGTAACCTGTAACTCCTTACTCTAATACTAACCCTAAAAGTAACCTGTAACTCCTTACTCTAATACTAACCCTAAAAGTAACCTGTAACTCCTTACTCTAATACTAACCCTAAAAGTAACCTGTAACTCCTTACTCTAATACTAACCCTAAAAGTAACCCATAACTCCTTACTCTAATACTAACCCTAAAAGTAACCCCTAACTCCTTACTCTAATACTAACCCTAAAAGTAACCTGTAACTCCTTACTCTAATACTAACCCTAAAAGTAACCCCTAACTCCTTACTCTAATACTAACCCTAAAAGTAACCTGTAACTCCTTACTCTAATACAAACCCTAAAAGTAACCCATAACTCCAAAACGAACTCCTAACTCTAATACTAACCCTAAAAGTAACCTGTAACTCCTTACTCTAATACTAACCCTAAAAGTAACCTGTAACTCCTAACTCTAATACTAACCCTAAAAGTAACCCATAACTCCAAAACGAACTCCTAACTCTAATACTAACCCTAAAAGTAACCTGTAACTCCTTACTCTAATACTAACCCTAAAAGTAACCTGTAACTCCTTACTCTAATACTAACCCTAAAAGTAACCTGTAACTCCTTACTCTAATACTAACCCTAAAAGTAACCTGTAACTCCTTACTCTAATACTAACCCTAAAAGTAACCTGTAACTCCTTACTCTAATACTAACCCTAAAAGTAACCTGTAACTCCTAACTCTAATACTAACCCTAAAAGTAACCTGTAACTCCTTACTCTAATACTAACCCTAAAAGTAACCCATAACTCCAAAACGAACTCCTAACTCTAATACTAACCCTAAAAGTAACCTGTAACTCCTTACTCTAATACTAACCCTAAAAGTAACCTGTAACTCCTAACTCTAATACTAACCCTAAAAGTAACCCATAACTCCAAAACGAACTCCTAACTCTAATACTAACCCTAAAAGTAACCTGTAACTCCTTACTCTAATACTAACCCTAAAAGTAACCTGTAACTCCTTACTCTAATACTAACCCTAAAAGTAACCTGTAACTCCTTACTCTAATACTAACCCTAAAAGTAACCTGTAACTCCTTACTCTAATACTAACCCTAAAAGTAACCTGTAACTCCTTACTCTAATACTAACCCTAAAAGTAACCTGTAACTCCTAACTCTAATACTAACCCTAAAAGTAACCTGTAACTCCTTACTCTAATACTAACCCTAAAAGTAACCCCTAACTCCTTACTCTAATACTAACCCTAAAAGTAACCCCTAACTCCTTACTCTAATACTAACCCTAAAAGTAACCCCTAACTCCTTACTCTAATACTAACCCTAAAACTAACCCCTAACTCCTTACTCTAATACTAACCCTAAAAGTAACCCCTAACTCCTTACTCTAATACTAACCCTAAAAGTAACCTGTAACTCCTTACTCTAATACTAACCCTAAAAGTAACCTGTAACTCCTTACTCTAATACTAACCCTAAAAGTAACCTGTAACTCCTTACTCTAATACTAACCCTAAAAGTAACCTGTAACTCCTTACTCTAATACTAACCCTAAAAGTAACCCCTAACTCCTTACTCTAATACTAACCCTAAAAGTAACCCCTAACTCCTTACTCTAATACTAACCCTAAAAGTAACCCCTAACTCCTTACTCTAATACTAACCCTAAAACTAACCCCTAACTCCTTACTCTAATACTAACCCTAAAAGTAACCCCTAACTCCTTACTCTAATACTAACCCTAAAAGTAACCTGTAACTCCTTACTCTAATACTAACCCTAAAAGTAACCCCTAACTCCTTACTCTAATACTAACCCTAAAACTAACCCCTAACTCCTTACTCTAATACTAACCCTAAAAGTAACCCCTAACTCCTTACTCTAATACTAACCCTAAAAGTAACCTGTAACTCCTTACTCTAATACTAACCCTAAAAGTAACCTGTAACTCCTTACTCTAATACTAACCCTAAAAGTAACCCCTAGCTCCTTACTCTAATACTAACCCTAAAAGTAACCCCTAGCTCCTTACTCTAATACTAACCCTAAAAGTAACCCCTAACTCCTTACTCTAATACTAACCCTAAAAGTAACCCCTAACTCCTTACTCTAATACTAACCCTAAAAGTAACCCCTAACTCCTTACTCTAATACTAACCCTAAAAGTAACCCCTAACTCCTTACTCTAATACTAACCCTAAAAGTAACCCCTAGCTCCTTACTCTAATACTAACCCTAAAAGTAACCCCTAACTCCTTACTCTAATACTAACCCTAAAAGTAACCCGTAGCTCCTTACTCTAATACTAACCCTAAAAGTAACCCCTAACTCCTTACTCTAATACTAACCCTAAAAGTAACCCCTAGCTCCTTACTCTAATACTAACCCTAAAAGTAACCCCTAGCTCCTTACTCTAATACTAACCCTAAAAGTAACCCCTAACTCCTTACTCTAATACTAACCCTTAAAGTAACCCCTAGCTCCTTACTCTAATACTAACCCTAAAAGTAACCCCTAAATTCATACTCTAATACTAACCCTAAAAGTAACCCTTAAGTCTAACACTAACTCCTAACCCTAAAATGAACCTTACAAATAACCATGAAGTGGTAGAGGTAAACACAGTGAAGGAGTTTAAGCATGCGTGGGACATCACAAGGCTATCCTAGTTATATGATAGGGAACTAGGGACTAATAAAAGTATTTAGAAAATTGGGCAGACTAGATGGACCGAATGGTTCTTATCTGCCGACACATTCCATGTTTCTATGAGCCATGACGAATCTGCCGCGCTGAACTGTTCATGATGAAATGGCCTCTCAGAAAGCGCAGTGAAGCACTGTCCCATTCCGTACCTAGGCCCCCTACTTACTTTTAGAGGTGGGGGACACAGCACCTAACTGACGATAGACAGTTACAGACAGGGGGCAAATATTTTTTCCATTTAACCCACAAAAAACTATAACCACCCCTGAGAAATGGCTTATGACAAAGGTGTCAAAGTTCCCTGTTAAAAAGGTTTTGCAGACATTTTTATACATATTTTTATACGTGAACCCAAGCTGTAATTCTGATGCCCCTTTGTCTGTAGGCCATGATATAGCATTATAGGCCATTATATATGTAGTATATATCGCATTCTAGACCATGATATAGCATTATAGACCATTATATATATACTATATATAGCATTATAGACCATGATATAGTATTATAGGCCATTATATATATACTATATATAGCATTATAGACCACGATATAGCATTATAGGACTTAGAATTATAGGCCATTATATATATAAATATATTATATATAGCATTGTAGGCCATGATAGAGCATTATAGGACTTAGCATTATAGGCCATTATATATATAAATATATTATATATAGCATTGTAGGCCATGATATAACATTATAGGACTTAGCATTATAGGCCATTATATATATAAATATATTATATATAGCATTGTAGGCCATGATATAGCATTATAGGACTTAGCATTATAGGCCATTATATATATAAATATATTATATATAGCATTGTAGGCCATGATATAGCATTATAGGACTTAGCATTATAGGCCATTATATATATAAATATATTATATATAGCATTGTAGGCCATGATATAGCATTATAGGACTTAGCATTATAGGCCATTATATATATTAATATATTATATATAGCATTGTAGGCCATGATATAGCATTATTTAATCATTAGTTCACGCTTTATACATAACCCACTCTGTACAATGAGAGGAGGGATTTTTCTAAGTGTCCACTACATTGGCAGCTGACCTGATAATATGACATTGTCTACATGACATTTATATACATAAAAAAATACAACAAAACCAGAGTACCACTAATTTCACATGTAAAGTTTAATGTGGTGGCAAATGGGTTCCAATTAGCATCATTATATCTCATTGTTGGAGTTTGTTCCGTACATGTCTCATTGAGTTCCCTGAAAATGTGTGAAATACAACAAGTTAACAGATAAAGGAACATCTGGAAGCAGATGTTTTATATACATGTTTCTGTTCTTTGTCGCTCCACGAACCACATGGACATTAACACAGCTCACAGTGAAATGATTGCACTGCCACACTAGCAAATGCTGGAAATGAACAACCAGGTCCAAAGAACACTAACAGTTGTGGTGAAGATGCCATGTGGAGAGGACTGCACAGCACACACACACACACACTCCTACTGGCAGCCTGATTCCAGCTGCTGCTCATCAGACAGGCTCTCCAAACCCCAAAACCAGCCTCCAGCCAAGAGAAACTTTCTGCGGACCTCACGTCTGTGGGTCTGATAAGCCAGCTGCTCCATGAGCCATTAAAAATACAATCACAACAAAATTCCCTAGATTCCCACCTCCCCCGGATGAATATCCTGCCGGGAATAAAGAAGAAAAGTATTCAAGTCTAGAGGATTGGCAGCAAATTTCCCTGACAATGCTACAGTGCGGAAGATCTACATCATTTAGCAATATATCAGTCTGTTAGCAGGGGCCGGGGTGGTTCTAGGTTTTGGGGGACCCTCGGTGAAAGGTCAGGTGGGGGCCCCCTGTGTAAATTGTTTGCCCATTACACATTACTTTCTCCTCAGTAGATACTTTACAGGCTACCCAAACAAATGGCAGACTCTTAATTTGCTTATATGACGACATCATCAAAGAGCAACATATAATCTCTACTTGCCTACACAACTTTACAATGATAGTGTATGCAGTGATGAGGAAAGTGGTGCAATCATTGTATAAACCAACAGGACTTTTAAATTACATTTAGCATTACTTATGCCATGTGAGATCTCTGCTATGCATGGAAGAAGAGAGCGTGTTACTCATTACTGTGACTCTTGGTCAACATCTGATTTACCAAAGCCAAAGGCACAAAAACCACACATGCTGTATCCCCTCTTGTCACCCAGGTGCTCTGTGGGCACTTTTGTCTTTAAAAAAAGTTCTCCTTCATCTTCCATTGTAGGAGGATGTGCTACTGTGCACAGTCTGTCAGACGACCCTGACATCTTCTAAAAACTCGGTTATGTAGCAAAAGGAGAGGTTCTGCATAGATCTTCATAGGTATCCTTCTTCCAAATATATATTGGCGATATCCACTTCTGTAGAAATAAAATACAATTTGTATCAGCATATAAGTCAAACCATAGCTAGCTGCTAGAGAAAGAACAGCTTCAAACAAGTACCGGCTAGCCACAAATGATTAATGCATTGATATCATAAGGAGGGAAGATAGAACCGCACAGTGTAAAAAACGTTTACAATTTCAATATTTAAAAACACAAATTTTGAGCTTCTCTTAGTGATGGTGAAACTCGCAATATATGCGCGTATATACAACAGTATCAAAGAAGTAGCAATCGAAGTCCTGAACAAAGCCCTAGGTGGATGTTGATTGCACCTTTCACCCTAATTTGGGCAAACTAAGGTGGCTGTGGGCAAACTAACTGTGCAGCATATATTTATATGCCTGGCTGTGGCATATTTTATTGTGCTCCTGACTGTGGTATATTTTAATGGGCACTGGACTATGCCATATTTTATTGGTCGTCTGGCTCTGGCATGTTTTAATTGACACACTGACCATGGTTCTCGGGACAAAGAGACACTGTGGCAAGTGCTGTGGGGCAGTGTGATACTGTGGCAATTGCTGTGGTGGTAATGTGGCAATGTGGAAAGTGGTTATTGTGAAAGTAGTCTGGATGGAAAAAAGTTATAAAGCTTTATATATTTTTGATTTTTATTTAAATAAATGTGGCTAAATGTGTCCTGTTTGGTGGGGGCACCAAATACATTTCTGCACCCAGGTATAAGTGATACCAGGCTCGGCCCTGGGTGTAGGCACATGGTTTAATCATTTATATAGGCAGAGCACAAGCAAAACTACTGGTTGCTGTAGAAAAGTGAATAGCCAGCTAATGGCAAACCTAGCAATTCCTATGATGCAAAAGACATTCTACGAATGCTGCTGTATGTGACTATAATGACTTTATGGTAACCCTCACAGTTCAGGGATTAAAGACACCCCTGCTTTATCACAGGTGTTCCTTCAAATGACTGTGCTATTGTTCTCATGTAAGAAGATGCTTTAAAGTATCTGGTAAGGGTTAAGCCCTGGAATTTGGTAACTTCACATTAAGGAATATTAGTGAGGTGCTTATAACTTGCCCAACATCTTGTTTCAATCAAAGCTGGGAGCTCAGACTGCCAAGGTTAAACTGTGAAGCCACGTTTGGAGTGGGTTCAGAATTACACTTTTCTTTTTGGTACTGCAAAAATAGCAGAAGACACTGCACGTTGTACCAGCTGCATGTAGAGCGTAAGTAATCATTTGAGATGAACATGTTATATCTCGCCCTTAGACAGATATTACGGTAATATAATAGAACCGATGGACACAGTCACTGTAGAGGCTGCACAATATTAGGCAGGTGGTATGGCATAATGTTATGGCTGGTTGGTGTATATGCCTGTGATGTGGCTAATACTACTTATCATGTATGATATTTATATGGTATACCTACATGCAGTGCTAATGTAATGTCAGATTGGAAATTACACTATAGTTAAAACTGGGTGTAAAAGGCATAGGTGAATGTCCTTCTCCCAGGACATGCAATAGAAGTTTGTGTAGAGAGAAAGCCTTAATATGATAAAGTGGGATATAGTCTCAGAATACTAGAGTCTGCAAAGTGAGACATTTGGAATGCTCACAAACAATGGATGTATGGCTGATCTGCTCCAACACTAGATGATGCTAATTACAACATTCAGATCATAATACTAGCCAGGCTCTATCCAGTTGTTCTACTAAAGAGAAAGTGTATCATTGTGTAGATACAAAGCTATAATGATGAACACATTTTGCCATCTTCTATAGTACTTTTTTTTTGTTTGTCGGAGAGAACAAAGATACATTCCTGCTGTTTTTGGATTGTAAATGGCAGCTCATGGTCAAGCACAGGCAAATTACCCAGAAGGCCATGAGCTAGTTTGCCACCCGACAGTATACAAAAAGTATTGGCCTTGCTACACTCAGGGTTGCAAAGAAAACCTATGGCAGGAACACAGACAAATGTATCATTTTAAGTATGTCTTGGGAATGGCATATTGCTCAACATCAAGAAATGTTACCCTTACCCAATATAATGGTACTCATTGTATTAAGTAAAAAAGGAAGTTATAGGAAACCCTGAGAAAATGTTGTGTGCCCAGAAAAATGTATTAAACTGACCAGACTGCTGGTGAAACACTGGTAGGACAGGACTTATACTTTACCACTCCCCAAGGAAAAACTTTAAAAACTATTTTAGGCGTTCCCAATAACTACACCCCTTTTAAACATATCTACAGTCTGGGAAATGTGCTGGGCCGGCCTTTGGGGTGTGTGACCTGTGCGACCAGTTTAAAAAAAAACAGTTTGCCGTTAGAGACGCTGGCTGAGAAGATCAGAAGATCTCCCCTCACCAGCCCTCTACACGGCTGAAGTGGAGGATCCTGGGAGGGGGCGGACCTCACCGTGTGCGAGGTCTGCCCCCACCCTGTGAATCAGAGCAGTGTCTGCTTCACAGGGGAGCGCATGCAGCATAAGCTCCTTGTTTTAAACAAACACAGAGCTCATTAAGTGCTGCCCACGGCTCCCCCCGCTTCAAGTAAGAATGGGAGGGGAAGGGAGAACAGAGGAGGAGGGGGTGAGAACAGAGATGAGAGGAGGAGGGGGTGAGAACAGAGATGGGGAGAGAACAGAAGAGAAGGGGGAGAACAGAAGAGGAGGAGGGGGTGAGAGCAGATATGGGGCTAGGAGAGGGAGAGAACAGAAGATGGGGGAGAGGAGGAGGAGAGAACAGAGGAGGAAGAGGTGAGAACAGAGATGGGGAGAAAGGAAGGGGATATAACAGAAGAGGAGGGGGTGAGAACTGTGATGGGCGAGATAACAGAAGAGGCTGGAGAAAATAGTGATGCGGAGGAGGGGGAGAGAACAGAGATGGAAAGGTGGGGGGAGAACAGAGATGGGGGCAGGAGGGGGAGAGAACAAAAATGGGGGAGGAGGGGGAGAGTTTATGAGATATGGGAAGGGGGAAAGACATATGGGGAAGGAAAGATAAGAGATATGGGGAGAGGGAAAGTGATATGGGGTGGGGCGAGGAAGGGTAGATAAAATATATGGGGAGAGGGAAAGAGGTATGGGGAGGGGAAGGAATGATAATCGATAGGGGGATGAGAGATAACAAATGGGGGTAGAGAATAGATATGGGAAGGGAGAAATAGATAACAGATTTGGGGAGGAGGAGAGAGAACAGATATGGGGGGAGGATGACAGAGATGGGGTGGGGAGAGGAGAGACATACATGGGATTGGAGAGAGACAGACATGGCAAGGAAGAGGAAAGAGACAAACCTGTGAAGATAGAGAGACATACATGGAGGGAGAGATAAGAGACAGACATGAGGGTAGAGGGGGGGGGGCGTCATGGAGGTGGCCTGCACAGGGTGCCTGAACACTTAAGGCTGGCCCTGGACATTTGGATCAGGTGGCAAATATTATGTGGCTGAACAGAAATCATCATATTGAAAGCTTATTGGGAGGTCTTCAAAACCCACTGTATGAATTTGTAAAATTAGGCTTTATCACTATTTATTACTCTGCGAAAAATATTGGCGTGGTATAAAAAATGGGCAGCAACAAATAATTTATTAAAATTGCATATTTGACTAAAATAGCAGGTCTTTTGATATTGTATGTGTAACAGACTGTCTACCGGACGTAATAGACCCTCTGCCCGTTGTAGGGAATCACCTCCTTAGCCCCCGCTTACAGCTCAGCATTCACCCAGCAAGTCTTTCCTGGACCCTTGCTCTTTGCACACAAATAGCAGACAGGAGACCACTAGCAGTTAGGTACAGCAAGAATGAACAACACCTTTATTTGTGTAACAACACAGACTTATAAAAAGATATAAACATGACATCACAGACATTAGTATACAATGGGGGGGATGGAACTAAACATAGTTCTCCAACTAACTGGGGCTAGGAATACATTATACTTTCAGGCTACAAACCAAAAAGGAATTAACATACAGTGGGTAAACCTAATTACAAAACACACAGTAAGACACATAATGAACACAACATAATCAGTTTAACAGTAAACCAGTTAACACATAACAATGGATGTTGGAGTAAACGATTAATTATTGTCACTGACACATTATAATCCTTCAGAGTGGTCTATTCATAGAATTATACCTTACACATAAACCAATATACTAACAGAATATGAATAACTAACAATATTAAAGAATAGAGTTATAGCACATAAGCCAGGCCCCATAATCTATAGGGAGGTGTTTGGCCCTCACGAGAACCCCAGTCACGCAGGCTGTCAGGACTGACTTCGTGACAGTATGACATAGAATAGTCACTATAATCAATGCAAAAATATTATGTGCATCCTTGCTCTTCTAGGCAATAAAATGTGCTTAAAAATGTAAATCAAAATCAGTTGATTAATTCTTACACTACTAACAGTAGACTTTGCTTACCTAGATTTCAGTAAGGCATACTGACACTGTCGCACATAGAGGGCTTATCAATGAATTTGGATTTCAATATTGCTGAATGGATTAGACCAGGGGTGTCCAACATGCGGCCCGCAGGACATCGAGGTGCTGCCCACGTGAGGGGAACAACGGTAACCGCAACTTCGACCGCACATGTAGGTAGAAGCAGCATTGGGGGAACTAAGTTCCCCAACAGAATGCTGCTGATAACTTAGGTCATGTCCCGCCTCTACACTGCATGCGACGTCATGCGCACGGGTCAGAGGGAGGGAAGATTTTTTTTTATTTTTTTTTTTATTTTTAAATGGACCACTACTTGCATGGAGTAGCTGCCCCATCTGGCGTCCCCAGCCCCAGTAAAAATAAAAAATCTGTGTATGTAAGTGTGATTGTATGCATGTATGTGTGTAAGTGTGACTCTGTGTATGTGTGTGTGTGTAAGTGTTGATTTGTTCCTGGAGGGATAAGCCAAATGGCAAATGATTTAGCTAGAAAAATGGTCAGAGCTGTGGCATCTGACCTTTAATATGGACAAGTGCAAGATAATGCACCTTGGACGTGAAAACCCAAAAGCAGAATATAGAATATTTGATACAGTCCTAACCTCAAGAGATTTAGGAGTAATAGTTTGTGAGGACTTATAGGTAGGTAGGCAATGCAATAGAGCATGCTTGGTTACATAGGGAGAGGTATCAGCAGTAGAAAGAGGGAAGTGCTTATGCCATTGTACAGAGCACTGGTGAAACCTCACTTGGAGTATTGTACGCAGTACTGGAGACCGTATCTCCAGAAGGATATTGATACTTTGGAGAGAGTTCAGAGAAGGGCTACTAAACTGGTTCATGGGCTGAAGGATAAAACTTACCAGGAAAGGTTAAAGCATCTTAACATGTATAGCTTGGAGGAAAGACGTAACAGGGGATATGATGGAAACATTTAAATACATAAATCAACACAGTAGAGGAGAATATATTTAAAAGAAGAAAATCTACCACAACTAGAGGACATAGTCCTAAATTAGTGGGGCGAAGATTTAAAAGTAATATCAGGAAGTATTACTTTACTGAGAGGGTAGTGGATGTATGGAATAGCCTTCCAGTGGAAGTGGTAGAGGTAAACACAGTGAAGGAGTTTAAGCATGCGTGGGATAGACACAAGGCTATCCTAGCTATAAGACCGGGAACGGGGGCTAATAAAAGTATTTAGAAAATTGGGCAGACTAGATGGACTGAATGGTTCCTATCTGTCGACACATTCTATGTTTCTATATTTCCACTCTTTGTCATAAATAAGGCCATAGAAATCTTATCTTCCATTGGTTTGATTTTGTAGTACCTGACACTGCCATCTGCTGTCCAATATATGTAAATGCTCAGTATTGTTACATGAATGCATGTTGGGCATTGACCAAGAGTACATAATCCCTTTCCAATAATCTCCAAACGTTTTATTTTTTTACTAGAGGCAGTGGTCATGGCTGGGACTCCAAATCACCTAATTTATGTATTTGGTTGCGATTTTGCTACCACAATGTACAGGTCAATTTTTTATATAATATCCTCTACATTCACAGTAAAAATAATGTTCAGGAGATAAAGTCCCATTAAAATGTCTCTAAGGTGGATGCAATATTTAAATTAAAAGGAAGTTTGTTTTTTGCGGAGAGTACTGCAGCAGAAAGTAACCAGTTTTTTAATGATTCATTCTGCAGGGATTTCAACAATCTGTTCCGAAAGCAAAATATAAATGCTCTTCTCCATTGTTAGGTTGTAAGGAGGTTTCTAAATTTACAGATCTATATGTAAAAGTTTATCCTTGAATTAAAAAAAAGAAACCAAACATCTGTAAATAAAAAGAACACTAATTGAAAACCAGATGGTGTCCAGTGTCCATGTCAACCCATTTGTAAATCGGAAGATAAAAAACAAGATGGAGTGCTTTATATTTAAAGGATTTATCACCCAGTGTTGTAAAAGCACAAATATCTTTAAAGGGACATTGCATTTTATTTAACCCAAACATGTCCCAGGACATTTAAGTAAACCCGACGACGTCTTAATAGATACACGTGGGTTTACTATCTGCTGTGTCTCACATGTGAGACACAGCATTTGCCGGTTGTCAGTGCACGCACAGCCAATCAGAGCGGGGGCTCGCCCGCTCTGACTGCCGAATGCGAGAGTCTCTCGCTGTTAATGCAGAGAGTGACGGTCGCTGACCAAACGGCTGCCTGCTTCCTATGTTCTGAGCACCTTATATTAATGTGCATATAAAATGTAGTTTTAATAGAAAGCACCTGAAAACACTTCTCTTCTTTTATTTTATAAATTGTTTATACTAGAGGGTACTTTACCTACTGCACTTATTATTACAAGGAAACCCCCTCATCTGTAGTTTCACTCAACCACGTTCTGCAATAGAACAGATATTAGGCCAATCTGTTCAGCTAAACCATTACATTACAGTATACAATGGCGGTGGGCGGGATTCCCCTGAGTGCAGCCTCAGACATGGCGGACTTCAAGTTGGCCATCGGTCAACTTGGTCTCGTGGCCGGCAAGAATAAGTAGACGCTGCAGCAGCAGCACAATGGTGGCAACATGCCAGGGATTCAGGTGATCCATTTGAGCAGCATCATGGGTGATAATGTGGCTCTTTGGGGCAGGAGACTGGAGGAAGTTTCTATAGATTGTAAGTTTGTTGGCAGGGCTCTCTACATCCCGTGTCAGTCTGTTCTTGTTTGTGTAACTAAATGTTAAGGTAATGATTAGTAGCTATAATATTCACTGCTATCTATGTTTATGGCATCAGTGGGGGGTCTTGGAACCTATTCATCAGGCCCGGACTGGGACAAAAAATAGGCCCGGGCATTTAAGACTGAGCAGCCCATTTTTATTTTTATATGCCAGGATATTGCCCCCAAAATGCCAGGATATTGCCCCCAATATGCCATGTAATATGCCAGGATATTGCCCCCAATATGCCAGGATATTGCCCCCAATATGCCAGGATATTGCCCCCAATATGCCATGTTATATGCCAGGATATTGCCCCCAATAAACCATGTTATATGCCAGGATATTGCCCCCAATATGCCAGGATATTGCCCCCAATATGCCATGTTATATGCCAGGATATTGCCCCCAATAAACCATGTTATATGCCAAGATATTGCCCCCAATATGCCAGGATATTGCCCCCAATATGCCATGTTATATGCCAGGATATTGCCCCCAATATGCCAGGATATTGCCCACAATAAACCATGTTATATGCCAGAATATTGCCCCCAATATGCCATGTAATATGCCAAGATATTGCCCCCAATTTGCCAGGATATTGCCTCCAATAAACCATGTTATATGCCAGGATATTGCCCCCAATATGCCAGGATATTGCCCCCAATATGCCATGTTATATGCCAGGATATTGCCCCCAATATGCCAGGATATTGCCCCCAATAAACCATGTTATATACCAGGATATTGCCCCCAATATGCCAGGATATTGCCCCCAATATGCCATGTTATATGCCAGGATATTGCCCCCAATATGCCATGTAATATGCCAAGATATTGCCCCCAATATGCCATGTTATATGCCAGGATATTGCCCCCAATAAACCATGTTATATGCCAGGATATTGCCCCCAATATGCCAGGATATTGCCCCCAATAAACCATGTTATATGCCAGAATATTGCCCCCAATATGCCATGTAATATGCCAAGATATTGCCCCCAATTTGCCAGGATATTGCCTCCAATAAACCATGTTATATGCCAGGATATTGCCCCCAATATGCCAGGATATTGCCCCCAATATGCCATGTTATATGCCAGGATATTGCCCCCAATATGCCAGGATATTGCCCCCAATAAACCATGTTATATACCAGGATATTGCCCCCAATATGCCAGGATATTGCCCCCAATATGCCATGTTATATGCCAGGATATTGCCCCCAATATGCCATGTAATATGCCAGGATATTGCCCCCAATATGCCATGTAATATGCCAGGATATTGCCCCCAATATGCCAGGATATTGCCCCCAATATGCCATGTTATATGCCAGGATATTGCCCCCAATATGCCATGTAATATGCCAAGATATTGCCCCCAATATGCCATGTTATATGCCAGGATATTGCCCCCAATAAACCATGTTATATGCCAGGATATTGCCCCCAATATGCCAGGATATTGCCCCCAATAAACCATGTTATATGCCAGAATATTGCCCCCAATATGCCATGTAATATGCCAAGATATTGCCCCCAATTTGCCAGGATATTGCCTCCAATAAACCATGTTATATGCCAGGATATTGCCCCCAATATGCCAGGATATTGCCCCCAATATGCCATGTTATATGCCAGGATATTGCCCCCAATATGCCAGGATATTGCCCCCAATAAACCATGTTATATACCAGGATATTGCCCCCAATATGCCAGGATATTGCCCCCAATATGCCATGTTATATGCCAGGATATTGCCCCCAATATGCCATGTAATATGCCAGGATATTGCCCCCAATATGCCATGTAATATGCCAGGATATTGCCCCCAATATGCCATGTTATATGCCAGAATATTGCCCCCAATATGCCATGTATTATGCCAGGATATTGCCCCCAATATGCCATGTATTATGCCAGGATATTGCCCCCAATATGCCAGATATTGCCCCCAATATGCCAGATATTATGCCAGGATATTGCCCCCAATATGCCATGTATTATGCCAGGATATTGCCCCCAATATGCCAGATATTGCCCCCAATATGCCATGTATTATGCCAGGATATTGCCCCCAATATGCCAGGATATTGCCCCCAATATGCCATGTTATATGCCAGGATATTGCCCATATATTATGCTCGTTATGCCACCCACCTCCCCCCCTTCCCCAGACCCCAGTACTTACCTCTTTGCTGCTCTGTCCCCCGGTGCTCTGAAGCTGCGTGGCTGTGAGGGAAGAGTTGTGAGCTTCCCTCCAGCCGCACGGTCAATAAAGTTTGTTTGAAAAAAAAGTTCCAACACACTTTATTGACCGCGCGACCGGAGGGAAGCTCACAACTCTTCCCTCACAGCCACGCAGCTTCAGAGCACCGGGGGACAGAGCAGGAACGAGGTAAGTTTTTTTTTAAATTTTTTTATTTTTTTGCTCTGCTGGGATCTTCCCCGCCGGCCTCGGCCCATGGCCACCGCGGCCCACCGGGCATTTGCCCGGTGTGCCCGATGGCCAGTCCGGGCCTGCTATTCATAATTAAACGCAGATGGGTACGGGGAAATTACTGTACTTTGCTCTTTTTTTAGTTTCCCAAACTCAGCAAACAGAATAACACAGAAATGTGCGTGGTCATTGTTTAGCTATCTGTGATGTAATGCGGCTTTCTTAGAAAGAATGTCAGATGCAGCCTCCTCCATGGTATTCTGGGGGCTCTCACTGTCCTTTCATCTTGCTTTTAGCCCCTGAGTTTTTTTGTGTTTTTTTTTTTCAAAGAATCTGCCAAAAATCCAGGAGGTGCATTTATTCCTTACATGAGACACAGATGGAAGAAGCAATCCCTTTAAACTTCTGCCAGGATTTCATCCACCGAAAATGAAAGAGTGTTAGTAGAGGACAGAGGCCGCACTGATATCCCTTCGAAGACATTGCTGGCATGCTAATAATAAGAACAAAGACCTTAAAATGGAACTTCACAGAACAATAATGTGTGTTTGTTACGATCTATCTTGAAAACCAAGCTGCAATTATAAATGCTACATGTAATCCCAAGGGTCCCGACCCATTGTGTCAGCCATATTGCTAGCAGATGTATTGGTATAACGTTCTTCTAATTTAAGTTTGTATGATATCAGCATTAAAACTAAACTTCAGTGATGGCGTGTGCACACTGCTATAAATCTTAGCCTATGTGAGAATGCCATACTCAAGGTCACATGACAGACATTGTGTTATCTGATGTTTATTGGCAACTTCTATAGATTATATGGCGCTAATACCCTGAAGAGGACCTTCCCACTAATACTTTTATTTCTGACAGGTCCACTTTAATGTGTCATGAAAACTCTCCAGTAGCTATTAGCTCCCCCCAAGTAACTCATTCCAAACTAATAAGAGAAAACCGAATAGTCCTAAACTTTACTCAGCTTTAGCTCTTCACGTCTGCCCTAGTATACTTGCCCTGCCGCATGTGGTTATGTGAGAGCCCCTCTTTGATTAATTCAATGTTTTGCTCCAGGACACACTGAGGGTCATGTATAATGGAGTTAGGGTTACCACCCAGCCAGTATTTTACCCGCAGGCCGGTACAAATCTGGCTTGTTGGAGTGGAAATATCGCCTCCTAGTGGTACAATCACCACATGTAACCGGCCCGGTTAAACCGGGTATAATACCAACTCTCAGCAAGTCGGGAGTGAGCATTATGGCCTCACTAACAGCAGTTGTGCGCTGTACCCATTGGTGGATCCAGGGAGGTGCCATTCAACCCTACCCTGCACCCACGAGAAATTAAATTTGAACCAGGACATAGTACATCTCTGTTCCTCGCTGTGGCTCTGGATGCAGCCCACGGAGACGCCTAGGTGTGGGAGGGCCTTGACAGCTTGTGCTGTAGCAAGGCTGTAACTATTGGTGGTATAGTTACAGGGGTGGAGTTGGGGGTGGGGAACAGAGTGTATATAGGTCTGGACTCACAGGAAATCTTCAGACATTTCATGGAACATGCATTGTCACAGCCGGGCGGTAACTTGCTCCTAAGGGGGGGTCTATGGCTTGATAATCAGGAGGCAGACTATAGCCGAACTAAATAACAGAGAAGTTTTGAGCCAAGATGAGGGCTCTTAGCCTAATGGTGGGCTGGGCAGAAGGTGCTGCCTGGCAGTGGGTTTCGGTGGATATTGGGACCCCCTGGGGAGCAAGTTGGTTCAGGAAATGGTTAATATGTTATTATGTTAACTATTTTAATAAAGTTATAGTTAATTATGTTAATTATGTGATACGTGTCAAATAGGACATATATGCCAACATGTGGTTCTTGTCATTGCCTATTACTGTATACTTACATCATATGATGACGTGTTATGTGTTAAGGCTGGAGTCAGTGACGCTTATAATAAATAACATGGCTGTGGCCTTTTCTACCCACTACATCTGAGCTATGTGGTTTCTGTTTATGGTAAGATACAGCCTGGCAGTCGAGGCTACAACTGTCATGTTATTGAGGCAGCATGAGGAGTGAGAGCTGTATCCTTGCATGACACTCTGTTGAACCCAAGGGAGGGTATACAAGTTATGTGTTTGCTTTTATAAAAAAAAAAAAATGATGATCTGTCAACTTTAGCAAGTAGGGCAGTTGGGTCTTGGGTAGCTATCCCTTTTTGCCCTGTAGTAAAGACAGGCCTGAAGCTGTTTCACATCAGTACAATCCACATTTTTCAAATCACTGGGTAAATTTGCAGATCATGGTATCTATTTAAAGCAGTTATTTTGCTGCTGCATACTTGAAACATTCCTTGGAGTGGAATCAATTATTTATCATTTCATACCCTTCAAATATCCCCTTGTTTTGGAACCTCTCTCAGGCCTCATATCTCTATTACGTGAACTATTTTACTGTCTACATTTGGGGTTAAAGTGTAAACATAATATTTGGCATGAAATAAAAATCCCTTGACACACAAACAAGACAAACATAAGATATGAAGAACTAATCGCGAAAAATATGGAAAATAAACACTTCAAAACAAATTCTGAGCTATAAATAAGCCTGAGAGGAGGCTTACTAATTAAACCATTCATCATAATCCACCATCCATTATAAATTCTATAAAGTCACTGAACAGTGAGCAGAAGAATCTGTCTGATCCCAAAACAGCCCCAGGCTAAATAAAATACAAGCATTATATAACAGATAAATACCCAGTTTAGCTCAAACCGAATTCTAACCCACATTATATCTTGGGAGGATCTGTATATAATACTATACTTATTAAAGGAATGAATAATACCTGAACATGTATTATTAATATGTTAGTGCAGTGATGGCTGACCTTGGTACTTCAGATATTTAGGGACTCAATATCCCATGATGCTCAGTGAGATAAGGCTTCCGGCTTCCTGTTGCGCTCCCCGCTGCATGTTCTGATGTCCGAGCAGGGGGTCAAATGACCTACCGGTGCTCAGACTTCAGACCACGCAGGGAGTGCAAGAGGCAGCATGGTAGGGTGTCTGTGTGCCTTGGCAGCACACAGATACCATGTTTTCCGGCACTAGACACCAGAGAGCTGTGGTTGCTGGCTGGGGTAAGTCCAGTGTCTAAAATGTGGGTGATGTGGTAAATCCTTAGTGTGCAATGTTGGTGATAGGGTAAATCATGGGTGTGCAATGTGGGTGCTGGGACATGTCCTGGATGTGAAATGTGGGTTCTGGGGCAAGTCCTGATTGTGCAATGTGGGTGATGGGGCATTTCCTGGGTATGCAGTATGGATGATGGGGCAAGTCCTGGGGTATTGAGAGATATTATGGGTGTGCAATATGGATGATGAGGCATGGCCAGGGGTGTGGGTCATGGGTGTAAAATGTGGATGATTGGGCACATCCTGGGTGTGCATTGTGGGTGATAAAGCATGTCTGGGTGTGCAGAGTGGGTGCTGTGGTATGTCCCGGGTGTGCAATGTGGGTGATGGGGCAAGTCCTGGGGTGCTAGGGAAAATCATGGGTGTTCAATATGGATGATGAGGCATGGCCAGGAGTGTGGGGGAAAGTCATGGGTGTATAATATGGGGATGGAGCATATTCTGGGTGTGCAATGTGGATGCTGGGGCAAGTTCTGGGTGTTACTACAGTAGTCAGGAGGAGCACACAATTATAGTTAACAATGATATGTCACAAATTTATTATTACAGGCATACACGGTCTCATCAAGCAGAGATGAGCTCCAGACACCTAGTATCTGTACTAGAGAGGCTGGTGGTCAATCTCCTAGGAGCACGGAACATCGAGTAACCCCACCTCTGTTTAGCTACGCCCACTTGTATTCCGGGACCCGCAGAACAAACGTTAGTAGTTATGTCTGATGTATGTATAAATGATGTCTGAATCTCCATCTAATATGTTTTATTTAGTTTTTCTTTAGTCTGTTCTGTTTGGATGTGTGCTGATCCTGTTTGTGTAGTGTGTATAATTCTAAGTTGTTTCAGCAGCACCCTTTCATCCATGCTTGTTCAAATGGGGTCTTCCCTCTCTGGACTTTTATCACGCATGCTGACCTCGATGCATACTTTTTGTATAATTTGACGGCATTCAATAATATCCCTTTTTTTTTTTTTTTTTTTTTTTACTTTTGTCACGTTTTAATTCCCCTTTAATGAACATAAAACCATTATAGTAGATATTTTTTGTAATACATTCGGCGTCCACAAGGTGTCGTCTTCTAAGTTTGTTCCACAAGTCTGAATAATTCAAAAGGTCTTTAATGGAAAATATAGTATTTATTATGCAAACATCCTGAATTATGAAAAGAAATATCAGGTCTGTTGTCAGGATCTTTCTTTTCACAGTTCAGCCTTAAATTGCTTTGTCAGCCTGGTTCTAGCGTCTTTCACTTAACCATTGAACATAAAGAAGTAAAATCACATGTTGGCCTATTACTTGGCTTACTCACTGCACTGGCTTGGTAACTGACCCTAATACTAATTCTTTCTATTAAGCTGAATGAAATCTCCTCATCGGAGAGACACCCCATGGGGCAGGAC
The DNA here is from genome assembly GCA_036172795.1 of Pelodytes ibericus. NCBI lineage: Eukaryota > Metazoa > Chordata > Amphibia > Anura > Pelodytidae > Pelodytes > Pelodytes ibericus. The sequence goes on from CM069867.1 coordinate 58,185,481, forward strand.
GAAGGTCCAATAGAGCTATTCACTAAAAGGTGAGTTGCAGGTGAGATGAAGTGAGTTGAGGTGAGATGAGCATTTAAAGGGACACTACCACTTACATAAGATGTAACTAGATTACCTGTGCATTTAAAACAAACACATATATAAAAGATATATGACATATGTCACTGTTTATTTCTTCTTCTATGTTTGAATTAATTGCCCTTAAAAGTTAAAGAAAATTAAGTGTCTGTCTCCAGCATTCATTTTGACAATTTTATCAACATTCCAAAATCTTCCAGCAAGTCTCACTTTACAGCTGTGGCCAAAGCCTGCATGATGATGTCATAAGATACAACCCTACTCTCTTACTGGCTCTTGTGTATCATAGTGGGCAGGACTAGGTGGCTGTGTGCAACTTGTTTTACCTGCATTCCAACAAAAACAGAGGAGACTGAACTGATCATACAGGATCATAACTCTACCCCCTGTTATGTAATAGTTACATTACCCTCCCATTCAATGCAAGTCTATGATCTGAATTCAGACTTATAAACTGCATTCTGTGTCCCCAGCCCAAAAGTGAGATACTAGTGCTGTAAAGTCACTAGGGGTTGCCACCCAAAAACACTATATTTCACAAAATGGTGGCACCCAGTCACACTTGCTTAGTAAAATATTTTATAAAATAATCTTACATAACAAAAACAAAAGACATTTCTAAAATCAACAATGCAAAATAAAAAAATAAACATTTTATTAATTTTTTAGTGGGAGTGTCACTTTTATCTCGCCAATTTAGCTATACATTGCGCAGAGACAAACCTGCTGATATTGCTTCATGGGGGAAACTCACTAGGATTCCCTGCACAATGTATAGTGAAAAAGAATGTTCATCTCACCTCAACTCATCTGATCACATCTCACTTCACCACATCTCACTTCACCACACCTCACCTCACCACATCTCACCTCAACTCATCTCACCTGCAACTCACCTTTTAGTGAATAGTTTTTGAGAATTTATTTACTGTTAGCTCCAAGTAAGGTACCACCCAGTAGTATGGCTGCCGGTATTTTATTAAAGAAAAGGTGGGAACCCTACCTCCAAGCAGACATTTCTCAAGAGCTCGTGCCTAGTGAACCTGGCATCTTCATCAAGCGTACTACAGTCCACTTCTTTGCATGCAGGGTAGACCAGTGGTGTATCTTGATTTTGTGCTGCCCTAGGCAGACAAAATCCGGGCACCCCCCTACCCAAGCTGCACACCCACGTTACACACCTAAGACATGCCCCATCACCTCCATTTCATGACCCCCCATCACACATAACATTCAGACTCACATCAAGCTCATACTCCCATCACACACACACACTCCTACTCCCATCACACTCAGTCACACACTCCTACTCCCATCACACTCAGTCACACACACTGACTCCCATCACACACACTGTCTCCCATCACACACACTCTGACTCCCATCACACTCAGTCACACACACTGTCTCCCATCACACACACTCTGACTCCCATCAAACTCAGTCACACACACTGTCTCCCATCACACACACTCTGACTCCCATCAGCACTTACCTTTCCCTGGTGGCTAGTGGCAGGCAGCATGGTCCCTCCATGCTGCCTGTTCGGCTTCCCGGCGATTGTGCCAACAGGTCATGTGACCGGGCGCGCGTATGACGTCAGCGCGCCCGTCACGTGACTGTCGGCACTTCCGTGTCACACTGCACGGGGAGCCGAACAGGCAGCACGGAGGTTTCTCTGTGCTGCCTGTTCGGCTCCCCGTGCAGCCTGGCAGGCAGAGCGATGGTGAGGGGGGATCTTCCAATCCCCTCTCACCTCCGTCTCTGCCTGCAAGCGCGGTCTTTTTTTTATTCTTTTTTTAAAGGGCCGGGTTGTTTTTTTTTACAATTTTTTTTTTTTTTACATTTTTTTTTTTCAGTGCTGGGGGGCGGCCCCACAAAATTTGCCGCCCTAGGCATCCGCCTAGGATGCCCCGCGGTAAATACAGCACTGGGATAGACTAAAGGGGCAGTCCCACCTAGCTTACTTTCTGTATGTTTTAAAAATATGTGAAATTCAGTTATTTTTTACATTAAACCAACTCTACTTCTCCTGTATTTTACACTGAAAATAATTTCACTGGAGCTTCTAAACTCAGTGACATCGGTGGGAGAGAGTACACAGGAGGCGTGCTGCCTCTCTCTGCAGCAGTTTTCATTCTCCAAGCGCTGTCATTAAAGGGATAGTCTAGTCCCCCAAACTCACTTTCGTGCAAGATGAAGATTACTCCTTGTTTAGTGCACAGGCCTTTTCACAGTGTGATTTGATGCAGGCCTTCTGCATTAATCACATTTTTAATATTTGACTCATGTCCTCCCCACTGATTACTCTGCATGTTTACTGCAGGTGTGGCAGCGCTGATTATATAAACACTGAGCATATAAAGTTTTGTTTCATTCAGTCACTTCCTGTACTCCTGGAATAGACTACACTATGTGGACTGTAACAGACTTTACTCTTGTACATAGTAGGATCTGTTAACAGTGCAACACAATGTCTGATGACATCACTAGAGGAACCAGACATTCTATCCATTTGAATGAAATTATTCTCATTGGTTCCTGCAGAAAAAAAAAAAAGAAAATTGACTTTTACTCAGCTAGTATGGGCAGTCCTGGTTTCTTGCAAACCACTGTAATTCCATAATTTCATCTAAATTTAAGTATTTTATATTTTAAGCAATGCAAAATGTAAAACATGCATTTTAAAGTACTTTGAAAGCACATTAATATGCATTAATATTTGGAAGATGAATTTTGGCCACCAGACAGTTCATTTAACTGTGGAATGAAATGCTCTCTGCTAAACTCAGCTGTTTCAAGTGCTTTGAATCAAGGGGCCATGGTTTTAGCCAGCATGTGTCTCCTGTGATGTAACACAGGGAGGGCTTGGGAAGATAGGCAGGTATGTAATAATAGCAACACTAATAAATCTATTACACTTTAGATGTAGTTTTTAGAAGACAGGAAGTGTTAAGGTAAAACTGTTAAGATAAATATGTTTCGTTTACTTTATTTTGCAAGCTGAGGCACCAATCTAAAAAAAAAATTCAGATATTGTAGGTGGTTCTGTCTCTTTATAGGAGTATGGAAATGTATTAAGAGATTGGGAGTGCATGCCTCCCCACTGTCCCGCTTTATGCAGCACAGTCCTGATTTTGGGAGGCAATCCGCTTTTTCAGGACAGAGCTAGAGCGCAGAAGGACAGCGGGATATAGAACTGCGATCCTGCAGTATAAGTGGAAGTCGCAGGTGTCTGGGACACCAGGAGATTGGTTACTGCGCATGCACAGCATTATGTACAGTAGCTCGGCCAGTGTGAGTGTGCATGCGGGGTAGAGCTGGCACTCTATTTCCCAAGCTCCGCCCAGCACCCCGATTTGCCAGAGTCAAGAGTTGGGAGCTATGTGCGTACCTTAAGTGGCCAGTGGGTGATGATGGGAATCCTTCTAGGATGCAAAAAAACATTTGTCATACAACAAGTATTAACACTGGACACTAATGATACTGCAAAGAACATTTGTGATGACATGCCAGCTGTAACAAGGGAAATACAAATGCCATACTTGTTGTGTAAGAATAACTTGTTGTGTATTCACAAAGAAATCCAATTTATTATCAGGTGCAAGTAAAGAAGATGACTAGAGGGTCTATTCACTAAAGTGAATGGCAAGTGAACTGCAAAAATCAGGCACTTTTAGGAAACATTCTCCAACCTGTCTTATCTTTCAAGCTCAGCTTCTAATGCCTGATTTTTGCACTTCATATGTATTTCCCCCTCAAGTTTTAAAAAAAAAAACATGTGGGACTTTTCAATGACACAAATGAGTTTAATTTGAAATTTACAAACCATAAACCAAGAAGTGAAATAAATATGATCGTTTCCCCCCAAAAAATACAATGCAAAATGATGATAAATCTGTTGTCAATCTTTCAGCTTGGACCCCAGAAATAACCTTTCTGAGATGGCATGGTCCATAGAACATCATTAAATTGTCCATCACAAAGTCCAGTAAGTAGGTGCCCACCCCTGCCCCCTAGAAAAGTAAGGTGATGTTCAGACGGGTGCCTTCTGCTTGTAGATATTGCAAGCTCAACAGAGTCTAAATCTCATTAGCCAAAACACAGCAATCAACAGCATTTCCAGTCATTTCAGCAGACTAGTAATGTTTAATGCCTTGTTGTTTTATTATTTAAAATCACAGTAAAGGTATTTTAAATAAACATATTTATTAGGACTTGGGAGATATGTCCTAGTGAACACCCACTTAGAATCTTCCCAGAAATAAAACAGTCATAAGTTGTGACCTTGATGTAAATAGACATACATTAAACAAAGTACAATACTGCAGCAACAACACATCATTGATTTTTGGTGCCATTTTGAAGTGTGCTTAGGTCTAATTTAAAGAGCTTTGATGTGCACAGAGAACAGTGGAAAAAAGCTCCATATTTTGCCTTAATATAAGTCAATCCATTTTCATGGTTTATTTTTGATGTTTAATTAAATTGTGTATACTATGTAAAAAATTATTTAAAAAATAATTATATTCAGTGCAGTGTTGCTCAACTCCTCTTTGAACAGGCAAGCACATATGGTAATTAAAACACTACAAGGCTGGGTGCACAGAACATATCTTTCGCTTGCCCCTCGAAAACACTTAACCATTTGCTTTCCAAAATAGAACCTACAGACATCTCCCCATACAAATAGACATTTCATTTTTTTGTTTTTTTTTTTGTTTAACGGTTTAAAAATAAGTTGAAAAAGAAAAGGGAGTCACAATGCAGACCAAGAACAGGCCGTGCTAAAGTATCTAGCCCCGTCCGATCAAGGGGCATCTTTTTTGATTACTTGCAGCATTACAGAGGAGATCTCTCTGTTAGCAAATGTCAGACTGGTCCCACCCATAAGGGCAGTACAGATCCAAAATGCCTGGCAAAACTCCTTTGCACAAGGAACATGGCAACCACAGACATACATTTCGGCCTCTCATAAAAATAAAATGAATGTAGTTATTTGTAGACTTTCAGATCATTTATTGTGATAACTTTAGGGTACCACATTACAAGTAATGTCTTTACACCTAAAATAAATTGAGAATTCACAATAGGTACTGGAAGTAGTGCATCATTCTGACAGTAGTGCAATGCGTGATATCTTTCAGTTAGATGTCTTTCATGATTTTTCCTGTATATTAATCGAAGGAGGTCATTTCGATCATCATTCTGATGGCAAAATCTCCCAATTATTTTTGGTATTTTCTTTTTTTTTTTAACAGAGTTACAGTAGCCCATTATGGTCAGCAGGTGGAAGCACATGGAGTGGCAATCTCTTGGTTCTTGCAGTTCTAGACCGTTCAGTGAACCGTGTGCGAAAATATGTTAAAATTCTCATTGGTCACTAGGTGGCACCACATTTCTTCTCTGCTATTGAACTGACCATGCGATAAAGGCATATCGTTTTCTGATAAAACTCTACGTCTCCCATAAATAAGCATCATCTGCAAGAATCTGTGCCAGCTTGTGATTGTAAGGGCGATAGAAATCCTTGAGAAGTTGTCTGGTCTGAGTTGACATGGGGCCCAGACTGCAGTCTTGTGGACGACGGCTGTTGGATGCAGGGTTGTGAGCTATTGAATGCTCCTCTTTTTCACTTATAGGCCCTGTAGAGAGTAATTTATTAGACAATAAATATTTTTGTTTTATTTTGTATATTGATTGGGAAGAATAGTTTGTTAGCCATAGAATTTTTTTTAGGTTGTTTAACAGTAACACAAAAGCAGTCTTCAAACAGTTTAAATCACAGGTGGGGTACCTGGCCCTGCCAGCCTCTTAGCTGAAAGAGTGTTATGTGAGATGTAGTTCATCACCAGTTGGAGTGCCGCAGATTCCCCACCACTGGAACTGCATTCAAACAGAACCACACAATTATGGTGGGCTCACGCTGCTGTCAAATGGGCTGCATTTGGCCCGTAGGATGCACATGGCATAGTAGACACACATGATCATAAGGTGAGGGGTGAGTTATTTTCAAATAGGCTTACAGTCTAAAGACTTGGGTGCATGCATCAGAGTCTGGATCACCTAGAATGTATACGGCAGTGTTAAAGTTGGAAAGGAGAACATTCTATACGTACCCAGATCGAGGAAGCTGTAAACCAGCCTCATGCTTTGCGGGATGTTGGCAGCATGATCTTCCAGCCGCAGTATGAGGAACTGATTCGTGTCAAACTGAGAAAGCCAGTCCCACAGATACACCACGTAGAGTCCGACCTGTAACCGCACCTATAGAAACAGGAAGTGTTAAACCAGCGCCATACATGCACTGCCTCTGCCGGTCACCCCACGCATATAAAAACATGGTTATTACACATTAAGGAATTGAGATTTCAGTACTATTACAAAATGGTAAGAGAAAAAAAAAGATTATGTAGAATGGATTGCATTGCAATAAAAAAAAAAAAACTTTGTTTGAGTGAGTTGTTTTCATATTTCAGTAGTATATATATCATGGATATTCTTAGATAATACACACAAAAATTGGATTTTTATTTTTTTTTTGCATTTTTATTCTTCATATGGGTTTATTTGTGTCACTCGTTTCCATTGTGTAAAGATGTTTGCATACACAATGCCTGCAGACATTTCTTAGCAAAGAAAGCTGTTATAGTCCCCCCTCTGGATTTTACTTACTTACTTTACTTACTTGCAGGAGGATCAGTGCAGATCACTGGGTCATCAGTTCCTCTTTTTTTTTTTAACAGCAATGATTGGAAGGGCAAAACTGTTGTGTTGTGTTGTGTTACTGAATATGTGCAGTGAGCAATCGCATGCAATTTTTATGGGAAACCACTGACTGGCTCCCAGAAGATGAGGAGGAGGATTTGAGCTTTCGTTATGTTTAGCTGGATGTCTACCCCAGGACAAAGCCTGCAAAAGGTTTCAAAGTAAAGTATGGCAAAAACTAAAAACAAAAAGTAGAACAAATAAAGGCATTTATGTGCATTTATTTGACCAGGTTTTCCTTTCACACTGGAGTGATAATTATTGTATAAAATGTTGGTCGCTTATAAAGAATTCTGTCATTGGTGACAAGATGCAGTGAATATGTACAAGGAGAAAATATAGTGTGCAAAGTGAGAGAGTCGAAAGATAGTGTGGGGAAAAGGCAGAGTGCGTGACAGGAAGTGACACGTTATCAGCAGGAAGACATTAGAAAGGAATGTGCATGCAATTAACAAAAATACTCAGATTCCTCCCTGTTTTAAAAATAAAGACAAAATAAATTGGCTTGGTATAGAACATTTGATCCCAAGCTACTGAATGGCATATTCCATTCACTATCCCACCCTATTTAGAAACATAGGATGGGTGGCAGGATCGAATTCAAGCAAATCCAAACAGGTCAGGTTTACAGCACCTGAAACCCTAACTGAAAGGACTAAACTGTATTTATCACTTGTGCCTCTGATACGGAAACAAAACTGGTCTGGGAGCCGCCTAAATGGCTCCCAGCCACCAGTCAGGTAGCCCGGACACTGGCCACATAATCAGAAATGTGTTTGTGAGATGGGCAACTGCCCTATAAAATACATCCCTTACATTACCTGTGCTGGGGTCCAGCCAAACGTTCCCACCCCACTAAATAGATTGGGGGATAGACCTTTTAAAATATATTATCTCCTCCCCCCCCCCCCCCCCAAGGGTCTGTGGGCTGCCAATAAGCTCTCATATACCAGAAAAAACTACATATTAGGGCCCCGGGGTCTGAGGATACCCAAACGCTCCCAGACTCTATCAAATTAATTTGTCTTTCTGGACTTCGGGCCAAGCATTTGGTCCCACTAGTATGGTCTATATTGAAAAGACTCCTTAAAAGTCTTTGTTTCTATATACCTCCAACCACGCTACCTTTTACTTTAGAAGGGCACTAATTACTGTCTGGTACCTCTGATACTAAGAAAATGCCCATATCATCCATTGGACACAGCGGTCCTGAAATCAGCTACCTGACAAATAAGTTTCCAAAGATTGATGTATCTTATAATGAGGTGAATGTTATATTCTGAGGAATACGGTAGGCAGATTTTTTTTTTTTTTTTTTTAAATCATCTCTCCATTAGCTCTTCAACATTTTACATTCTGTGGATGTGATGGTAAAGCTTGGCTTTAGCAGGCAGATGTCTGTGCTGCAATAACAGTAGTGTATTGTATAGCTTTTTAATTCTCATTAATCTGGTCTTTGGAAGGATCAGTTACAAGGCCGATCAAGATCAATTCTTTGTATCTGTTTTACCTTGAAGAATAGAACAAATTGTATATCCCATATATACTAACAATCTAGAAAAGTAATTAAAATATATACTTATAAAAGCTTTAATAGCAGAAATAATTACATTCTAAAAGTACAATTAATTCTAAACAAGGTTGGAATGTTCGTATTTAGAAGGAACAGTGATTCGAAATGGTAATCAATGAAGATAATGCTTTAAATCAAATATATAATGAAAAATGGATTAATAATATTCCACTATATCCTGCTCTTATTTGTCATTTCCCCACCGGGACTCATTAGAACACAGTGTTGATGCCATATCTCTCTGCACACTACATTCCTTTCATTCATCTGGAGCGTACCGGCAGTATGTTACTGAAGGTGGTGTTGTAAGCACAGGCTCGCAGGGAGTAGGTCTGTAGACAGCCGTCGAACAGCTGCAGAGATTCATTCACTTTGTCATGGAAATCCTCAGCGGACTTGTTTGCAATGGCAAAGTAGAGATAGTCTGAGTACAGCCTGTGAGGACATAACAGAACAATTACAGTGAGACCTGGAGACAAAAAAAGGTGCAACGTGAACTGAAAGGTCTGGATTTCTCATTAGGCTTTGTAAGGGATTTTCTTCCTGGCGTCATAACTTAGGAAATATGGCTGCCTTAGGTGTCAGGGGAATCAGGCTGGTAGCAGACAGGTCTAAAAAAAATCTGAACGAACCAAACTATTTTACAGAGAGGTTTGTCTTGGTTCAAAAGAGATTTTTTCTTAAAAATGCCTTAAGAGTATTGGCCCATGAGATGTCTCTTATATATATATATATATAATCTTTATTTTCAAAAACAAATGAACAAGACATATACAAACCAATTTCCATAAATATATGAAACATATAAAATATTGAAACAACATCATATAAAACAGTAAACAATAACTCAAAACACACATTTAAAAATGCAGTGCTCAATTCTGTCCAAAATCTCAATTATCACTTAATTCTCAAGGAAGGTACGTTTTCCAAATTTTCCAACCCATTTTTGCAGTCAAGTTTCTTGGTTTTTCCATCTCTAGTTGGAAACCTATCTGTACATCTAAAGTGTTCCATGTTGGAATATCTTGAGACATCTGGTTAGGTTACATTTTCCAGCCATTAAACTATATGTAACCAGAAAATATTAAAACTCATTTCAAGATTGAGTTCATTTTGGCCAACCCATATGTATCAAAAAGGTGGCTGGATTTTTGGGGAATTCTTTTTCTATAATTACCAATACCACCTTATATATAGTTGGGCTCAAAAGTTTGTATACCCTCGCAGCAATTGTGAAATGTTAGCACTGATTTCATGAACCTGGGCCTATTTCCTATGGGTGGTTCATTTTTTCGGTTGGATTTCAGATTATTTTCGCTATTTCTGGGCGATTATTTCTCTGTGTGAAAACGTCCATAGGATTTAATGGGTCATTTGAAGCTTCCACTTCGGTTCAGTGCACTTCGGACATGTTTTGACTACATTCAGTTTCAGCAGAAATTGATCTGGACTATGAAGTCCGAATTATGGACATATTTAGAGGCACCTTGGAACGACATGAGTATCTCGAAATTCAGGTACCGATGTGCCACCGATGTGATCGGAATCTGTGCACAATTCAGAGGCACCATTTTGGAGCCGAAATCCAGATCTACATGAGTGGACCCTTAAATCCCCTGGAATTGGTAATTTCCCCATTAATTAAATGTAACAGGTCTCTAAAGGTCCATGTAAAATGACACAACTTCAACATTGGAATCTTGTTTGTTTTTGTTGCTATAAAACTTCAAATATCTTTTGCTTCTTTATGGTCGTTATTTTGAAGCAGCTTTTTAACAGGGGAAAAACCACACACTTTTTATGCGGTTTGAGCTACCAATTAAGTTACATAGAAACATAGAAACATAGAATGTGTCGGCAGATAAGAAACATTCGGTCCATCTAGTCTGCCCAATTTAGCGGGTAGTTAAGTTCTATCTCACCTTTCAACAGGATCCCTCAGCATGATGATAAACTTGGTTTTTGGCTGTAAGGCATGGATGAAATCCTGGACAAGCACAGGAGGCTCCGTGTTTGTTATATTATCGTAGAAATAGGACCAGGCACTGTTGTCCCACATTGTTGACGCACTTGCTTCTCCTGAAATAAAGAAAAAGTAGTTTGATGACTAACACCTGTGTTCAAGGACCACAAACATTTAATTTGTATAATTCCTCTAGTGGGAAGAACTGTGTGACCCCCAACGTCTGTCCTAGGTTCAGCAGATGCAACCATGACAAGGCAGTCATTTACCCCATCATCCCATTCCATCCGTGGATATTAATATCATGTCCTTATGGGGAAAAACAGTCAATTGTACATTGAATAGCATGTGCTTAGTGATATACAAATGAATTACTTAATTGCATGTTCGTAATGGAAATATTACAATTCCGGCAAGATGACAAACACAAGGGATCATGTTTGCGATGTCTCCTTTAATTATAATTTATAATTATAGAGTTTAAGAGTCAGGCATTCCTATTCAAATGGGACTTTCCTAAAGTGTCTACAAGCCATGGAACCTAAGATCACTCTGAGACTGTCAAGCTCTCTGTTACTGTATTAGTGTGTTTAAGGCCCTGACGTTAGTATCTGGTTTAATGCATAGCAGCCAACCTTTAGCACTCCACAACTATCTGTTATTGAGCTTCAACCAACTAGCCACACACCTTCCAATAACTTGTCTATGTTGTGCCCAAAATCACATGCCTACCTATTAGCAGGGGATTTAATAATCCATCGTCCACCAACTTGTGCTCACTAAAGTCATCTTGAATTTCCTGTGCAGCCAAATCAAACAGGTCCAGATAATCCTCCACTGGGAAAGGATTGATGAAAGCCTCCTTCAGCCTCAGGATACCTTAAACAGAGAAGAACTACTTTAATATGAAATGTAGCCTAATGGTTCTTTAAAATGTAAAAATATGTCAACAAAGATCTCCCGAATCTGGATCCATGTAGACCGTATTTGGAATCATGGAATACGTTGGCCACACGCTAGATCATCTTGTGCAATAAATGGAATTGTGGAGTTAAATAGAACGCATTAAAAGGAACCAGTTATCCTCATAGCCTTGGATGACTCATGACCGAAGACCAGGCTCAGGTAGATATAAACAACTGTCCATTTTCAGGCAAACCATCCCTTTTTAATGCCATACCCCTTTACAATGCTGTATCTCCCTACTGTCCCATCAATGTTCCCAGATATTCCAGGGAAAGAATTACAGTATCTCTAGTGCAGGGAACATCTGGAGAGGAACATCTGGAGAGGGTCACAGTTGGACATCTCTGATCCACTGGCTTCACTTATTACATGATACTCTAAGATGCCATGGTCTTCAGAATGAGACGTATCATTGTCTATGTCATCTCTAATGTTCCCAACATACAGTGATATATTTTAAAAGGTTGGCCATATTTGTATTTATTAAGTGAGTATGCAATATACAAAATTAAGAATGTTAATTTATAAATAAATAGTTTTAGGGACAATTTATATGAACAGTCAAGATATCTGTAAGTGTTTGACTCTGCTGATTAGCATGAGGTTAATCAGATAATTCTGAAAATCGAGTCTGTATGTTTCAGTATTAGATGATAGATACAACAGGGATGTATAATAGTCAGAGAATAATAATAATTTTGTGCCGTAACGATGGATGTGGTAGGCTGAGAAGGAAATATTGAAAAAAGCACTGTATCAACAAAAGTACCATAGATTTATGAGACGTCATCTTGACATACAGTGATCAGTGAATTGTATATTGGCTGGAGTAACGCATCTAAGAATATAGAAATAAAGAAAATCCCAGGTGTGTGAAGCTGTGCTCATGTACTGTCAGATTCTAATTCAAGTCTCTTACATCAATGGAAGAGAAACAGAATTATTTATCCATAACTATCCGCACATCAGTCTGGCTTTGGAAGCCATTAAAAGGAAAAAGAGGGGATTTTCTTCTGACTTATTTTCTTTTATGATAGAAACAGATTTTCTTTTTTCTTGAACAATGCTTGTTGATAAATCTCCGTGTTTATGTCCTTTTTGTGCTCCAATTTGTAAATTTCAAGAATCTTTTGATTTAAAGTGTGCTAAAAGGTCAGAAATAAGTAAAATAGAAACATAAAATTTGTCGGCAGGTCCATCTAGTCTGCCCAATAATGGACTAATGGACTAAGTAAAAATGTTCAAAATTGGTATAAAATTGGACATGACTAAGCCAAGCAATACCTGAGGAGAGTTACAAAAGATTAATACTTTGTCATACCAAAGCGCTTCCTTGTCCACCAGTGTGGTTCTTTGAAAGCAGAGAATCGAACCCTGGGATGCAGACGGAGACGGTCATAAAGGTCAGTTGTGCCGCACTTTGGTTGGCCAATGATGTAGAAGTAGGGAAGGCAGCGCAGACGATATTGATCTCGTCCTCTCCGCTGTAACCTGCGCCAGAACCCCTGCCGCATCTCCTCAAAGATGGAACGAAAGCGCTTAGCGTATATGCCATATGCATTGCTTTTGTAGGGGTCATCGCTATTGTTACCCTGATGCTCGATGTACCAACAAGGGCTCCGGCTTGACCTGAGGAAGCGCCTGGGGATCACTGAGAACATCTGGCAAAGCAGGAATAAAATAACATGTATAACTGTCACTGGCTTTAAAATGTCCCTTCTCTTCATTAGTTCATTATCCTTTATTGTTCCACTGGTATTTCCAAAACAATAACTTTAATCTGTTTGTAAAATTAGAAATGTAAAATGACAGCAATGTAAAATGACAGCACTGTAAAGTGGCAGCTCCGAAGCGTGTCTGGGCATTGGATAGTGCGCTGCGAAAATATGAGGACCAAGCAACAAAAGAAAACATGAAAAGATTCCATATGGGTACAGACAGAAGACCCCAAAACACCAAGTGATAAGAAAAGAACACAATCGAAACATACAGATACAAAGCAGCGCCTATTTTAACGTCCCTCCAGGCACGGTAATGCAGTGAAATATCAATTCGGATTTGTTTTTTAACTGCAGGTGGTCAGGCAAGCAGCTCAATAGCTATGGGTCTAACATAGTGATGATTTAACATACATTGTGAATTTATCCTTAAAATAGACACTGATACAAACTGACCAAACCCAATCCAAAATGATTTATGGTTTGTTCATTGTTTATTTTTCATCTGATGTTTTGGGTCTTTATTTCTTTGTGCACTTAGTTATATGGAATCTGTACATGAGTGTGAGCAATGCTGTGAATAGTCTTAATAAGGCCCAATCCCGTTTTTTATCCTCTTGAAACTCAATTTAAACAATCTTTAAAACCATTCATGCCCCTGCCATATATTCTCTGGATAGCAAATGACATAGAATCAAATAACTCTCTATATATATATACGATATTATAAATGTAAGTTAAAAAATGAAAAGTCCTATAAGAGAGCCATGCTTAGTAATATAATTACACACTTCTATTCTCCTACGTGACACTCACATGTGGCTCATATTGTTCCAGCTCTGTTCTGTTCGGAATCCGACGCTTTGTCAGATGGATTACTCCATTCTTGCTTGACTGAGTGCCCTCTGTATGTCTTTCCATGCTTGACAGATTGTAACCGAGGTCAAAGTCTTTGGATGTGGCAGAGTAGAACGACTGGGACAACACATAAGAAGCAACCACTAAAACGGTGATTAGCAATGCCATTAGCAAACTAAAAAACTGTCCTATGCCAAGGCCTTTCTGCAAACGTAACCACTGGCCTTTTACCGAGCGCATTCCTCAAACCGTCAGCGAACACGTGTAGATGAGAATGGAAAACAGTAGCTACATGTAAGTCATGCCATAGGCAGTTTGTAGTTCTGTGCTTGGTATCCCAGGTAGGTAACATTAAGTCCATCATAAACCTAGAACATCATCTACCGGAGGAACAACTGAAAACAAATAAATGGACTCTTTCCTAACGATGGCCAAAGGATCCCGTGTCCATTACAAGAACTTTATGTATGAGAATTCACTCTGTGCAGCTTTCAAAACATGGAATTGAGTAAATACACGGAATCCACATTATTTCCAAACTTTAACTGACCTGCAAATAAAGAAAAAGAAATCTTAATGGATCTTTATTATCAAGTGACATTCATACGCATTTAAAACATATTTGCTCCTAATTTAGGCCTTTGCTTGGAATTTTGCTAACACAATGTATAGATCATTTTTTTTTATTCTCTACTTTCACAGTAAAAACAATAATACAATGTATACATTACAGTTCCAAGTGGTTCAATCTTATATCAGTCTCTAGGCAGCTCGAGGTGTTCAAACGGAGGTAGAAAAAATAACCTCAAGGAAGCTTCCGTGTACAAGTCTCGTGCAACGTCACCCAAGTCTCGCGACGCGTTTCGCCCTAAGGCTTCTTCAAGGCGCCTTGAAGAAGCCTTAGGTTATTTTTTCTACCTCCGTTTGAACACCTCGAGCTGCCTAGAGACTGATATAAGATTGAACCACTCGGAACTGCCTACCGTAGGATTGGTGATAATGATCATACTGCTGATTTTATTTGTTTATATGTAAGCCTCAGATTTTAGAGGGATATTAACCCCTTCGTGACGTTAGGACGTACTATGCCGTCCTGACTTTAAGTGCCTTAAAGTCGTTAGGACGGCATAGTACTTCCTGTACTAAACAGCTCATAGCGGCGTCCCGCGATGAGCTGTTTTCGAATCCCGCTGCAGACTTTGAGTGGCCTCAGTCTGACAGGGAAAATGTAGCCGGTACTCAAAGCGAGCACCGGCTACATTTTGCTAAATCACGCTGTGCCCGAACTTCCGGGTTCGGGCACGCCTCCGTGGCATCACACGTCACGTCCGAAAGTCTCGCGATTTTTTGGCAGGGACCCACAGGGTCTATTTAGACCCTGATCGGGTCTCTGCCAGAGTGTTCCTGGCTACCGATCACCTTGTTATCGGTGGCCAGGAACAAATCGTGACGTTTTGGTCCTTACGTCGTTTGGACACACTAGTGTTTTGCTGCACTATTTATATTGTTAGCTTTATTAGCGCCGATCACTTGTACACTATTGTTTTTTACTTGATAATTGTTTAATTTGAGCAGTTTGGAATCTCACAATAAAAAATGGTGTCTTCCTTTCACCTGAACCCCCTTATACTGCAAGTATTTACTACCAAGAATTCAGAGTCCTTAAACCAGGCGAATTATACACAGGAAAAAGTATTTGTTCATTTTTCTTTTGTGTGTAGTTCAGTTAGCAAAATTGTTATTTTTAATTGACATTCTTTAATTTATATTAATACATAAAACGTAACTTAAAAAAATGTTTATAATATTAATACTGTAAGAGACAAGTGTTTGCATGTTGTGAATATCCCCCCAGCCATAAAGTGCTATCCAGTTATATTTTGGATTGTTTTCAAGTTGTTTAGATTTAAGGGTCTACTCAATAAAGAGAGACTTGCCAGAATTAAGATGGGAATTTCAAACATAAACCAAAGTTGGAAAAAATACTCCCATTCAGCTGCATTGGAGAATGTTTCTAACTTGACTACTTTGGCCTAAAGTTTGAAATTTCCATCTCAATTCCCTGCAAATTTTTCTTTATTAGCCTTTACGGTATTCATTGTGGGTCTCGTCTACACTGTGTGCTCACAGGACTGTTTAGCTTTGTTGATTGTCAGCTGTTCGGCCTGATACAGACTTCTCGCTAGAGGCTTGGAATCTGGCAAGCTGTTGGATTCTATTTAGTTCTAGCAGACCCTACATTACTAAGCCTATGAATTGTTCAGAGCACTGGCAGCCCTGTGTGAAGGCTTTTCTTTACAGATGTGCTCACAGACTCTTCGTCAAGCAGAAGGAATTCAGACTGACAGCCCCCCTGACCTCTTCTCATGGCTTCAACGGTAAGTCTCAGAAAACTGCCTTGATTTCTACATTTCTCCAGCAACACCAAGAAAAGCTTTGGATTGGAAACACTTCTGTAATGAATGGTATAATATCACAGAGCAACACTACGTACGGCTTAGTCGGAAGCTACAGCCTTATTTAATGTACACCCTCTCATTAAGTGAGGACCCCTGCTGCCACTGATTGTGCACAATTTAATTTCATTAATCCGTTTCATTAAATCCTAGCTCCCTACTAGGATTTAACAACCATTAGTGATTTCATGATATCAGTGTTTAATTAACAAACATAGCTATTCCCAGCCTCTAAACTACCGTATTTGCTCGATTATAAGACGACCCTGATTATAAGACGACCCCCCAGATATTGTATATTCCTTTAGGAAAAAAAACTAAAAGCCTGATTATAAGACTACACTATAGGAAAAAAAGTTTAACTTGTATATTATACAAATGCATTTCTTGTTTTTATTTCCTTTTATGTGCCAATGCGGCCTCTCTCTCCCCCTCACCTTGTCTGTCTATCTCCCCACTCCCCTTGTCTGTCTCTTTCCCCCCTTCCTCCCTCCCCTTGTCTGTCTATTTCCCCCCTCCCTCCCCTTGTCTGTCTATTTTCCCCCTCCCTCCCTCCCCCCCTTGTCTGTCTATTTTCCCCCTCCCTCCCTCCCCTTGTCTGTCTATTTTCCCCCCTCCCTCCCTCCCTCCCTCCCTCCCCTTGTCTGTCTATTTTTCCCCCTCCCTCCCTCCCTCCCTCCCTCCCCTTGTCTGTCTATTTTCCCCCCTTCCTCCCTCCCTTTGTCTGTCTATTTTCCCCCCTCCCTCCCTCCCTCCCTCCCTCCCTCCCTCCCTCCCCTTGTCTGTCTATTTTCCCCCCATCCTCCATCCCCTTGTCTGTCTATTTCCCCCCCTTCCTCCCTCCCTTTGTCTGTCTATTTCCCCCCTCCCTCCCCTTGTCTGTCTATTTTCCCCACTCCCTAATCCTCCCTCCCTCCCCTTGTCTGTCTATTTTCCCCCTCCCTCCCCCTCACCTTTATTCTTTCCCTGGTGGCTAGTGGGGGCAGCTGGGGGATGTCTGCATGATACGTGCAGACATCCTCCATGCTGCCCGACACCTCCGTCTATTATGACGGACAGCTGGTCCGTCATAATAGACGGAAGTGTCGGGCAGCATGGAGGATGTCTGCACGTATCATGCAGACATCCCCCAGCTGCCCGATTCTCCCTGGTGGCTAGCGGGGCAGCAGAGGATGTCTGCGCGACGAGCGCAGACCTCCCCTGCTGCCACCCCGCACGACCGCCGGGACTTTTATGACGAAGCCGGAAGTACCCAGCTTCTTCATAGAAGTCACCGCGGTCGTGCCGGGCGGCAGCAGGGGAGGTCTGCGCTCATCGCACAGACATTCCCCTGCTGTTAGAGGGGGGGATTCAGGTCCCCTGCAGCTCTGCTGGGGACCTGGATCCCTGTCTTATAGTCTGACCTCAATTTGAGGTCAGATTATAAGACGACCTTGAATGTAAGACGAGGGGTATTTTTCAGAGCATTTACTCTGAAAAAAACCTTGTCTTATATTCGAGCAAATACGTAATTATTATGATGTAGCAAATTACATTCCCATCATCCTCATAAACAGCTTGTATCCAGCGACAGACAGCTGTGCACCCCTGTAATCTGCTGCCTCACTGTGTAGGAAACAGGAGATCTGTGCCTCTTTCTCTCTGGACTGCTCCCTCTCTAGACGCACTACGAGCACATGAGATGATGTATTTGGTGGGAGACCCCCAAATCAGGGTGACCTGACGTCCCGGTTTTACCAGGATAGTCCCAGTTGTGGATTCTCTATCCCAGTGTCCCGAAAAACTTTCAAGGAACGGGGGAAAAAAAGAGTAGTTTAATTGGTTTTGTGGCAAAATTATACACGTAGGAAGTGACATCATGTAGTCGCAAAGTACGGAGTTTGCCAACAAGAAGCTTGTATCCTGTGTATATTTCTTAAATATACACGTTATTGATGATTGGCTCATGTAAGTTTATTAGGATGAGTACTTTATTTGCTACAGCTCAACCCTTTTTTGGGTCAGTTTTGTATTGCTAATTTGTGTTTTGTTTCTTTAATATCAACATCTGGTCACCCTGCCCCAAATATTTGTACCTGGCTAATCACTAGTTTTTGTCTGCACCTATGACATGCTACAGATGGTAAAACAATATGTGTAGTTTTGAGGGTGAATGAACACTGGGATGGTGAATGTATGTCTACCAACAATGTGCTCACTCCCATCTGGGACACAATGCTACATGCATTGGTGTGATACCACCTCCCCAAGGTAGGCAGAAGCCTGAACCAGCCCTGTGGGGCTAACATTTAGAGTCTTAGGGCTTTATTCATGAAAGAGAGAATTGCAGGAGACTGAGAAGGGAATGGGAAACTTAAGGCCAAAGTAGCCAAGTTGGAAAAATTCTCCTATTCGACTCAATGTGAGAGTTGTTCCAACTCTGAGAATATGTCCTTAAGTTTGAAATCCCCTTCTCAATTCCTTGCAATAACCTGCAAGTCTCTCTTTCATGAATAATGTATTTTAAGGATATAAATAGCTTCAGCTATGTTTTAGTAAAGCTGCTTGCGCACAGTGCTCTCCAATGGACATGTTGGATAATGAGCCTTGTCCTCTGTAGATTGAGTACCCATTGACCACAGAGACAGGACAGTGGGAGTAGCAAAAACGCTAGCAACATGACCATACAAAGCTGTGTCAAGGCAGTTCTGAGTTACAATTTGAGTACACGAAGGATTTATACAATACTTAGGCAGATACAAACCTATGTGGTTGTGTGCACTTCAAACTATGGTTTCAGCAGCCCCCTGTATCCTGTCTAACTAGTTTACCCAAAACATGTCCCTGCCAAATGTCACTTCTATCCACAACAACTGTTACTCTGGTTAAGACAGTTCACCTAGTTACTTGACCTGAGGTTAAAGGGCAGATGGTGAATATTGTACATATTCACATACCTTAGTTCAACTGGTTATGGTACATATGGAATGGCTTAAACTGGTTCTGCCCTAGCAATTAATAGTACTAAAATATGGTATATAGATATTGGTTATGTTTTCTCACAGACACTTAATAAAATAATATGTGTCCCAGCAGTTTACAGCACTGGATAAAAAAAATCCTTGTTTTATATACAGTTCAACTTATGACTTCATATGCAAATAAACTACTTCACATAAGAATGTGTAATTTGCATATGAAGACAAAGATTTACAGTAAAGACACAATTAAACAGGGAGCAAAGCATGGAATGTTATTCCTCCCTGTTTTATATACATTTTCAATAGTACATTTATAAAGTACTATTCAAAAGATAACGCATAGTCTTTATAAAAATAAACAAAGACTTTCGCAAAGCTACTGTGTCACTGAGACCATCCGATGACCATCGGTCAC
Source organism: Pelodytes ibericus (assembly GCA_036172795.1). Taxonomy (NCBI): domain Eukaryota; kingdom Metazoa; phylum Chordata; class Amphibia; order Anura; family Pelodytidae; genus Pelodytes; species Pelodytes ibericus. Next base: position 58,205,239 of record CM069867.1, read on the forward strand.
GCCTAGTGGTGTGTCTGTGTGTCAGTCATGTAAGCTGGGAGGGAGGAATTGGAATGTGAACATGTTAGCGAATGCTAATGTGAATAGTTAGAAGTTTGTACACAAATGTGAACATCCAGAACTAGGATGTATAACACTGTAGTAGGAGAGAACAGGCAGACAGTGAGACCGACACAAGATGTCGGTACTGTAGTGCATTACATTTATGTTATGTGTTCCACCTCAGTTTTATGCCCATGCTTGATTGTTCCAGGTGATTAGACCAGGATAAAAAGTAAGTATTAGGGGAAGCCTGTTATATGTTTTGTTTTTTTTTTTACCTTTAAAGTTTAATCCCTCTATAAAAAGCAAATTATCTCTTAAGCCCTCCATGCTTTTGCTTACAATTCTGATATGTCCGTATACAAATAATCTAGATGGATTTTTTTATACTCTTACTTAAACTACTAAGTATCAAAAAAAATTAGAGCACAAATTTATTACACCATTATTAAAAGGGCCATGCACGCTTATCAAGAATTCAAAGGGGTAAAAAAAATGAATGTTTGGGGTCGGGGGGGGGGGGGGGGGGTAAATCTACTATCCACTCTGATTGCACTTCAGAGATCTCTGCTCTCAGTCTTACCCTTCCTACATAGGCCCGTAACCAGGGCATCCAATTACCATAAAACAGGGAATGCATATCAGAGACTATGTTCTTGGCAGAGTTTTGTATGCTTCTGAAGTTGAGTGGACTGGGGATCATTCCTGTCTCCTGAGCCACTGAAAGAGGAAAATCAAACCCACCCTGTGGGAAAGTCATGGAAACAACCACACGTATAATTATAATGCTATAACAGTGCTGGTCTTGTGCTCCCACAGGACTACGCAGAGTATGTTTGGCTCTCAAACGTGTGTTAAAGGGGAAATATCTCAGAGTATGAGAAGAACAGAAATGATTGTCCATTCATGCCAAGAAAGTATTTCCATGGCTAGGTGATGCCTCACTGAAAACATATTATAACAAAAATATGTCTGGGCACAAGGTCTGTGTACTTTATAATAGAGCGGTTTCTTGCTCTTGTCTATCAACACCATTGTCAGATGTATAACTGACACCTTGAAACAACAGTAACGGATAACTCTTAGCAAAAAAACGTGAGTTAGGTTTAATCGAAAGATTCCGTCAAGTGTAGATATTTTAGCTAGAAATGTTATAGTGAAAGAATACAAATAAAGTACCTTATTGAGCTCTCCTTGTTTCATGTCGCTCTAGCAGGCGGTGGACATGTTTAGAATCTTGGGTCAGATTTTCCTTCATCTCCCCCAAGATGTCTGGATGATAGAGCCCTACATGCAAATAGGGCTCAGTAATGTAGTTTATTTGCATTCCTTTATGAAAGCATTTCTATTTAAACAGACTCTGTCCCCTAAATATTATTTATACTGTGAATAAAGAGAATAAAAAAATATCTATACAGAGTTACAAGCAAATGTTTGAATTAAGAGTAAAATGTGTCCGTAATGTCCCCTGTCTATGACATCATGTGTGGCTTGACCTGCCACTGCACCCAAAGGACTTTCCATTGCACCCACTGATTTGCCATTGTGCCCAAAGGACTTGGCCCTGCACCCAGAGAACTTGTCTTGCTCCTTGGTGTCTAGTGAGGACAGCCGGCAGATGTCTGTTCACAGACTTGTTCCAACACTGCAAGACAATTCTGACAGGTCTTTTGAGTAGTAACACCGGGGAGACTCATGAGCCTCATGTTCCGACTCAGAAGACCAAGATGGAAGTGTCATTCGAGGAACAGCCAGGTCCGATTAGACGATGAACCTCGAAAATAAGATGTCTTTTTCAAAGCATTATATTTGAGCAAATAGGGTATTTTATGCATTTGCTTGCAGTTCTGATAATACAATGTATAAATTATTTTTTTATTTTGTTTTATGCTCCACAACACATTATAAACACCTTTAAGGGTGACAGCGATCCTTTAAAATGATGCACTGGATGCAATCTTTCAATTAAACATACATTCATTTTTTGCTGACAGTTGTCCTTTAACCCCTTCCCGTCCTTATGACGAGTTAACTCGTCATAAGAGCCGCCGCGTTAGCGACCTTATGACGAGTTAACTCGTCATGCAGTCTAACCGGCGGTGCGCTCCGTGGGCACCGCCAGCTAGTCTGCAACGGGTCCAGGACTAAGCCTCGCACCCGAGGCAAAGCTCCTGGACCCGATCGGTCAGTTTCCGGGCATGTGATCGCGGTGATTGAGTGATCACCGCGATAACATGCAAATTAGATGGCAAAGTCAGTGTGTTCACACACTGACTTTGCCTCTAATTCACTCCCTGTGCTTCACAATCTTATAGTGAAGCACAGAGAGTGACCTGTAAGTAAAAATAAATTAATTAAATACAAAGGTAAAAAAAAAAATTTTAAAAAATTAACCCTTTCATTGCTGATCACAGTTTTTAACTGTGATCAGTTTCCTTCCACTTTATGGCCCTCATTTAGTTTTTTTTTAACAGATTTTTTTTATTTTTACAATTTATAAAGTTTTTTTTAATAAATAAAGGTAATTTTAATATATTTATTTAATAAAATTTAACCCCTGCATGCCTGTTGCATGATTTTTACTGATCTGACATCGCACTCTTCAGAGTTTTTTTCTGTCTTTTTTGTTATGGGGGGTTTGGGAACCAATATTTTTCTTTTTTAAGTTAGTTTAGTATTTTAGTAATTTAGTATTAGTTAGTTAATTAGGGGGGATAAGTGGGTTAGTGTTGCACTAGTTATGTAGGTTATTACTGGGAAAATAATGGGGAAAAACTTTTTTTTCCTCAAAAATTTCCTCTTTTATATTAATTTTTTAATACTAAAATGTAAATCATTTTTATGTATAGGGTATCAAAAGAAAGCTCTAACTGTCCTTTAAAAAACAAAATATAACTTGTATGTGTACGTTAAATGAGAGAGAGGAAAATTATGTTTCAAAAACCGCGTATTAAAAATTGAAAAACGCTCTGGTCCTTGGCCCAGGAAAATCCCTGGTCCTTAAAGGGTTAAATAGAGTTAGAATACAGTTAAAGTAACACTAACTCGTAATTAATTGGTAATGCATACCTAAAGAAAATGTAGTGACACAGCTAAGGGAATTTTATGGTAATTTTACAATAACCTATCATGAAATTGTAAACATTCAACCTGTTAAATTATACAATAAAGAGGTTGTGGTTATATGAATTGGCCATATCACCAAAACCTCTCATCTGTATTATGTTTATATTTTTGTTGCCAACTTTATTATTGTGAGAAGACAGTGTTTGTTGTTTGTATGCACTTTATTACACTGTATTTGCAGCATGCTCACACCTGTTTCATAGGCCTCATTATACACATTTATATTATTTGAGCACACCAACTTTTTTCTTTTACCTGCTCATCAACATACACATCTCTACATTGGATTGTGACGATCACACTGAAACATTAGCTAAACCATCTGCCCCATGTGATTAAAGGGACTGTCTAGTGCCCCAAAAAATTTATCTTCCAAATGTTAATGCCTATTAATGTGCTTTCAAAGTACTTTAAAATGCATGTCTTACATTTTTCATTGCTTAAAATATAAAATACTTACAGCTAGAAGAACTTGTGAAATTACAGCAGTTTGCAAGAAACAAGGCCTGCCCACACTAGATGAGTAAAAGTAATTTCCTTTTTTTTTTTGCAGGAAACAATGAGAATGTCATTCAAATGAATGGAATATCCTGTCTCTCTAGACAATGTGTTGCACTATTAAGAGATCCTACTGTGTACAAGAGCATGATCACTCATAGGCCACTCGATTGACTCAATATGACTATATGAAACAAAACTTTATATCATCAGTGTCTATTGAATCAGTGCTGCCACACCTGCAGTAAACATGCAGAGTAATCACTGGGGAGGACTTGAGTCAAATATAAAAAATGTGATTTATACAGAATGCCTGCATCAAATCACACAGGGATAAAAGCCTGTGCATTATACAAGCAGTGATCTTCATCTTGCACCAAATTGAGTTTAGGGACTAGACTGTCCCTTTAATATTGGTTGTGAAGCTATTAAATAGGGTTTAAAACTTTTTTTTTTTTCATGCAATAAAGACATCAACATGTATCAGAAAATGTTACAGAAATTCAGAAATAAATATCATGTGATTACGAATAAAACAGAGGTATGCATTCTCACCATTTTAAAAAATCAATCCAGGAAGCAAAATAAATACTTGGTAAACAAATGCATCAACAAGGTTCCATTTACATTTGTCTTGTGATCTATTTTTAGATAGTCTCCTCATTATACCCAACTGTGAATGCATAACTTTACACATCTGTGAATGTGGCAACTTACTAAATGAGCTGATCTCAAGACATCAAAATATTAACACTATTGTGGGCATGTACTAAACAAAACGCCAATATACACTATATGGACAAAGGTGTTGGGACACACCACTTAATTACCTAATTCAGGTGTCTCAGTCAGACCCATTGCATGATCTCCTATGATGCCTATGACCAAGAGAGTGTAACAATTCAGAAAATATTCTAAGGCAGAATATTTATTTATTTATTCTTACAATGGCTTTTTAGAATACAGCTATAATTGAAAATATGGTCACAGACCTGTAAGTACACTATCCGAAGACTATGTCTAATATAGAAAACAGATTCTCTAGAGCACAAAGAAGTAAAGATAGGCAAGCCCTGTAATACTTACTACACCTTGGTAGCACCAAGTCTTATGTTATCAACAGTGAGCACCAGACCAGCAACAAAAGTTAAAATAATGTAGGGTTCGACAAACCCTGGGTGTGCCATGGCGACCAGGAAATCAGACCATCGTCAGCCCCGCATCGTGCCCTCGCCGCTGGAATCTTTTTTTTTTTTTTTAAACTTTAATCCTCCGGCACGCGAGGGAGCCGAGTGTGTGCACCGGCTGCACAGACTTCCTGCTTCGGCCCCTAGCACTGTAGTGCCCGAGTGCAGGGCTGGAAGTTACGAATGTCTGTGCCTTTGTAAGAGGCACAGACCAACGTTGAAACGAACCCCCCCCCCCCCCCCCCCCTCTCCTTTCCTGGCAATGAGGTATAGCAGCAGGGAGGGGGGCACATATTGATAGATGAAAAATGATAAAAAATAAAAACACTCACTTGTATGTCAGACTGTATGTGTGTGTGCATGAGTGAGTATGTGTGTGTGTGTGTGACTGACTGTGTTTGTGTGTGTGTGTGACTGTATGTGTGACTGACTATGTGTGAGTGACTGACTGTATGTGTGCATGTGACTGACTGTTTGTATAAGTATGTGTGTATGTGACTGCGTGTGATTGTGTGTATGTGCCGTTGTCTGGTTGCCAGTTAAGTTTGTCAAGCCCTGATATAACATAACAATAAATATACCTACATATACGTACAATTCTATTTCTCATTCATTTACATTTGATGCCATGTTAAATTACTATTTACCACGCATCATTTCAGGCTCAAAAAACTGGTATTTTTCCCACAGGACCTCCTTTTTAGTGCTATGTAAATGATGGGCAGTGCACACAAGGAATCAATTGAGGGCCTGTTAGCGCAGATCTGAGAGATAAAAATAAAAACGACACAGTTCTCGACTGCTGAAGGAATAACTAGAGTGTGGTAACAAGCGTGGTAACAAGAGATTTCTATGATACCACTCTACGGAACTCAAAGGGATAAAAACTAATGCGTGAAACCATGTACATCAGTATAAAAAATGGTAGTATTACTTAACTTCAAAACATATGGAGAGGCCCTAGTTGTACTACTAAATTCTCAACATGCTATATATTGATTGTTAACATGTTGGCCTATGTGATATTTGTACTTCTCCTTCCCATATTTGTATATTGATACAGCAAGGGTCTCTCCATATGTATATATTTTTAAGTAAATTTATAATACTATTTTTTTTATATACTAGTGTACATGGTTTAGCACACTTGGGCTTTTTCCTATGTATTTTCCTATTTTCTCTAGCATGAGACACTAGATCATATGAGTGCTGTCTACATTACACAGGTCACTGTGTGTTACTCTATGGAATGTATTTATACAGAAACCATTCAACAATAATCAAGTGATGAAATGTAAGTAGAGTCAGATGCAGCCGTAAAGAAAAACACCATGCTTGGTTTGTGATGTACTTACGAAATATACCACAAAATATTCAGGTATTATGAACCTACACCATGTGATCTACAATAATACTATACTTCGCTCACGTCACAAGATAAAACAAGAGGGTTTAAGGGATTAGCATGAACCATAAAAAGGGTATTTTGTATGCAGTATAATATTGGGAAAGTGTAGAAAATGGAGATATTGATGAATTTGTGTGAAGTTTGCAAAAGCACACAGTCCATTTCAAATGAACCTATGCCAGTATATCCTTAAACTGGCACTACCACTTACATAAGATGTAACCAGATAACCTGGTCATTTAAAACAAACACATATATAAATCATATGCCTCTGTTGTTGTTATTTGATTGAATTAATTGCATATAAAAGGAAAAACAAATTAGGTTTTTATCTCCAGCATTCATTTTGAGAATATTTCCCATGATGCATCATCATCCAAAATCTTCCAGCCAGTCTCAATTTACAACTGTTGCCAAAGCCTGCATGATGATGTCAGAAGATACACCCCTGCTCTCTTACTGCCACCTATGTATCATAGTGGGCAGGACTAGGTGGCTGTGTACAACTTTTTTTTACATGCCTTCCAACACAAAGAGAGGAGATTAACCTGATCAAACAGGATTATAACTACGCCCCCTTGTGATGTAATAGTTACATTACCCTCCCATTCAATGCAAGTCTATGGTCAGAATTCTGACTTATAGACTGCATTCTGTGTCCCAAGCCCCAAAGTGAGAAATTTGTGTTGTAAAGTCTCTGAGGGGTGGCACCCAAAAACACTTTATTTCACAAAATGGCAGCGGTGTGGTTCGGAAAGTAATAGTGTCTGCTAAAATGCTGAATCCCAGTAAAAATACACCACAAATGCCGATTCATTCATTATAAATAATGTCTGCTCCAGGGTGGTAATCAGATGGCCCAGACAAGCTGTTTGGGGGAACAGATGGCACAGACAAGCTGTTTGGGGACAAAGATGGCATTTACAAGTTGTTTGGGGGATAAGATGACTCAGAAAATATGTTTAAGAGCAAAAATGGCACAGACAAACTGTTTGATGGCAAAGCTTGCACTGTGTGACTGTGTTGCTTGGTGACGTTGGGGGTCATAGGGAAAGTTTTGCACCACAGCTAAGTACAAAGTAAATAAATTAATCTTGTGGATTAATAGGAAACACGCAGCACACAGCACTGAAGGTAATAGCAGTCAAGGCAGCCTATCCTATAAGCATCTGCACCCTCCCTGCCCTTTATAGGTAATTAGAGATGAAAAAGGGTTGGTGGTCTCCAAGATATTAAGAAAACCAGAGATGAGTGGGCATATGCTCCCTTTTTTCAACCGCAACCCTTAAACAGCTTAGATAGGGATCAAAACCAAGTTGGGGCCTGCTCTATGATCTCATATGCAGAGGTACAGGAATAAGGACATCAGAAAGAATGATGGTGAAAAAAGAATTTTGGGATGGGGGAGGTCCTAAAAAAAACCTCTTAATGCGGCAGGGGTCTTTTTCAGAGACCCCTCAGTGAAATCTGAGCTTTCTAATCAGCCGAGCCAGAGGGTATAACAAATAAAAGTAGTTTCCTCCTTGTCTGGTTATACAATGTATCTTTTTGTCAAAAAAGAAACATATTTTAAAATGTTTTTATGTGTTTAACTTTACACAAAACATATTGTGACAAATTCCTATATGTTAACTTGCTGAATCATTACGCTCACTATTAAAACACTTACATCTTTGTTTTTTTAGTGATTCATCTGTCATCAGAGAAAGAGAAGCTAAAACCATGTTTGAAGCGGAGGGGGGAATTGTTATATTAGAGTGTTAGCAGTGATGGCACAGTGAAGAGAAAAGAGGGGGTCTAAGCTCAAAGCAAATGTCTGCATTATATTTTGCTACTTGTGTTAAATGTAAGATCCCATGATGAGCTTGAGTAAGAGACAATACTATCTGCAATTGCCACTTTTGAATCTATTAAATATGTCTGATGATGTTGTTTATCACCCGTGGCTTAATACGCATTCTACACATTTACATACCTCCCAAATTTGCCCCCTCGGCGAATCGGGACACCAGGGGCGGAGTCTTGGGAGGGGCGGGACATCAGTGGGCGGAGGTTGGGAGGGTTCTCAGTGCTACCGCTCATGTGCGGTAACACTGTCACCCATTTTTGATCCTGGCCAGGATCGCTACTGCGCATGCCCAGTAAGCATTCTCTGGTGTCGATCCTGAGTCCTGCTGTCCCTCTGAGCTCTACCTCTGTACTGAAAAGCGGGACAGAGGTAGAGTGCAGCGGGACAGGGGGACATAACCCCTAAATTGGGACTGTAAAACTAGTACATTTGCATATTAAGTCACAGGTGATGTCATAAACAGGAGACTCCATGGCAACACACTTTTCTCCTAATTTAGGCATTTACTTGCAATTTTGCTAACACAATATATAGATAATATTTTATATTTTGCTATTCTCTACATTCACCGTAAAAACAATCTTTAGGTGATACAGTCCTTTTAAAAGTAACCTCTCTGTGTATATATCGGTCTTACCACTACATTGTAACAGGGTAATAGGAACATTATGTTTTAAATTGTGATTTTGGACAGATTTCATATCTTCTAAGACTCGTTTTTAATAAGACCTTATAAGTATTTACAACAAATGGAAACTCACTAGAGATCATACATGTAATTACTGCACCTTTTCTATTTGAAGACAGTTCCCTAAACTTATTTCAATGAGTAAAGCAGGTATAACCAGTGATTTGTACACTGCGTTTGCACAACTGCGAGAAAATGAACAGATTATGAGAAAATGTGTTTAAAACATTCTTTCCAATATTTTATATAAATATTACTTTGTGGCAGGTAATGCAAATTACATCTTCTGCTTCAGAGTAAAATTTGCATTTGGTGCCACAAAGTGATGTCATAAGCAAGAGACAACACATTTAAAAAAAAAAACATTTCTCAATAACATTTGTACTTGGAATTCTGCTCACACGATGAATACAAACCAGTGCTTCACAACCTGGGGCACATATGATTTCTCCAGGGAAGAGATGAGCAATACAGAGTGTCAGCATGAATATGCAATATACTTTATTTTTCTAGGATCAGAAAACAGAGGGGGGGCTATGTGTGGGTAAAAGAAAGAATGGAAACACCTACCACACTTGAGAGATTAGGTCTCTAACGCTTGAGACAATGATGACCTAGAGACAATATGGGTCAAAGGCAGAGAAAGTGGCATGATCTGAAAATGGTTGGGAATCCTTGTGCCAGAAGCTCTATGGTCATAACACATGCGATGTACAGCCATCCCTACCCCTCTAACACTTCTTATTTATAGGGATAGGCAAAGTGTCCATAAAGAGTCACCATTGTCCTTGGCAAAGTCTGTGAATGTCCACGGAGCATCATTACATTGTCTACATCATCACAACAACCATGAACACTGCTTGTGAAAATTCATCAGCAGCATAGTCACATTAGCATTTTTGTGTCACTTACAGGCCCAGATTACTCAATGAGCAGAAAGTATTGGAGAACAATCCATTTTATATGTTGTCAAGCAAGGCTTTTGGAGCTCAACAGCCCTATGCAGAAGCTAGTTACTGGTAGGAGTGTGAAAAATGGCTTTATATAAAATAATCAAAAAGGTTAAGAGACAGCACACCGGATTTTGGGAGCCCTGGCTCCTAGGATTTATCAAGCACTGATGTGGCATATTTACTACTCCTAGTTTTCGGTTATTTAAGGATCAAACTAGGTGCCAGATACCTTGCGAATGCAAAGTGCTTGATACAGGGATACCGCCAAGTTCCAAGCAAAGAACCCAAAGTTTTTTTTCCAGCGTCCCCACTGAAATTAGTGGACACCTAACTCAGCCAAACTTGTGCAAAACTGTAAACTGTTTGGTGAATTGTATATAAGCAAGATATTCAATGTTTTTTACTATTAGGAGTTTGACAGCAGCTGCCTCCCTACTCGGACCAGATACAGGTTTACAGAACAAGTCTCTTACAGCAGAGAAAATCAACCCTGAACACAAAATGAGTTTGTAGAAATATAGCTGCTATTTGAAGTAGTAATAATCCAGCCATTAAAAATTATATTAAGAGGATGAACAATATGCACCTAAGATTGCAAAATGAAACAAAAGTACAAAGCTATTTCTTGTCCATTAATAAATTTGTTCTATACCAAACTCACTATACCGTCTGAGTGCCCATTGTTCAGCAGGATACCAAGTTAAACATCTCACAGTGCCATTTCCCCTTAGATTATGCTTTTCTCTCCCATTTCTATTGCAGGCTTATTTTAGTTTATCTTTCTATGATGATTGTGACAATCCACCCAGATGCTAAGTGCTGCCTCTGAGACTCCTGACAGCCACAGGTGGTACCATGCCATGGGTTCACCATCACTGTCCTATCCTGACCTATATAACTACAAACACTATTTAATAACTGGAATTACACACCTCACTTTATGGAAATGCAGACAATGAAAGCATTGTAATGAACTGTACAATGTCCTTCTTGATTTATTAAAGTAGCCACAACACCACTTAGAAAAACCATAGGGTCTAATCAATAAAGAGAGAATTGCAATAAAGAGAGTGTTGAGATGGGAATTACAAACTTCAGGCCAAAGTAGCTGGGATGGAATAATTTTCCCAAATGAGCTGCATTGGAGAATATTTCCAACTGGCTTTAGATTTGAAATTCCAGTCTTAATTCCCTGCAGTTCTCTCTTTACCTAGTAGACCTTCATATCTCAATGTTAGCTTAGGAAGCTTATAAAATGTTTATGCTGCAGGGCTGAATTAAAATCATTATTGCTATACAGCATGCAGTTTTAATTAAAAAAATAAAAAAAAAAAACACCCCATCAATACATAACTGAACACGTTGGCAGTCCCTGAAGTGAACAAGCTAACTTAACATCAAATATTAAAAGAAACTAAAACATATATATAAAACAATATTTGTCCAAGACACATTACAGAGGGATTGAAGCCTCCAGGACATATTTTAATTAGACAGTAGGTTGCTTCTGAATGAATAAAAAAAAAATCTGACTTCCAGGCTGACCATCTCCATGACCTGGCAGTGCCACCACACACTCCTCCAGATGGGGATCATCTTCTCCTCCTATACTGACTGTGTGTGGCATGATTGGCATGGGCACAGACCACGGAGCTATGCTCCATGAGATGGAAGATGTGTAGTCTTCGCTTCTGCAAAGACTAGGGCTGGAAATGTTTTGAATGTGGCACAGTTAGTGCACTATTCAAATTACACTTCTAATGAGACATAAGTGGCCTTCTAGCTCATTAAAAGAACACATTTTCAGTTTACTCCCTACTATAAAATGCCACTAAAATGTAAAAATAGGATTTGCTTCTTTTATAGAATCCAAGGTTATTCAATGAGTCTAGTGTGGAGGGTGGTGAAAAACATGTCATGTTTTCCTGCTTTGAACCTGCATGTTTCACTATGAATCATATTGGTGAAAGATGGTGAACTCAACAGATAAAACACTAACTGCAAAACAGTAAGCGTATGTCACCACAAACACCCTTTGTTCCAGGTGAAGATCTGACTGCTTCAGTGCTGCCTATTAATCTAAACTCTAATCACTAAAAGTTGCAAGTGAGCTGAGGTGAGAGGAACATTGTCTCTTGACAATTTAACTATACATTGAGCAGGGAGAGTCATGGTGAGCTGCTCCAGTTTTGTGAAAAAAAACTCACCTTTTATTAAATACCCTCTGTTTCTCTCCTTACACAAGGTAAAAAGAACCTTTTAGTTTTTTAAAGAATTATTTGGAAATTACGTTGTCCAGTGTATTAGCAGTTTGTGTGGCATTGTCACAATAGATCAGGGGTTGGCAACCTTTGGCATTCCAGATATTGTGGACCACATCTCCCATAATGCTCTTACAGTCGTAATGCTGGCAAAGAAGCAAGGGAAAAGTAGTCCACAACATCTGGAGTGCCGAAGACTCCCTACCCCTGCAATCGATCTTGTAAAAACACAGAATAAGGTGCATGCTGGAGATGAGAGAATATCACAATTACAGAGCTGTTTAAAGGTGTAGAAACCTCGGGGCTTAATCACTGAAACATCTGGGTGATTTCGACCCCCTTTAAAAAAATAAAAATGTGGAGTTAGTCAGCCATGTATTGTGTGTTATAGCTTTCTGTGTGACTTATACATTAACAAACAATCCTTAGTAACACTGTTCTAGACAGAAAATGTTTATGCAAAGTATGCTTAGGGGTCCTGTCTAACTTCTCCCCCTCCCTTCTCCCCAGACGCTAAAGTGCTAAAAGGTTTTTCAACTTAAAAAAAACAAATATTGGCAAAAAAAGAAATCCTGTTTATTAACAGATCCAATCAAGAGTAGGCATTTCTACTATAAAGGTCTTAATGAAATAAAGTATCTTTATTGAGTCCTCTTGGCTATATAGAAGTCTAACAGGGGGGGGGGGGGTGTTGTTTAGAATATTGGGTCAGATGGATTAGATCTTCCTTCATTTGACCTAAGATTCTAAACATGTCTGCCCCCTGATAGAGCAGCATGTGGCAAAGAAGGCTCAATAAGGTACTTTGTTTATATTCTCTCATTACCAATTTATTACCTATCTGTCCACTGCAACCTTAACACAAGAAGGCATATAGCCCACTATTATGGGTATAACCTTATTGTGCACCGTAATTCCTTTGGAATGTTTTGATAAGGAAACATCCCCTAAAAAATATATATCAGACATGCCACTGACTCCATAGTCTTAACATTGATCTCTGTGGCTTGCCAGTAAAATACTGGCCAATGGGGCCTCAGATAAAAATCTACCATACATACATGACTAATTGATCCTATGTTTTAATATACAAGTTATCAGAACTCATTCCACTTTCAACATATGTAAGGTTTCAAAAAACCTCTCCTCTTAGAGTGGTGTTGCAACTGCAATGCACACTATCCTAAGGCATTCCCTGGGAGACTGGCAAAAGCTGAAGGTCTACAAACTGTTGTGCATTCCTGGCATGAATAGAAACAAAAAAATATAATGAAATAACTAAGAAAAGAAAACTTGTCCACTAGGCTATAGTCCATTTCTTAAAATGGGGCCCCCAATATCTGTTTCAGTACCTCTCAATCACTACTGTAATATGTTGTTCCATATCCTGTCACTGGAGAGTAAAAACACACACAAAAAAGAGAGAATTGTAGGAAATTAAGATGGGAATATCAAACTTAAAGTCAAAGTAGGAGTTAGAAAAATTCTCCAATTCTGCTGCATTGGAGAATCTTTCCAACTCGGCTACATTGGCCTCAAGTTTGAAATTCTCATCTCCATTCCCTGCAATTCTCTCTTTATTGAATAGAGCCTTTAGGCTGAAACCAAGCAGCTCCCTATACTGACAGAATTGCTTCCAGTGATGGCCCAAATACCTGCCATAAGGACCAACCAGTTCCACAGAGAACTACTTAGTGCATGATGAGTAATGTGCCTCCAGCTACTGCAACATAACTGATCATCATCTACTTCATATATATATATATATATATATATATATATATATATATATATATATATATATATATATATATATATATATATATATATATATATATATATATATATATATATATATATATATATATATAGCCATACTCTATATAATCCCTGTTTACTTTACAGAGAAATTAAATACTATGCAGCAACACTGAGAGAGACGATGTGATTAATAAAGTTCTCCATATGCCTGTTAATACGTGCAGTGTCCTCAATGCCGCACAGTCTAGCCCCAAAGCAACCCACAAAGCAGCAGATAAGACTTACCAGAAAAAGGGGGGGGTTCTCTTTAAATCATGACCCTTGGTTTATGCCCCGGTCATTTAATGCAGATCTTACTGATGAGCCAGCACCGCTGGGAGGAGATTGCATTTGACTCGCTCTAAGAGATGCTTCTGCTCCTTGCAATGGGAAGCCAACCCCCCTCCCATACGTCATCACAGCCCATCTCAGCCAGTGACCGTATTGTATGGATTAGACGCGCTAGGGGCATTCTGATGTGGTTGAAATTAACTCTGAATTCTTTACAGTCTCTTAAGCATTACAGAGGAGACTATGATGGAGTTTCCTAGTTTCTGGCAGAACAGGGAAAAAGTTACAGTTCATTGTGCGATTAAAATTGAAAAAAATAAAATGATCTGCCTGAAAAAAAAAAAAAAAAAAAAAAAGATAGGTTTTCAGTGAATTAAGAAAGAGAAACAGATGTAGTGAAACAAGGGATCTTTTTATTAGTATGAATTTGGCCAGAATGAATGATAGATAATAATATCAGGCTGCATGGTGGCACTGGGGTAAGGGAGCACTGAGCAGAGGGGTCTCACCCCACCCCCAACACAAACCCACCAACACCTCTAAGCTGGACTCAAAATAACCATTAACCCACAGGAATTTGACACATTTAGCTTTTGTCATGTGTTTGTTCAAATGCAAATCCTCTGTAACTATCTAAAGAACAGACAAATAAAGGATTGTTTCACGCAAAAGGCCAGCTCTGAGTAAAACATTTCTGACCAGTGTCCCTAGCTATACTGAAGCTTAATCCAGTGTATAACTAACCCTTGGAGGCTGGAGCTCCATGAGACAGTCAGCTGGTGTGTCAGCATGTCAGTCATGTAAGGATGTGCTGGTAGGGGGACCACATGGTATTTCTATCATTCAGGGACACATTATGGAGCGGATGAGATTACACACATAGGCGTAATATATCCAGTAACCTCCCAACCTCTGCTCCTCCCCCGCCCGGCGATTGACAAGTGTCAGCGCTACTGCACTTGTGCTTTTTCTCTATTACTAGACACAAGCAGTTTCAGAGAATGAACTCCTCTATTACCAGAGATGAGCAGTTTCTAGAGAATTAACCCCACTATTAACAGATAGAAGCAGTTTCAGAGAATTCACTCCTCTAGTACTAGTCATGAGCAGTTTCAGAGAATTAACCCCACTATTACAAAGACAAGAGCAGTTTTAGAGAATTAATAGCTCTATTACCAGACAACCCGTGTCAGAGAATTAACCCCTTTATTATCATACATTAAACAAACATACACACAGTAGGGGGTTTCTTACCTGGTGCTGGCTGCAGCTTACACTGAGCTCTGCGTGAAGGAGGGACTCATCCAATCAGGACAGGCTTCTGATTAAAGCTGTCTGGGACCCTGGACATAAAGTCCCATCGCGAGTCTGTCAGATTGCCCTTGTGGCAAGACGTGGATCACCGCGGTACTCACCCCCTTCCCAGAGACTGGTAGACCCTCTTTTGTTGGTGACGTGCAGCATGGTCTGAGGTTTGTGTGTTCCCGGAGCGCATGCATGCACTTCTGTTTCTACTGTGGGGAAGCGTTGGACTCTGGAGTTTACTCATGCGCGGGACACGCATGACATGGGATGACACTTATATCATGGAGAGGGCGGCATGCCATTGCTCCGTCCCCTCATCATAGGGATGCTCCTTGCAGATGTCGTGGATTTGCAATGTAAGTGATAGGGCATGACCTCGTGTTAAACCATTTTGTCTAATTTAAAACAAATGTCAAGATCTTCCTGTAAATACTGCATTTTGCTATTAAACCTAGTCTATATAACAGGTGTTGTTCGTAATACATGATGCAATGGATATACAATTCTTTTACAATCTTGCAAGTTAGCTCAGCTAATAGTTTGTTTTTATCATTACTTCTAATTGTATTATATACACATGTAAAGTACATGCCCCTGCCTCTCTCTTTATAACCATTAGATCTGAGAGAGACAGGTGTGCCGACGATTAAGCCCCTGTATGGGTGAAACATGTTAGACGTGCGAGCATCTTGCTTCTTTGCACTTGCTATTTGATACAGAAATTTGATTGAATACAAGTTATTTTTTACTCTACTTTCCAGCCTCAGAAGCCATTCATCTTTGGATCCTGCAAACCTCCTTTTTTTCCTTCTCTATTTCATATTTGGCTTTTTAGTTGAGCAGCAGTGGAATCTGCTGCAATTGGATCTGACGTGACGGATCCAGTCTACTAAAAACTGCATGAGGTTTAACTCCTAATCCAGATATTAGATGGGGGTTTGGACAAGTAGCTAATTGCCCTGGCCCCCCGTGATTTTAATAAGGCAGTTTTCACTGGCTTTTTATTATTATTCTTTAATGATTTTGCAAACTGAAAATGTAAATGTTTAAAATTCAGCTTTTTTGCCAATGTCAGGTTCTTTTCATGGGATTCTGGCCCATACTGAGTAGGGCGAAGCCATAGTATTTTCAGGTCCAAAATCCTCAAACTATTTTGATTAGACCCTTTAAGTACATTTTTTGCTACAGTTGTCCATTAAGATGAGGACAGAACCAAATATGCCAAGTATTACCGTAACACGCAATAGGAAGGCAGAAAAGAGGAACTGCAGGGGTCAAATGTATGTGATTAGCCCTGCAGTCCCAATCATCATTTTCTTATGTTCCTCAAATTGAATTTGTTTGCTGTTTATATTCAGTGGGTGAAATGGCTGTGACTGTAAACATTCCTGCCTTCGAAAATCAGAATATATCTCTGCATGAAGTGTGTTGGAAATCCTGCAGCTAGGGAGTATTAGGTGTCTGATTCTGGTGAGTGTAATGGAATTAAAAAAAAAATTAAAAAAAAAAATTTTGCACTTGGACTCACAACACTAAAATATACTGTACTGTGCAATATAGGCACTTTAGGTAAGAGTCCTAAAATCATATGCCTCCATATGTACATGCAATATAAAAAAGTCTGAGGCCCTAGACACAGAGCTCTTTCTTATGCATTTATCGTCTGCTGTGTTCCTTGAGCCCTCAACTGTTCCTCTGTGTGACCTTAAACTCAGAGGAAGTACACTACTTGGAAAGGATATGCATCTTTAAAAATAAAGGTGTGAAGCCACAAGTACACAGACACAAACCTTCAGGAGCAAATGACAGCAAAACACAGCTCACATTCCACTAAAGCTATAATATGACCAAAGAATAACTCAGAATAAACATGTAAATTATGACACCCACTGCCATCTGTTTTATTGTGAGAGTGAATTAAATGGAAATCTGTGCTTTGCGTGTGTGTTCATGATACAGGACTGTCTTTGTGTGCTTCCTCTACTTGTAGTGTATATAAATAATCTCGGTGTGTGATGTTTGCACACACCATTCTCTGTATGTGTCTATAAATGAACATTACAATAAGTGTATAAATCAAAGGATCAGAACTCAGATCTTACCAGCGAGGGGACCGCACATGCAGGCGATTACGCAAATCAAACTGTGACTGATCTGGTGAGGGCACTGCACATGTGCGTGATCGCTCAAAGTGTGATGCACAGGTCACTCGCTGGTAAGATCTGAGTTCCCAGATTTTTTGTTAGAACAAGGGAAGGTCTGATCATACAGCTAAAGCATGTTGTGTATAGGCCAAGTGGAACACTCAGAAGGGAGGTGAATTCCCCAGAGGAGTCTTCAAAAAAGTGGTTATTTTAAATTTTAAAAAACAGCTAACGAGCAAAAGAAATAGTTTATATTCATGGTAGATTTTTAAATATCTTGCACTGATGTTGGTTAAAAAAAAAAAAGTTATTTGAAAGATTGTATGAATTGTAGACAGTTTAAGGAGAACTGCTTTGATGAACGAATACAAATAAAGTACCTTATTGAACCCTTTTTGTTTGTATAGCTCTATCAGAAGACAGCCATGTTGTTTAGAATCTTGGGTCAGATAATGAAGATCTGACTCAATATGCCTGCCCCCAGATAGAGCTATACAAGAAAAGAAAGCTCAATAACGTACTTTATTTATGCTATCTAAACTACCACTCTGCAATATTTCAATTAAGAACTTCATATTTTGCTGACAGTTGTCCTTTAAACCAAAGCCATGGTAGATGTACTTAATGGCTTGGAGCGACAGTGAGCTAGTGTCTAGACTGTATCCTGCAGTGACAAGTCTAAACGTGGTGCAGATATCCACTTACATCGTCACTCTGTGTGTTCATCATGACTCCCAAACCAGTGTGTGGAAATCTGGTTGCGGCATGGCTGTCTTGCTTCTAACAACTGCTGTGGCAAACAACCCTTTGATACATCACGGAGCTTATACCTTGGTGGCAGCTGGCCTTCCTGTCTATAAGTATCTGGGTCTTGGCAATGTAAATGTTAGGATAAAAAAATAAAAGCTATATTTAATTAAAAGATTTCATCAAGTGTAAGTTTTAACTAGAAATGCTTTAGTGAAACATAACATAACCTTGAACCCTGTATGTTTTGTTTAGCTCTTTCAGGGAGATGACATATAGATCAGAATTTTGGGTCAGACCACATTTCATGCAACCCAAGACGAGGGATGACATGTCCGGCTCCTGATAGAGCTGTACTAAGCATAGAGTTTTATATAACACTTTCACTAAAGATGTTCTATTTAAAAGGGCTACACTTAGCACAATATTTCAGTTCAACATTAGTTAGATTTTGAATACAGTTCTCATGATGTTGTAATGGAACAACTATGGAACCTAGAATTCTCCACTGGGATTCCATTGGAAGGCTGTGAAATCTCAGTATAGTGACATGATTAACCGTGTTGTACCCAACTATACAATGATAATTCAAAATTAAAATGGGAGAATGGTCATTTTGACAAAGATTTTGCTTCATCTGTACTGATTCCCAACTTTTAACCCTTTGTTTTCTTACCTTCAGCTTATGCCAGTCAGGAAATTCAATGAACTATGAACGAGATCGTACAGAAGCCAGTGCGATTAATTAATTTCCCTCTGGAGACCTGCAGAAGATACAAAACTGCAGCCAGCTATTTTTCTGACTGTCCCTTCTTTGGCACTATGTGCTTTACTGTATTGTGCTGATTATAAGTAGTAGTAGCAAAATACAATATGATTGTCCTTTAAACGTTTAAGTTCCCCAATTTAAATAACATATTAGCTATTTATTTGGAAAAGGGATTTCAAGGATAACTAGTAACTCACAGTTCAAAATGAAAAAAAAAAAAAAAAAAAACATTGTCTTAATGTAAATCATAAAAAGCTTTTTTTGGGGGGATAATATCCGATGATGAGGATCGGGGGCATCAGGGACAACATGGGACATTAATAGGTCATTTTTTTTATTTTTATGGAACCTGATTTTCACTGCCCATCCCCTGTGACCCAAAGGGTGTATTTTCTCAGGTGATTCACCCCCCACTACCTGGGTAAGGTAGGCAGTTCCATCTTTGATGCGGGACAAACGGGGCAGCTACCCAGTCATTCTTGGGGGGACCAATGCAGCTGCTCCATGACCCCGCTGGCCGTAATATGGACCCATTATCCGTGTGATGTCACATATAGAGACAGTCATGCTAGGACCGCGGATGCAGTTCCTGCCTTGCTGTCAATGCCGCGGATATATGACAGCAATTCATATCTGGAGGTTATTTTCCTCCTCCTGCACATAGTGTACAGGAGGGAAGAATGTGCAGAGGAGACTGGCCGGGGACAAGATGCAGCCAGGTAAGTACTGGGGAGGGTTTAATGGTTTTTATTGGTCCAACCTTGCGGTACATACTGCACTGTATATGCCAGAGGGGTTTTTGCAGGGTTGTCTGACGACCCCCCCCCCCCCCCCCCCCCACATGGAGGCATCATGGCAACGCTGTCTGATCATCAGAGGTGACTGATAATTGTTATTAAGGATTACTAGAGGCAAGTAACATAGTACTTTAGGTTTAAACTTAAAAAATAAAATAAAAAATAAGGACATAGGTTCATCAAGTTCAGCCCAACTACCTATCATTCCAGCTTGTGATCCAAATAAAGGCAAAAACCCCTAAGGAAGCTATTTTGAATTTTGTCACCTGGAGGGAAAATTCCTTCAACTCCAAAAGGCAATAAGATACCTGTAGCGGATGGCACCAGGCAACCCTACAAAAATACTGTATAAAGCTGCATCCGTGTATCTGCTGTATTTTCTGTGTATTAAAGCCTTCCATTGTTTAGTTATGTCAGCCACCCAGTCTGACTACCTTGCTTCTGGCTCCAGATTAAAGTGGCTAGATACTGCTTTACTGGTGATGTGTTTAAGTTTTCTATTGTTTAATCAAGTGTTATCTGATTGCAGTTTGGTGTATATAAGTCTGTGTTGTTTGTCAAATAAAGTAGTTCAATCTTGCTATAAAAGGCTTGTCAGTTATGCTCCTGAAACTGTGTGTCGTCCAGTTATTGGGATTGCTGTTGGGATATTGCTGTATTTGACCTGCTGGAAACCCTGCCTTTGGATTTACTATTTACTTGTTCCTGAGTCTCACTTGGATTATAAGCGGAGATAACCTGGGTAATATTGCATCTCCGCTACATTGGTGGCAGCGGTGGGATCCAGACTCACAGAGGAACAAGCCTAAATGGAGTACGGATGGAGATTGATTTTGCCACACTAAAACGCTCCACGCTAAAAGACCTTCTGGAGGCAAAGGGTATACAAGCCAGCAATAAGACAAAAGCGGCACTTATCACTGAACTGATGGCGGAGTACCAAATGGAAGGCGATTCGGTTCCCGAACAGGGGAATTCGGGAGAAACACCGGAACAAAGGGAGTTCCAGAGGCAGGTACAATTTCGGCTGTCTTTCTATGGGGAACACCCTCCAACAGAGATTGTTTCCAAAACAATAACGGAGGTCCAGGAATTTATACTGAGGAGTCAAACAGCGGCCCCGGAACGCAGCTCTGCAGTAAATATGCCACATGAAGGTAAGCCGAAAATACCGTACCAGGCTTTTAAAACATGTGCAGGCAGAGGAAGATATAGACGCTTTCCTGCAAGATTTCGAGAGACTGTGTACACTGCATAGAATCAGCACAGAGGACTAGGTACCTATTTTGGCAGGGAGGTTAACTGGGAGGGCAGCTGAGGCATATCGGACTGTACCGAATGATGAAATATGGAATTACCACAAAGTGAAAGAAATTATATTGCCAGAAGCATACCGGCGGAGATTCAGGGATTTAAAGAAGGTGGAGAAAGACTCACATGCTGAGTGGGCATGCAGACTGCAACGAGCAGTCTTGGGGTGGGTGCAAGCGAGCAAGGCACGGTCTATGGAGGATGTATTGCAAATGGTACTACTGGAGCAATTTTATGAAGGAGTAACCAGCGAGGTACAGGAGTGGGTAAGAGACAGAAACCCTACCTCCCTTACCGAAGCAGCCAGCGAAGCAGCCAGGAAGGCGGACGAGTACCTGGATGCACGCAGGCAGCAAAAACCTGCAGCTCCAAAAGTACCTTTTAAAACCTTTGGGGGAAATAACTACACGCCAGCTCTACCAAGGTCACTGCCACCACCACCACCACCCGCTGCACAGCCACGTTTCCGCCAGCCCACGTCGGGCCCTTGCCACCACTGCCAGAAGTGGGGACATTATAAAAGGGAATGCCCCCAGCTGCGGGACCGTTCCACCTGGATTCGACCCGGTCCGCCACCACCACCGAGAGCCGCCGCAGCCCATCACTACCAGGACATCGTGGCCACACCGTATGGTTCAGCAGTTCCCATCACAACAGTAGAGCAGTGGGAGGTACTGCACGAGGCAGATCCCGTCCAGGCTAACGCAGACAACCGCCAGCATCACAGGCAGACCGTGTATCTGGAGGGTAAAGCGGTTCAGGGGCTACGTGACTCAGGAGCCACCATCACCCTGGTAAAGAGTCACCTGGTCTCAGACCAAGCTAAACTTAATAAGACTGTGGCCGTCAGGGTAGCCGGGGGAGCATTATACCGGCTACCCACAGCAAGGGTACATTTGCATTGGGGAGCGGGGGCAGGGCATGTGGAGGTGGGGTTGATGCCGCAGTTACCGGCGGAGGTTTTATTGGGGAACGATCTGGGGAGGCTCACATCTGCTTTTGAGCCCCAGACACCCACCACAGGAGAAGCTCACCCTGTGGTCACTCGACAACAGGCCCGCACCCAGGACTACAACACACTCCCGGAGGTTCAGGTAAGAGATCCTTCCCCTTCCCCTGACGGTGTCCCCTGGGCCCCTCCTAACGAATTTGCAGCTGAGGTAGTGACTGACCCCACCTTGCAGGTGTATAGGGACAAGGTGACAGCAGATACGCCTGGGGGGGAGGGCGAAAGGTTTATTTGGGACAACCAGCTGTTATATCGGGAGACGGATAAGCAGGTATCCGGGTCAGACCCGATTGTGATGAGGCAGTTAGTGGTACCTCAGCGGTACCGGGCGGAGTTACTACGGATAGCCCATGACATTCCGGTATCTGGACATTTAGGGGTCAGCAGGACCCGATACAAGTTAACCCAAAGTTTCTTTTGGCCGGGAATTAGCCAGGAGGTGCGCAGGTATTGCAACACGTGCGATACCTGTCAAAGGGTGGGGAAAAGGGGGGACCGGCGCAAGGCCAAGTTACATCCCCTCCCCATAATCGAGGAACCCTTTAGCAGGGTAGCAGTTGACCTAATAGGACCCCTCAACAAAGCAAGCCCGTCAGGTAAAAGATTTATCCTGACAGTAGTAGATTATGCCACCAGATATCCAGAGGCGGTGGCCCTGACGAATATACAGGCTGAGACAGTAGCCGAAGCCCTGATGAAGATATTCTCCCGGGTGGGACTCCCCAGGGAGATTGTCTCCGATCAGGGCACCCAGTTCACCGCCGAAGTCACGCAGCGCCTCTGGAAGTTTTGTGACATTAAGCCGGTCATTAGTTCCCCTTACCACCCCCAGACGAATGGGCTCTGCGAACGTTTTAAGGGTACATTGAAACAAATGCTCCGAACCTTCGCAGAGACCCACAAGGACTGGGAGAAGTTCCTGCCACACCTCCTCTTTGCTTACCAGGAGGTGCCGCAGGAATCCACTGGGTTCTCCCCATTTGAACTATTGTTTGGCCGCAGGGTACGAGGGCCTTTAGATTTGATCAGAGAGCATTGGGAGGGAGAACGGAGCACTGACGGCACCCCCATCATACCCTATGTGTTGGCATTCCGAGACCGCCTTGAGGCCTTAACTCAGACGGTACGCGAGAATTTGCAGGCGGCTCAGACACGCCAACGCACATGGTATGATCGGGGCGCCAGGGACCGTAGCTTTCAGGTCGGGCAGAAGGTGTTAATCTTAAAACCTGTCCGACACGATAAGCTGCAGGCCGCCTGGCAGGGCCCTTATAAGGTGGTGGAACAACGGTGTGACACCACTTATATAATCGGCTCGTGCGTTGGTACTGGGGGGCGACGCATGCTCCATGTGAACATGATGAAGCCCTACCAGGAGCGCTCGGAGGAAGTGACCGCTATATGTGCGCCTAACTCCGAGGAGTTTGACAGTTTACCTCTCCCGGATCTGCTGGGAGAGGGTCAGTTATCCGGGGACTTAGGGGAGGTCACCCTGGGGGATCGGTTGAGCCCACAGGAGTGGAGCGAGGTACAACAGCTGTTGAGGGAGAAGCAGGATATCTTCTCTAATGTACCTGGTTACACTCCTCTGGCCACTCACCGAGTAGACACCTCAGGGCAACTTCCCATGCGTCAGACCCCGTACCGCATCCCAGAAGCGGTACGGGCGAACATGCGCAAGGAGATAGATGAGATGCTCCAGCTGGGGGTGATTGAGCCCTCTGACAGCCCCTGGGCATCTCCGGTAGTGCTAGTGCCAAAGCGGGACGGCACGACCCGGTTCTGTGTAGACTACCGGAGATTAAATGAGAAGACGGTATCGGACGCCTATCCTATGCCCAGGATAGACGAACTCCTGGATCGGATGGCGAGGGGGCACTATCTCACCACAATTGACTTGTGTAAAGGGTATTGGCAAATACACTTGGCACAAGACGCCATCCCTAAGTCGGCCTTTGTCACCCCATTCGGCTTGTACCAATTTAAGGTCATGCCGTTTGGGATGAAAAACACCCCGGCTACTTTTCAGCGGATGGTGGACCGCCTCCTAGATGGGTTCCAGGATTATACCTGCGCATACCTCGACAATATTGCCATTTTCAGCAATACCTGGCAGGAACACCTGACCCAAATAGGAGCGGTCCTAGACAGGATTAGGGCCGCTGGTTTAACGCTGAAACCAGCCAAATGCAGCATAGGAATGGCTGAAGTACAGTACCTAGGTCATCGGGTAGGATGTGGCAAGCAAAAGCCGGAACCAGCCAAAGTAGAGGCTGTAGCTCAATGGCCCACCCCTAGGACTAAGACCCAGGTGTTAGCGTTCTTAGGAACGGCCGGATACTACCGGAAATTTGTCCCGAATTACAGTGCCCTGGCCAAACCTCTCACCGACTTGACACGTAAAAACCTACCCCGCCAAGTAACCTGGACCCCGGAGTGTGAACAGGCATTTCAGTTGTTAAAAGATGCATTGACAAATGCCCCTGTCTTGGCAGCTCCCAATCCAACTAAAAGTTTTCTTGTCCAC
The DNA here is from genome assembly GCA_036172795.1 of Pelodytes ibericus. NCBI lineage: Eukaryota > Metazoa > Chordata > Amphibia > Anura > Pelodytidae > Pelodytes > Pelodytes ibericus. Next base: position 58,229,951 of record CM069867.1, read on the forward strand.
ACAGACGCTTCTATGTTTGGATTGGGAGCAGTATTAAGCCAAGTCGGGGCCGATGGCGGAGAACATCCCGTGGCTTACATCAGCCGGAAACTGTTACCTCGAGAAGTAAGCTACGCCGCCATCGAGAAAGAATGCCTGGCTGTGGTGTGGGCCCTGAAGAAATTACAGCCATATTTGTACGGACAAGCTTTTTCCCTGCTCACGGATCACAACCCGTTAGTATGGCTAAACCGGGTGGCTGGGGACAATGCCCGGCTGCTGCGCTGGAGTCTGGCACTGCAGCCCTTTGACTTTAATATCCAGTACCGCCCGGGTAAACAGAATGGAAATGCGGATGGGTTGTCTCGGCAAACGGACCTAGAGAAATGATCCGTGAGCCTCCCCGGACATCCCCAAGCCGATCCGTGTTGGATCAGACTGTGTATGCCGGCTTGTGGGCAAGGGGGAGCAGTGTAGCGGATGGCACCAGGCAACCCTACAAAAATACTGTATAAAGCTGCATCCGTGTATCTGCTGTATTTTCTGTGTATTAAAGCCTTCCATTGTTTAGTTATGTCAGCCACCCAGTCTGACTACCTTGCTTCTGGCTCCAGATTAAAGTGGCTAGATACTGCTTTACTGGTGATGTGTTTAAGTTTTCTATTGTTTAATCAAGTGTTATCTGATTGCAGTTTGGTGTATATAAGTCTGTGTTGTTTGTCAAATAAAGTAGTTCAATCTTGCTGTAAAAGGCTTGTCAGTTATGCTCCTGAAACTGTGTGTCGTCCAGTTATTGGGATTGCTGTTGGGATATTGCTGTATTTGACCTGCTGGAAACCCTGCCTTTGGATTTACTATTTACTTGTTCCTGAGTCTCACTTGGATTATAAGCGGAGATAACCTGGGTAATATTGCATCTCCGCTACAATACCTCCTTGGATCAAGAAGCTATATTATTAATGCTTTTTCTGTTATTAATAGCCCTGTATGTTCTGCTTTTCGAAAATACCATCCAGACCATTTTGAATGCATCTATGGTAGAGCACTACCTCTCTTGGCAGTGAGTTCCATAACTTTATTGTCCTTACCATAAAGAATCCCTTCCTTTGCAGTCTATGAAAAATTTGCTCTTCCAGTCTCAGGGGGTGACCTCTTGTTCTTTGTACATTTCTGTTCATTTAAATTTAGCATGTAGTATATTGTTATAGTTTGTATCAAAAATATTTATTTATGGTACTAGCTCTCTAGGTTCGTGCATCAACTTACCCAACATGTGCCACAAAGTAAATATTTATATATTTTTTTTATTTTTTTTTAAAGTGTTGTATGTAAATTAGGAACATATCCCCACAATAGATTTGAGGTAATAAACCTTTAAAAGTGGGTTTACTTTGGGCACATGCAAAGTATGGACCGATTAGCTAACTCAACACAGAGCATTGAATCAGCAAAAAAAAAAAAAAATTCACAATCCCCTATATGAACTTACCATTGGGGAGGGAGGGAGGGGGGGGATCAGAGCTCATGCCTGAAATGACCTCTGTGCAGAGACCCATTGCTTTGTTTGCTGGTAGCTTAACAGGATTTGGGACTAATCTTACCCTGGAAATCTGGACTACAGCAACCTACATGCACAGCCCTGAAACCATGTAAAAAGAACCAACCAGGACAGACTAATTAAAGGGACACTAACCATTATATTTCACTTGTGCTTTTGATAGTACGCGCAAGTTTATACTCTGACCGACAGCTGCCATGCTTTCAAAGAAAGCAGGCAGCCGTCTAATCAGCGACTGTGTCTCTCGGCTTACGCAGAGGGAGACCCTCGTTTTTGCATGGGATCAGCAGCGGAGCCCCCCTCTGATTGGCTGTGCGCATGCTGACATTTGTCCGCAAGCAACAAGGAACTGCTGCGTCTCGAATGGGAGACCGCAAACCCGCATATATCTATTATGATTCCTTCAAGGAAGCAAGGGTCAAACAATGTTTAATGTCCCTTTAATAGAGGTTAGTCTGTAGTACCTAGAGAGCTGCGTATAGTACAGAGCTGAACTAAATTCCACTAGATGAAGGGCTTTTTGTTCGAACAATTACTGTGCAAAAACTTACCAAAATAAAAAGTTCTGTTTAACTGAAAGATTGCATCAAGTGTTGGCATGTTAAATATAGAACTGGCAGGAGGCTGACATTTTGTTCAGAATCCATGGTCAGGTGAAGGAAGATCTGACCCAAGATGTCTGCCCCCTGATAGAGATATATCGCAAGAGGTCTCCATAAAAGGTGCTTTATTAAATAAATTTCTATTTAAAATTCTTCACTTCATGCAATCTCCCAGTTAACAAGAACTTATTTTTTGCAGACAGATGTCCTTTAAAAAAGGTAGCAACAAAAGGGAGTTATATTAGGTTTATTGCTAATTAGCAGTACATATGGCTCAGCTACACTTGGATCTTAGAATTCTGATATGCAAGTTTTCGAAGCAACCTGGGTAAACTACAGCTCCAAATATTCAGTGTGTGACTTGCAGGTGTAATCCACAACATTATGTAATAATCAAGAGGAACACAAATCAAAAAAGTATAAGTCAAAATAAAACTGATTTTAAAATGGTAAGAGGCCAATTACAGGTTTTGAATAGGTCCCAATCCAAGACCACCATTGCCCATATTACCAGCCTTTTCTTGTATTGTGGCAGATGAAATAGCTGGCTCTTTATCCCATGGAATGAACACTAAGCCGAGCATTGAGTTTTCAAAACAGGGAGAGACTGACCCCTAAATTTCACAAGTTGCAAATCAGAGCAGATAAGATAAAGCCAATTCTAAAGTGTGCAGTGTGCAGCAATACCCGTTCCCAAGTGTGCAGCAATACCCGTTCCCAAGTGTGCAGCAATACCCTTTCCCAAGTGTGCAGCAATACCCTTTCCCAAGTGTGCAGCAATACCCTTTCCGTTCCTTCATGATATTCCATAAGAGCAAGGAGGTGTCCAGACATTAAATGGAGACATGGAATTATACTGGATGTTTATTTTTATGCATAATTTATAACTAGGCTACTTTGAAGTAACACTCTGAATTCAAGCTATACAACAGAAATAAAGTATTAAATATACAAATATAACTACAGACACTTCAGTACATACAGGGCATGGCGCCACATCATGTATACACAAAACAGAAGCTTGGCCGTCCACTTCAATGCACAGGACTCCAATAGTCTAAGTGAACTGGAAAACGACAGGCAAGTGCTGTAGGAATTGTAGCTATTCAGCAAATCTACAAGTCAGACTCCATTTTAATGCACAATGCCTGCATGGCCAAGTACAGGACAGACAGTCACAGAGCCACAGCACAAAAACCTACTCCATCCATGAGCTACAAGGGGTGAAAGCAGCTGGGGTCTGTGTCCCTTGTATGCATGGCTTAGAAGGAGAGGATGGTCTTGTGGATGATGTCAATGCACTCTCTGATCTCATCTTCCTTAATGATCAGGGGGGGTGCCAGTCTGATGATATCTCCATGAGTGGGCTTGGCCAGGAGTCCATTGTCACGCAGTCGCAGACACATCTTCCACGCGTCACATTCTGGTACGTAAAAAAAAGGGGGGGGGGGGGAATAAATAAATCTGGAAAGTACAGGAGTTAATCAGAAAGACAGATGTTGCAAGGGAGATAGAGGCACATTATCAGATTTCCCTGCTGCATTGAATGAGAGATCACTGTAAGCCGACTGTCGAATGCAACCAAAATGCTACCACATGCAGAGCACCTGGTGTTTCCTAATCATCAGGGAACCATACCAGGTGTTATACATATTGTTATTTCAACACAACCGGTTTAAGAAGTGTTGTATTAGACAACAGATCTGAGAAGTGCAAGACAGGATCCAGTAGTCCTAGCATACAGTAGAGTAAAACATTGTTTGGATGTGTGGAAGTCCATTCCAAGTACACTTTGATATCACTAAACAGATTTCAGACCACGGCACAATGAAAAACACTTGCACCTCTCAACAGAAAGCTCTGGATAATAAAGAAAGGCAGGGGCATTTGCAATAAGTAATAGTTCAAGAGCATTAAAAGGCTTTACAGATCATAATTTCCAAGATCTGTACAGAAATGATGCCACATCACTTACTTGCCAATTACTCATTGGTCATCGGCTCCGTACATAAAGTCTGTGACTAAGGACCAGCGCAAAAATGTATGTTGCTTAACCTGCCCATATCAATGGCATGTTCTCTGGTTACTTCCTTCAAATGCACTCAACACTAAATCCCTTCCCTTCTAGTTTAAGGAAAACCTCAAAGCAGAAGTAAAGGTTTCAAAACTAAAAACACAAATGGCCTCTGTTTTCCCCATTTCAAATTTTGTGATCCATTAAATCTGACTTGTGAATTCAAATATACGGTTAGTTTGGTTACACTGGCTAAGAGAAGAATTCTATACAAACTTATCTATAGTATTGAGCTTTAAAACAATCTAAATTATAGTGCTTTCAGTAAAGCATCACATTTCATGAAGTCTTACATTGGCTTTGTGCTAAGGTTTTAAAACAGATGGCGACAAGTTAGAGTTATGTATTGCTCGACTCAATTAATTTATCCGATCCAGCTTAAAAAGACTCTGGTGTGAGCAAGTAGAGAATTTATAATTAAACATTACAAGGCTACATCTCTAAGACATGCACATCTACACTAATCTAAAACAGGATTTAAACTGCTTGAAAGCCGTGTAGGACGGGGGGGAATATGTCAAGCACCAGGCTTTAATGCCGTTGCATGCATTTACCATTTTGGCATAGTGGTGGGCAAAGCATAATATGGTCATTTAACAAGATAAAAAATATTTGTGTTGTCTTAGAAAGATGTTTTAAGTAGCCTTAAGATAACTGGTTTAATTTGAGTGTGCAGATCCTTGTGAAGATAACCATTTGGTCATTTAAGCAGCACCCCTTATAATAAATGCTTTTCCCTTTCATTTTGCATGCCTTTACAATACCCATACTGATGCACTTGTGGTTGAGCAGCAAACAAGATTTGGAAGGATGAACTCACACACACACACACTGTTTATAGAAATCACTGCATGAACATTACTACATGTCTGTGTGTACACCTCTGCATTTTCCCTATTAGAAATAAGTACTTCCCAGATGGTCTACCTTGGCTTTGCTTCACTACAATGGCATTCAGTAGCCCCTTCCCTCTCACATGGGTAATGATATCACTTGGAGTCTTCATCAGCTCTGCTCTCAGCAATTCGCCCATCTTTCTTGCATTTTCAACCAGATTCTCCTCTTCAATGACCTGTTGGAGATGGACATTCAGCAATCTTGTGAACATAATTTTCAATTGAATTCCTTTGTTTTCTGCATCTTTCCTAGGATCTTTCCAGTGTAATAAAAAAAAGTGTCTGCTCTATTAGCAATGTGATTTTAGTGTGAATTAAGTTACCCTTTGGGCATTTTGTTGTGCAGATCTTATTTCTCATTATGCTGTCTTTACAGTCTTCTTCTTGGTAGTTGGCCAACAGAATATTGGCAAACCTTTTAGCAAATTTAGTTAGGTCCAGGATAGAGTTTGGCAAGCGGAGAGATAGAAATGTAGCCACCTTTTGTAAAAACACTTTATCACTGCATTCAATGCCATTTTGTAAGTTTTAAATTCATTAAAAAGTGTCATGGTCTTCTGCCCAACCACTTTAGAAATAAGCTTGGAGTCCTTCTCACACCCACCATAAACTGTGAATTGGACCCAGACCATCTAAAGATAATCAGGGGGTCCATATGGCTTTCATTCTGATGCCACAAATGGTCCTCTGCCACTAAAACTTAAAAATGCTATGCTGGCTGTATAGATGTCACACAAATAAAAAACTACTATATACGCTTAAAATAAATCAGAAACCCCACCTCTAAAGACGCCATTGCCACACGGCAGGCCAAAGGATTGCCTCCATAGGTTGATCCATGTTCCCCTGGTTTAATGGTCAGCATGACATCATCATCACATAGAACAGCAGACACCTAAAAAATATATATATATATACATAAGACCCAATCAAAGGGGACCCCCACAGCCAAGTTCGAGTTCCCCCCAATCAGTGAAGAAAATGGACAATATAGTTGGGGGGGAAAAAGCTTTATGTTAGGGGGCACAAATATTTCTTAATATGTGCCCTCCTAAACTAGTGCATTGACCTAGAACTAGGTAGGATGAAGGGACACACACACACACACACACACACGTTGGAAAGTAGAAAATATAAGGAAGGTTGTTTATTAGCAATTATATCATATTATATTTTGTATGGGTGGGAATGAAAGGGGGGAGCGGGGCTCTGCCCCAGGCCCACTGGAGAATTAAAGCAGTCCTGAAAGAATACAGTGAGATTTTCACTCCACTTCAAGGATTTAACATTTGGGATTGTTTAGCTTAAGTGAGTAGTTTAGTATTTTCCCCAATCATGGACACAGATTAAGTATTTAGTCATTTGTTGCTGGCAATTCAGTTTGAGAATTGTTGCTACAAGATGGCTTCAAGTTAGAGCATCTTTGCAAGCCAGTCACTAGTATTTCTGGGTGGAAGGAGGGATAGATAGGTTACATACTATTGGACAAAAGAAACCAAAACATGTTTTTAGACAAAAATGCAATTACAGGGTAGACTCCGCCTGAGAGAGCTTTTCCAAGTGTCACAATGTCCGGACGGACATTTTCATGGTCCACTGCAAGCATCTTGCCAGTCCTGGCCAATCCAGTCTGCACCTCATCGGCAATGAACAGCACCTGGGAAAGACATTGCCGATCAGCCATTTAATCTATTAATATACAATCCTGCCTGGGGCAGTATACTATAGGAATGATAAACACTTGCATTGTGTGCTGTGCACATCTGCCGCACTCCAGTCAGGTATCCTTCATCAGGAACAATGACACCAGCCTCACCCTGGATTGGTTCAACCATGAAAGCAGCTACATTGGGGTCCTGCAGAGCTCGCTGGAAATAAAAATTTAAGCAAAAAAATTATACATATTAAAAATGGTGCCTGCTAGTTCATTCTTCTCTTGATTTGTACATACCACAATCTAACAAGTCCCATAAAAGAAATAGAGATTTGACCTTACCTCAAGAGCAGGGAGGTCATTGTAAGGAATAATTTTGAATCCAGGCATAAATGGTCCAAACCCCTCGTAGCTGGATGGGTCTGTAGAGCTGGAGATCGCAGACATGGTTCTTCCCCAAAAATTACCAGCTGAAGACATAATGGTTATTAAAAGCTTGTACAAGCGGATCTATTAACTGGCAGTTTAGTAGTAGTTTTAGATTGGTCTATGTTAGACCTAGCAGTCACTTTGGCATTGTTCATCATTGTGCAGTAAATACATATTAAATTATATTAATTTTTTTTTAAATTAAAGACCACCTAGAGTTACTAATGACTAGCCAATATCTAAATTCTGGTTGGTGCCATCTTTTGTATACACACACACACACTAACAAAGTTTGCAGCAGTTAAACCAAATCCACCTCTAAAACCTCCACACTTCCCTGTGTAATAGCAGATCAGTGCATAATACCATTTTGACTTACCTGCAAATATGATTTGTGCCTTGTATTTTGGAACGCCCTTCACAGTGTACGCCCACTTCCGTGCCAGTTTGCAGGCAGTCTCTCCACCTTCAACACCTAAAGCACAAAACCTGTTTTTTTACAACACCAACAAAAGCCACAAATAAAAAAAGCCCATAGCTGCAAAAAACGTAGTGGGACCTTCAAATGAAAAAGATCTGGAAGGAGTATGGTCATCCTGGAATTGAAACAGTTACAGGTATTAGAAGCAGATCAAGAACCAACTTTACCAGTACAGGCTGCACCAGAAACAAGTCACTGTGCAGGTTTAAAAAAAAAAAAAAAAAAAAAAAAAAAAAAAAAAATTCTGCTGGTCCTAGAAGAATTTTTAACCACTTTAGTCATGAGAGGGTTTTACAAAATTAAAGCCAAACTAGCCTGAAGTATGGCTGAATGGGAGAATTTCTCAGCTCTGCTACTTTGGCCTCAAGTTTGCAATTTCCCTTGACCCCTCTTTCATGAATAAAAAAATGTTACCTTGTACTGGTACTTGCTCTTTATATAAAAAAAAAAAAATATACATTGTTTCACAGGAGGTAATATCTGGATAGGAAACATTATACAGGAACAAACAAAGCAGAAACAAATAAATCTGTATATGATTTTAATACAAAAATACCAAGGGAATGAGCCAACACTTTCTATGAGATGTGAGTTAGGTTTCATACAGGTGGGGCTTGCGGTTAGAGGCTCATAGTCACTCTACAGCCACAACAATATAGAATCACCTATAATGACCTGGTTATGTAAGGGGAACTGAACGTGATTGGTGAGTGGAGAGAACCAAAATAGAGCAGGAAGGAATAGACAAAGGAACCACCAACTGACTTGTGAAGAAGAGCTTTAAATGCAGGGTGTGGCTGTAATATTTAGACCCAGAGAGACATGAGCTCATTGATGCGCTGACCACATGGAAGCAAGTATATGAAGTGGGAGCCTTGCACAAATCCCAACATACATGTGGAGGTTTAATCATTCATACCTGTGTTCATGGGCAGCACTTTGTTATAGTTAAACAGCTTTGCTATATATTCCTCGTATTCGCCGAGCACATCATTGTAGAAAGCCCGTGACGTGAGGGTCAGCTTGTCTGCCTGGGACTTCAATGCATTGACAATCTTGGGGTGACAGTGTCCTTGATTCACTGCGCTGTAAGCACTCAAGAAATCAAAATATCTGCGGCCTTCCACGTCCCACACATATACACCTTTGAAAATGGAGAGGGGGGGGGGGGGGGAGAAAAAGTGATTGGTTGAGCATCTGCTAATGGAAGTACATACACATCTGATGGAGTAAATGTGTAAAACAGAGTTAGAAGATTGCCAGAGTAGGTCATTAGCTCCATGTTTTATTAAATTGTGTATAGAGGTGGCACACCTGTTGCGAAGAATAATCTATATATGGTGCAACACACCAAGTCTGTACCCAGCAGGCAAAACAGAATCAATATAATTGTAGGTTGTGCACACAGAAAAAATGGTACAGAATATTTACACACACACACACACACACTAGGAGTAAATAATGTGGACAAAATATGTATAATATGCAATAGGCACAAAAACAATGGAACTGTAGAAAATATAGAAATCCCAGCAAGAACAGACCCACCGTAGTAGAGATCCTCAATGTTTCAGTTATACCCTTTATCAAATGATCACCCTACAGTATCATTCTTATTGTGCCTATTGGATTTTATATATTTTTTAACATTACTTTCCTATACTGTAAATATGGGTTGTATGTAATAAGTTACATTGCATATATTCTGTGTCTTTCTTTATCTTGTGTGCACCTCATACAATTATGTTGGTTCCCTATGTTTTATTACAGTTTTTTTTATACATACGTTTTTTTTTTTTAAAAACAGCAATAATACGTACAAACATTAAAATACATAAAACTACAAAGCAAATTATTTCAGAGGTAAACGTCATTATTACAGTTCTATAAATAACATTAGACAGAACAGATCATGTTAATTATTTGACCCAAATAGATTATTTCAGTTCAGTAGAATGCCTACAGTTAGACTGAGCCGTGATGCCCGGTATAGAAGGTATATGAGATTTATATGAGCACCTGTTCGAATCGCCAACCGAGGAAGAGGAGCACAGTGAGAGCCAAATACCAGGCAACTCAAGGTACACCTTAAAAAAATGTCATCATTGCTTTGATATTATCTAAAAATTGTCCCAAAACAACTAAACGATTGATGGGCGAACGGGATCAGAACCTAACCTCAGATACCCCTAATTATAGCCTTTTGGGGTCTCTTAACCCCCCCTGTAAATAATGGGTAATGAAGGTGTGTGTTTTGCTCTGCATTTTCTGGATACTGTCCTGGAGGGAGACCTATGAAAGCCAAATTTTGCAGGTCGTTATGCAGTTAAAATGTATTAAAGAAAAAAAAAAAGAGAAGGATTTGAAAATATTAAACCATTTACTTTTAAGAAACAGCCCTTTTCTGGTTTGGAAACTTCTAAAAAAACATTCAGGGAATGTAACAGTTACAATGATTCAGTAACTCATCCGGCTAACCCCCCCCCCCCCCCCCCCAAAGAAAAAAAAAAAGAGACAAACCTTCCCCTCTATCAAGTGCAACAGGCAGGGGGTGATAGTTGTGTGCCCCATACTTTGCTTCTCGGTCATAAATGTATTCGGAGGCTAACGATTCCTCAACTGGTTTCTCTGTTACTGCTGTACCCGCTGAACTCATTGGAGCCTTAAGATTGCAATACAAAGCACCCAAGGTGCGTCTCTGGATAAGCTTGGAAAACATGCTGGAAAGTTGTAGATTCAGAGCTCTGCAAGAAATGTAAAACATGTTAAAACATCACAAATTAGATTATACCTGCAGAGTGCTACCTTACAGGCACGATGGCACCTAGTTTATATTCTGCCTGTCGTGAATGCTACCATTTCCTTGTTAAAACAAATCTCTCCAATATAAGGAAAAAAAAACAAAAAAAACATTTGATAGAACAGCACAAATGGCGAGCGCTCAACTTAATGTACACACAAAACATGACACATACACACTATGAAATAGTTATTTTAGACTTAATTTTATTCTCTTGTTTACAGAGATGTCTGATATTCAAGAAAAAAATTGGAAGTATAAAATAACTAAAAATAAACTTACTGGAAATATATGTCTCATTTGAACCACAGAACGCAGGACGCCTACATAGCTACATAGAGGGAATGCATAAAGCCTGAGGAAAAACAAATCCTTTTGAAATGCGTCTCATATTTGGGTGCCTCCGACATTCTTTGTGTTTTGGCTGAGACATTTACATTAAGTTGACAAACTTTTTCTGTATATAATTGTATGCATACTAATTTATATATAGATATTTTATCTTGTCATTTTATTCTCTTGGCACAATACACATTAGTGCTGCCCTGCGTAAGGGTCTTATACAACTTATGACATCTAGCACACTGTTATATTTATGTTTTGTTTTGTTTGTACTATTCGTTGTCGCGTGACCCATTTGTTTTGTGCACATTTAAGTAAGCGTTGTCAGTGTTCATTATTCTGGCTTCTATAATAGCTGCTTATGCCACTTGCAGCTAGGGTTGCCACCTGACTGGTATTTTGCCGGCAGGCCAGTAAAAAAAATTAGCTTGTGGCCAATGTTCAGTCTATGGTGGCAGTAGCATGGCCAGTATTTTTTTGTAGAAAAGGTGGCCACCCTACTTGAAGCCCAAAGGGCTTACAATGATATTATGTGATAGCATATTTCTGAAGATTGATATCTTGGCTCTTTACTGGGACTATACGTTTTAACACAGACTAATCTAGGAATCTCTCTCCACACATCTAGCTCATAGCCAAATTACAGAAAGACAAATTCATTCCATAGCCAAGGTAACATACCAGTTACTGTATCAGTTTCCCCTAGTTTAAGGATTTCAGTTCCAGGCAATTAGCTTGGGGTCTGAAGATCCTAACTGGGCAGTAAGTAAACCCTTTACTTATAGCAATGCTTCATTGCTGCTAATGTGCAATACTTAATATGCAGAACTAGGGAATGCTTAGGATTAGATCATACTCACCCCCATATCAAAATATGCAGTACAGTTTTCATTGCCAGTTGAATTGTGATCAGTGAAAAAGTGAAACAATTCTTACCAAGTTCCCTGCAGGTGACTGCAATATGCACCATGCCATGTCAGGCCCAGCTATGTCATTCATTTTGTATTTAGATTAAGGGTTTTTTTGTGCTTTCTTAAGCCCTGACCTGGTCGACTTTATCTGGACCAGTGCTTTATCCTTTCATTGAAGAAAGATAATCTTGTCAACTTAAACCCAGAGGCAACAGCAGATAACCTAGGACAGGCTAATATTTGCACAATTGATGCTTCCCAATCACCGTACCTAGTAAATTCCAGTCCTACTAAAGCCAAGGAAGCAACAGCAAATTGATTGCACATTTATAAATAAACTGGCACCTAATAAATGCATTCTCTAATCTAAAGTTGGGTAGTTGGGACCGGGAGGCATGGTCAGTCTCAGTTTGGGACCCCTGTCCTGCAGTTTCACCATCTGGTATCCTGATTCTTTGGGAGACCAGACGGCAATGTCCCATGTTTAGTTGTACTGGCACACTCCTACAGAGCAAGGAGTTTCATATGATACACATTCACCAACCCAGGTGTATAGCAAGTGCATCCTAGGTACGGGGATTGTGCACACTTACTGTAACGCCAACTAAGAAGCAGGGCTAGGGAAAAGAGTCCATATACAAGGACACCACAAGGCCCATCAAAAGGTCTAGTAAATAATGCCTACGAAGCAGCAATAGTCCAGCAGGAATATAATTTAGTCCATATATTTGATGGGGGTTAAGAAACCAGATTTTTATTAAATTAGAATCCCTTGAGGGAGAACTGGACATTAGCCCATTTGTAGACAAGAAGTGTGCTTTAAAAAAGAAATATATAAGCCATTTAAAATGCCAATTTGTGAACATCTGCGACACATCCTCAAACAAAGGAGAAAAAGAAAAACAAATATTTACCCTCAACAGTAATCACTTAACTCAACAATCTCTTTGATAGGTCATGAAGTCACAAGAAGAGGGCAGCAAGTTTGTCAATGACACATTCCTTTTGGCCTGTTACAAAGCACGGATCATCCGATGCAAATATTCATTTTGGCTCCGCTTTACATAAGTGCAACCTGATTGGTCCAGACAATCCTTGCCCATAACACACCCAAGGTCACGCAAGTTCACATAGACAGCATAGAATACTTTAAAAACATTTTTATATTCCTCAGTTTATAGGTGTCATGTTACATTTCAGTAGATTTTATATGTCCACTAACTGTAATCTTGGATATTCCCACTCAATATGAAATGGGAAATTTATCCCAAGACAACCCCTGACTAGATTTGACCAACTCTGTTGAGATTCTTTTTGTGCTTTACAGGTTAGGTTACCCCAGATAGCTTAAAAAAAAAAAAAAAAAAAAAAAAAATTTAAATATCCATTATTTGGATGAACGTAGCGATATTTATTTTGAGGACCTCTCATAACCAGCACTATATTTCTATCTTTAAAGTGTTTTTAAGATACGATACGTTGTATGTTATTCTACATATGTTCTGAATTACTTAAGTTTATATATTACAGAGTAGGGCCCTCTACATCATGTTTTAGTATGAAAATGTTTGTAACTCCCTTCTTATGCTCTGTACCAAGCGCTGTGTAAATTGTTGGCTCTATATAAATAAATGGTAATGTAATATTACAAAATCTAAATGGTAAATGTTACCCATTCTATATCCTATTATACATATGCCAATAAAAAGTATAATAAAAAAAAAATAGATTGAATTTAAAGAGGGAATAAAAATGTAAGTTTTTTTTTTTTTTAAGTTTGATTTAAGGATATAAATATATGTATATTAAAATAGAGAATGTATATTAAAATAGAGAAGAAAAAAAAAAAAACAGAAAATAAAAATGTCCATATATCATGTTGGAAATGCACGTTACAATTAGTTTAACCAAGAAGAAACTGCCACCAACCAAGTCTGGTACTTTTGTCCCTTTGTAAAATCTCTAGTTTTAAAAAAATAAAAAATAAATACAAAACCATAAGGGGCCAGAGTAGGGTTACAGTTTGCACTGACAAGGCAAAATAGCAGATGTTCCCTTACGGAGCAAGCAAAATAATTAGAAAAAAGTATAGTGGAGTTTAAAACTGAAAATGTAGGATACTTGCCAACTCCACACTCCCAGCATAAGCTCTTACCTCCTAACGCACCAAAAATGCATACAGGGATGGTCGGACTATTGGCCAATAGTGGCATGATATGGTCTCATTATGGTCCTCTGTATTTTCAGTACTCTCAATGCTAAATAAATATCTGCTTCAATATATGGGAATTACTTTAAACTTGCAGTTTTATCTACACAGCATGACTCTGAATTGATTGCTTACCGGAGGTTTCTCTGCCAGGTATAAGTAGCCGAATCAAACTCCCTTATCTAAATGGGTTTTGTAATAATCGCACTGATTAAATACTGAATGACAGGAGGAGCATACGTCACAGACTAAGACACGTCAAATAAAAAATCTGTAGCAATGATAACACTCCTCCATTCAGCAGCCAACCAAAATGCTCAGTTGCACACACATGCCTGCCAAAAGATACCTTGACCTCACCAACAGTGGAAGGGTCGCAAAAAAGTAGCCTGTGCTTATTTAACGTATGACTGGCCAAGAAAAGCGCAAGCTAGCAAAGCCTGGTTATCAGAACCATTATCAAGTAAAAGCAAGATTGGGCAATGCAGCCGCTTTCCAGGTGTTACATCACAAATCCCATCACCATCAGAAAACTGGGCCAACAGCATAGCATGCCTTCCTGCAGAAACCTCTCACCAGCACTTAGTGTTGCATCATACAAATGCATCTGATGCGTTAGATCCTCAAAGAATCTGTATGAAAGCATTCTAAAGGCACAACTTCCCTATGCCAGCATGGCATTATCCGTGATCCTACTCTATGGGTAGTTAAGATTTTTCAGCACTGATCAATATTTTTTTTTTTTAAGTGTTTATTGCCAATTTATAACCAGTTTAGAAAATTAACAATAAGTTATTGAGCATGGACACTGGCATCCAAGTCAAAACCTCACCCACTTACACAGCAAATTGTGCCAGGTCAGCACTGGCATTGCACCAGCTCCATACACATTAACTATTTCATTTCACTTTAGATATTCACAGGATGTTGCTTAAAGTTTTTTTTGTTGTTTTTTTTAAATTAGGCACCACAGTTATACTCCATTATGGAAGATATTTGTAGGGATGTTTTTAATTCTTGCATCCCACTTAACAGATCATCAACAGGAATAACAGATGCTTTGTAATATATATTAGATAGTTAGAATCTGATGCTGCCCCAAGGTAATCTTGGAGTGACAGTAGTGTGACTGCCCCAGTCTAGTATCAATTTCTGCCCAGAAGAAATACATGTAAATAAATGATGGTATTAGCAGTGACATCTTGTTACCAAGGACTCACTTACATAAGTGGATACTTCTAGAAACTGAAGTCAAAGTAATCTTTTTAATTGTAAATATTTGCACTTTAGAATGTTGTTCAGATTCACTGCAAGATTGTTGCATCATCCTGACAAATTCTCACTCTTGCCAGCAAGACTGTGGTGAGAGTGAATGGGATGCAATCAGATGGATGGAGCAACAGACTTGTAGACCAATTAGCAGCTGCTACAGGAAATTAGTCATTCTCAGTACATTAACTCACAAGTCTTAACCACACCTTCAAATTAAATCCCTGCCTTTTACTCTACACCAGCATAGACCGTCTCCCTTGTTCTGCTATGGCTCCCATAAAGCAGGCTGAGCACCATGGGAGTCAAACTGCTGTAAATGGTGTGCCAACTTGCGTTGGGAGCTCACAGGCCATGGGGGACCAATCATTGCACTGAATTGAGGCCTATGCCAGGCATTCAGCACTTAAACATCTTCTATGACTGAATCAGCGTCTCACCCAACCCAATAAGGTAAAAACATATACATGTCAGAACCGCTGCAAATTGCACAGCGCCCATTGATTTACCTGCTGCACGATCCCGCTGGCTCAATCACTCTCACAGCAGAGGGAAGTTCACAGTGAGAGCAGCGCGCGCCCGCAGACAGAATAAGTGCCACCTGCTTGTCACGTCGGAGGTGTGTCTTTCTAGCTGATTGGCTACGAAAATCACGCCCTCCACCAATCCAGTGCCTCGCCTCAGCCATCTCCCTTCACCAGCCCTTTCATGGGGGAGGTGCTTAAGAGGAGCGCGTGATTCAGCCCGTGTAGTCGTGTATGACTATAAATACCTGACGTGCAGCTGACTCGCACATTCAGCTGTGTATATATATAATATGTGTAACGTGCACCGCTTTACTGGATGCAGCAGGGGGACGATTTTACAGTGTCTCCCTGGGCGCGTTCGTACAGTGATAAGACTTCTCATTAAGTCTGTGCGACAAACATCAAGTCCTTACCCTGGACCACCATGAGCCACGCCTACCCCCATTAATGCTCAGCCTTCATTATGGCAGCCACATGGCTGGCTGAGCATAATGGAAAGTCTAGTTCACATCTAATTTGGCCCGTCAGGTGAAATGGCAGTGACGAACTGTGCAAGAAGCCTGTAGACTACCCTTCCTATGATGCTCAGCCAGCATCTTGTGAGCCCTTTGGCTGACTGAGCATAATGAGAACGGTGGTCCTCTTAAATTAGCTGAGATGCATGTATTTCTGCTAATAAAACACTTTTCCTTACAGCCTTGCAATAACCATAACTTTGTAATAAAACCTTCAAAAATATTGACAACGAATCCATTTTGTCAAGGTTTATCAGAAACATGGTCTAATTTACAGTTCATAAACCAGAGGCTCCAAGTTTTTTGTTTTTTTAAATGGCCCATATAATCAGACATAGCCATTTGTGTTGGGCTGCATCATTTTTCTTATTTACAGTAACAGACCTCTTAATATTTCAAATGTCTAAAGAGGGACACTTTTTTTTGTGGGAGTGGCTAATACTTTGTCTGGGGCTCCACAGGAATATTTTCATAGACTTTATGGCCGACTGATAGCTATGTAATTTGATAAGTCATTTACAACATGAAGTATTTTACTTAAGGATATAAACATAAAACACTTGTACTGCAGTTTAAAATTCCTTTATTGTCAATGTTATTGCTCTGGAGCTCTGTGACACAGTTATACAAACTATAGAAGTCTGAGCTCCCAGAAAAAAGAGGGACAATAGAGGAGGAAACAGAAAGAGGGCAGGGGGATTTGGGTGCAAAATAGGGACTGTCCCTCCTAAATTAGTGTTGGGAGATATGCAGTAATGGTGAAGAATAACTTACTTGGCTATTTAGCAGTAATAAAAAAAAAGTAGTTCAAAACAAGTTTAAAATAACTTTATTCAAAGTATACATTTATAGGGATAATGATAATATGGGCAGTTAAGTCAGGTGGGCCGCACCTTGCTGTCACACGGACTGACCCCTAGGATACCCCTATCATAAGCCATTTTACATAAACAAGTAATAACAGGAAGTAATATGATAGAGTGATGTGGCCTCCTCTTCAGTAAAATGGAAACACACACAATACTGTGACATTAATTGATGCTTACCCATTCCACAATAATATTTACAGAAATTGTATTTAAATAGTAATTGTAGAATGCAATACATTCTCTCCAATTTCAAAAAAAAAAAAGGCTCCAACAGGTTTTAATACCAAGACTTGTAGAGCAGCAATGCTTTAATAATGTCATTAATGATGAAATCCCATAAAATGATTTCTCTGATTTTACTGGTTCTAGTATAATGTATTACTATATTTATTTGTGTTTTGTAAATCAGGAGTAGCCACCTCAGGCATAGAACCTAAAAAGTGACTCTAAAGATGCTAAACAATTGCAATACACAGAAGATGTAGCCATAGATTAATTCCTTATCAATATCACTTCATATCAGCCGTAATATATATTTAGAAAAATCACAGCAATTGAGAATGATTTTTGATTGCTGGGGTTTGCTCTACACAATTTGTCCTTTTGTACCGCGAAAATCATTGTGATGTGGCACACACAATAAATATTGTGCTTTCTCAGTGATAAGTTATGGTCCCAAGCATGTAAAGTCACCTAGAAAGGCGGGTTGTAAAATGATGTCAGTCCAGTTGAACCTACAAACTGGTGGAAGGTGGTCCCTGCTGATGATAGAGGGAAGGAGCTGGAGAGAGGAGAAATAAGCAGACTAGGAAAATGTGGAAGATGGTGGTTTGCACCAGGGTTAATATGGGAGATTTGTGCCGTACAAGGGTAAGAAGGGAATGGTGAGATACATTGGGGGCTGGGACTCTTGGGGCTGCATGCTCTTCCTTCCAAACTTCCTGTAGGTTGCTGTTTCTTCCATTTTGTTCTTCGGTTCTGGAACCAGATCTTGACTTGGGTCTCTGTTAGCTGCAGAGTCAGTGCTAGACTCAGTCGCTCGCACACTGATAAATACCTGCTACTACGGAACCTGCTCTCAAGGGCCACTAGCTGCTCATATGTGAAGGCAGTTCGTGCCCGCCGGGGCTTAGAGGTGGAAGAAGGAGGTGTTGGACTCTGTGGACTTTCTTCTGGTTGAGCAGATATTGTGTTTGGTTGGCATCCTGCCCCATCATTTGATTCTGGAGCTGTAATCCTTGAGGACAATGTGACGTCTGCAACAAACAAAATAACGATCATTAAGTAAATATTTAAGTCTCAAACAATCAGTAGCGGGTGCTCCATATGTGCTAGGTGTGAGCCGCACAGTGTGTATTTCTGGGGTTTGTGTGCCCCGAAACAGAGAGTACAAAAACATAAAAATACATCCCTAGACATACACAAGTTACATTCGAAAGGGCACGCCAGCCACGAATTCGGCAACAGAGTCATTCAATTGCCAACAGAGTAAGTGAATTCGTAGCTGGCGTTGCCCGTATGTAACTCATGTATTTCCGGGGGTTTGTGTGCTGGCTGTTCTCAGCACACAAACCCCGGAAATACATGAGAGACGTCGTGCCTCCGAGTGACAGGCGTGCTCCGGGCTGGCAGCACGCCTGTCACTCAGTGGCACGATACGGCCCTGCGAACAATATGAGGACAACCATACAGGGCGATCGAGGAGAAGACAAATGGTGCAGACAGCCACTGGTTTGTGAAGTTAGGTTCCAAATGTGGGCACTCCACTCCCACACAGTCAGTAACCAGACAAACTGTTCAGGATAAATGGGTTGTCAGAAGAAATAGTTAATAAAAAATGAATAAAGCTCACCGCAGGCTGGATCCCAGTAAAATCAAGCTCATTTTCTGTATGTTGTACATGTTTCTGTATGTTGTATATGTTTCTGAATGTTGTACATGTTTCTGTATGTTGTACATGTTTCTGTATGTTGTATATGTTTCTGTATGTTGTATATGTTTCTGAACGTTGTATATGTTTCTGTATGTTGTATATGTTTCTGTATGTTGTACATGTTTCTGTATGTTGTATATGTTTCTGTATGTTGTATATGTTTCTGTATGTTGTACATGTTTCTGTATGTTGTATATGTTTCTGTATGTTGTATATGTTTCTGAATGTTGTACATGTTTCTGAATGTTGTACATGTTTCTGTATGTTGTACATGTTTCTGTATGTTGTATATGTTTCTGAATGTTGTACATGTTTCTGTATGTTGTATATGTTTCTGTATGTTGTACATGTTTCTGAATGTTGTACATGTTTCTGTTTGTTGTACATGTTTCTGAATGTTGTACATGTTTCTGAATGTTGTACATGTTTCTGTTTGTTGTACATGTTTCTGTATGTTGTATATGTTTCTGAATGTTGTACATGTTTCTGTATGTTGTACATGTTTCTGAATGTTGTACATGTTTCTGAATGTTGTACATGTTTCTGTTTGTTGTACATGTTTCTGTATGTTGTATATGTTTCTGTATGTTGTACATGTTTCTGTATGTTGTACATGTTTCTGTATGTTGTATATGTTTCTGAATGTTGTACATGTTTCTGTATGTTGTATATGTTTCTGTATGTTGTACATGTTTCTGAATGTTGTACATGTTTCTGTTTGTTGTACATGTTTCTGAATGTTGTACATGTTTCTGAATGTTGTACATGTTTCTGTATGTTGTACATGTTTCTGAATGTTGTACATGTTTCTGAATGTTGTACATGTTTCTATATGTTGTATATGTTTCTGTATGTTGTACATGTTTCTGAATGTTGTACATGTTTCTGTATGTTGTACATGTTTCTGTATGTTGTACATGTTTCTGAATGTTGTACATGTTTCTGTATGTTGTACATGTTTCTGTATGTTGTACATGTTTCTGTGACATGCAGTTACTTTAACTGTAATACAATTTACAGTTCTCCTGTATGGTTACACTGAAAATATTCACCAAGGCCTTCAAATGCAATGATATCTAGTAAAGAAAGAGTGCATGGAGAGATAGCAACAGCAATACATCTATTACATTTTACTTTTTTGGAGTTTTTGCAACTGTTTTTATTTACTTGTTGCAGTCCTTATCTAAACAAAAAATGCACACTTTGGGTGAAACTGCCAGTTTAACAGCTGAGTGTACTCACTGCTCACTATTCAATATTTGTTTTATTTAAGTTATTCTTAAACTTGCTTTATCTGCTGATCTCAAGTTCATTTTTTGATGAAATCCTAGGGATTGAATTTCTCACGATGATGTCTCTTGAATGAGGCAGCCCTAATCACAGGGCTCACTCGGAGATATATGGGTATGTGACTGAGATTAAAGACAAACATGCCCCCTGCATCACCCATTATTGTCCATGGTGGAATTGCTGATCATGTGCAGTTCTAAACATACAGCTCTCTACCCACAGTATGTTCAGAATCTGCAAATCTGATTCTTTGGGTGGAGCATACCTCAAAAAAGCAAAAACTAAGGCGTACATGAGCTCGCAAAAAAAGCTGCCCAGAAATGTGAAAAATGCTAATTTTGGTTGGAGAGGGCATTTACCATTTTTGTTTTTGGTTAACTATTTACCAATTACCTTAAATCAAGCTTTCCTTTACCACCACATTACGCAAATCTAATCTGTTTATTATTACATCTTATATGGTATATGCATTGCTTCTTTATTTTTTTAGATTTAATTTGGATGTAGGTAGGGTAATGCACTGTCATAACATAATTTATAGGGCTATATGTGTTGTCTGACCATTATTCTGCACTGTAGAATATGTTAGTATTAAAAAAAAAATAAAAAAAAAAGGGAAATAGTTAAAACTATGACAATAATCTCAAGTGAATCCGTTATTTTGGTTTTACTGGATTGTGTTAAAATAATTTAACAAGTGCGTCACTTTCTGGCATTGACAGCATGAAGTCCATAAATTGCACACCACAGTCCAGTTAGGCTGGCTGGGCTCAGACTAACTGATCTCATTATTACACTGAGATTATTAAGAAAAAAATTGCCCGCTTCCCTGCATCCTGATAGAGTGACTGACCAGCCTGTGATGAGGATCGATAGCTGTCATCTCTTTAATACAGGGCCCTCTCATCAAGCAGGGAGTATCTGAGCTCTGTGCACAGAGATATGCAGTCACAAGTAATGGGATATTGATCACTGCCAGGGCCAGGGATCTTACATCTAAACCTCCCTGCCCCTGCATCCTATTGGGGGCAGAGTAATTACCAGGTCCCCTTAGCCCCCCACTAATCAGAGGGTCTAATCTGTGCATCAACATCTTCTAAATCCTATAACTCTCTCTATGCCCATCAGCTGCATAAATTATCTATAATTAAATATCTGTGATCAGGCAAGGTATATAAGGCCAACGCCAGGACTGGAGAGCTTCCAAATTAAGTGTACTTTCCATATGAAGCAAACTCTTACTGTAAACATGTAAGCAAAAAATAAGTGTATTATGTTTAAAGAAAACCGTTCGATTTAATGTTTGCCCATTTAGGGGTGAGCAATAATAAAGCCTATGTGTGTGTAACATGCAAGAAGCATGTCAGGTGTGTTGTTGCATGATGGATTGGGTATAGACCTGCGCCAGAGAAAGAGCAATAATAATGAAATGGGACAAAAGGAAACAAAATAGTAAATGGAGAAGAACTGCTGAGATCACAAAAAAAGAGGCTGTTTGGTATTTTTTGCGAATTGGGTGTTTTGAATCAAGCTTATTTTAACACATGGACCCACAAGCCTACATTTAATTTTTGGATGCTTGTGTAAAAAAAAAAAATAACAATGCTGTAAAAGTCTAGAAAGAATGATTGTTTTCCTGCGTGGATAAATAAAAAGTTCCTGTATATCAGACGTCCTCAGGTGGCTATAATGTTCTGTTATGTGCAGTGAAGCAATATATTAGTATTAATAGTAAATCGATCTGAATCAATCCTACCCTTCCATAGTCATGACAGATAAAGCTTTTTCTGTATAAAGTTCAATTGGGAGGGGGGGGGGGGGGGGGATGGAACAATTACTATGGAATCCAATGGAATGTTCAGTGCTGATTGAGACACTTGCTGATTGGTTAACCTGGAGACAATGGTTGGCTGAGCATCATGGTAAATGCTGGTGTGCCAAAGCTTAGTTATCACTGCCTTAACTCTTTCTCTGCCCGTATGTGACTGTAGAGCATATATTTATTGGATCCACCACATCATTACCTATAGACATGTCAGGATTCTTCTGCTAACACGGAAGCTCTCTATCAATTGATAAGCACTTTATTGATCTTGTAAGACAAGTTTTACTAGGCATGTGATCACTTTGATACAAATATTTAAATTAGTGTTCACAAACTGCAATGTGCATCAAATACATTCTGTTCACACCTGCTTTGCTGCTTCCTCAGGATATATCATATGAAGGAGGAATATTAATTTGACTGTCCATCTTGTGTCAACATCTAACAAATGTTGAGCTGAGCATAATGGGAGTTACTGTCCCCTCCCGTCCGTCCCCCGTACAAAAAAAAAATATGATAGGCAGCAATAGTAGAACAAAACATGCAGTACTGGGTGGCTAGTTCGAGATTATAAACCTACAATATTATCCAACATTTCTAATATTCAACACAACTTTGTACGATCTATAAAACTGCGCTGGATCATTATCACTAGGATGTCCGGCATCAGCGATGGCTAACTTTTAACACTTAAAATAGTGCATAGCTAATGTATGAAGCACCATGGGAGCTATAGTCCATAATAGCTGCAGTGTCCAGACATACTAAGTTACGTATCGCAGCCTGTTCTCACCTGCTTCTCCATCCCCTGTCCCAGGCTCCTGAGGACTTTCGCCTGTCCTCTGACCCCTGCTCTTGGCATGCCTCAGGATGTCCACGATTGAGAAGGGAGTGTGTGGATGCCTCTGTCCTTTGACAACTTTATCTTCCACAGGGTCACAGTGTAGCATCCCCATGGGGTACCAAATGAACTCTGCAGGGACCACACAGCTGCCTTGGAGACAACCAGGTGCCCTGAAGTCTAATGGAAGATCTTGTGCCCAACCAATGCTCTTCTACAATCTGATGAAGAACCTGAAAGGTAGATTTGTGAGGCTTTTTTCTTGGGAATAGGAGATTGGTGCCCAGCTCTCTCCAATGTCCTCACACCTCTCAGTCTTGGATGACAAGTGTCTGTGTGAGCCTCCAGTGTCTAGGTTACTGGACATCCCTGAGAGGAGGAGAGATTAAAACAAACTGGTGTAGAGGGGAGGAGAACTCACTAAACTACAAGGACAAAAGCTACACCACCAGGGTAGGAAACAGTCCATAGATCTTTGGTACCCAGTCAATTTCATTGTACTCAATTCTATCAGCATTGTTTACACCCTTTCATGTCTACATGTACCCTGAACATCTTGATTAGGCTGCCCAGCCAGCCATTCATGTTACATCTGCTCACCTTCCCTCTTAACCCATAATAAGATTGCAACATTTGATTCTTTATGTGAAGAAAGGAAACTTATCCAGTGTTAACCCCACCATCAGCATTTGATAGTAAATGTCAGCTTTAGAGGGACAGTATCACCTAAATATTGTTTTTACTGTGCATGTGGAGAACACAAAAGGATTGAAAATGATCTATATATTGTGTTAGCAAAATTGCATGCAAATGCCTAAATTAGGAGACAAAAAATTGTTTTAAATGTGTTTGCGGAGTCTCCCGCTTATGACATCACCTGTGGCTTAATATGCAAACTGGTTTTCAGTGGTAATTTGCATATTAGGCCACAGGGGATGTCATAAGCACGAGACTCCACAGACACATTTAAAACACACTTTTCTCCTAATTTAATATAGATAATTTTCAATCATTTTTTTATTCCCTACATGTACAGTAAAAACAATGTTTAGAGATTCTATTTTAGACCATGATCACAGATTTACATCATAATAATAATTATTTATTACTGTCCGCCAACAGTTTACATAGTGCTTGTTACAGAGCTAAACTTGGGGTTACACATACAGAGTGTTATCACCAGATAATGTGGAGCCTGTTATATAGTTGCCAACATCGGCCATGTTTCCGGGGACACATATTTGATCCACATGCTGCAGAAAGAGCAAGCATAGTGCAGCCCGGCAATCTGTAGGATGCATATACGTGCAGACACAATCCAATTAATTTATCATGATAGGTCCTCTGAGATATCCACCCTAATTGTTCATGTAACTGACCGTGTATTCATTATATGGATCACAAGTGCTTTTATTTCAGCCAGGCTTAATTTGGTTGAAATGCTAGATATTTTGCTTTCAATTATTTAGTCACAGGGTTAATGAGCTTTTATTGGAATTAAAGTGCATCTACGGGGGTTTATCACCTGTGGAAATGAGGACCTTCGAACATTTGCATATAGGTTTTGAATCTAAAGCCTGATTCATTTATAGACGCTAATCCTTGATCAAGGTTATTTGTACAAGACTCTATAAACCAGTAACTTCCGTGACACTATGAAGTATGTAGCCTGGGGCCTTAATGAAGCTAATGACCGGGCTTGGCTAATGATAATACAGAGATTACTTCAGTTTATACGGAGACTGTATTTTCCATACAATGTTTTTTTTTTTAAATTTTCGGTAAGTTGTACCTGACTTTGCTATATACACAGAACGTATACCAAATGTCATGTTCCCCTCTATATCATTAGTTATTACTGTGGAATCAGTAACTCAAATGTATGTGTGGTTTTTCGGAGATAGGACAAGTTGAGTCGAAATTCAAAATTCGCATCCCGTAATTTTGATTTGCTTTACATGATCACTAATCTAGCAATTTTGGTGTGGACACAATAGCTGGAACTATTCCTTTTCAGGGGAATGTTTACAGAAAAAAAAGACACTGATTCCATTAAATTTCTGTTGTGTATATTAACTATAGCCATCCACAATGACAATGGAATTCTGGTGCAGACCCCCTTGCAATGGAAGAATCTGTGATTCTAGTATACAAACAATCAAAACAGAACTGTGACTGACAGCATGCAATTCCAAAATGTTCACCCATAGCCGGAGATATGCTGCCGTCTCACCAGATTTGATCATGGATCAAACTACTGCCTGTACAGAGAGATTATGGACCACCAGATTATGTTTTGTGCCAGCCCAGTCAAAAGATGCAGCCCCTGCCTGAACCAGTCCCAACACCCCAGTCCTGAATTACGCAATGTTATCATGGAAGCCAATTTATTTAACTCACATTTTAGTATTTTATTAACGTCTTCAGAAAAGGTGGATCGTATCTCTTTCGCCTCTATAGCTCCATTTTCTCCCCTATTAATATTCTGCCCCAGTACTGTCTTCAAATTGCTTTGATCCTGGGTGTGTTTCACCTCCGACCTGTCCTGATGAGTAGAGCAAGCTGAAATCAATACACTCAGTGTGTGGCTTGGGCTGATAAGGCTGCCTTGCTCAGCATGGCCTTGAAAGTGTCTGCTGGTTTGATGCACTATTAAACATACACTTCATGTCCAACAGAGGCAGTTCACACTACAGCTCATATGTACAAGGTACAAACGCTTCCCAAAATGGAAAAACCGATGTGTGTGACGGCGTTCACAAATGACCATTACACACAATGCAGGATTTATTTTTTTAAAATCTTTAAGGCTTATTCAGGAAACATAAAGCTGCAAAATGTATAAATAAATGTAAAAAGCAATGAAGCACAGCACTCTTGCACTCTCAAAGTGTTTTATTTTGATGGGGAAAAAAATTAAAAAGTGTCCATTATTAATTAATATCCAATCAATAGTGTAACCAAATTGTAAGGCAAAGTGGAGCTTGGCAAGCTTATGAGTAAGCGCCGAGGAGGGATCGAAAGGCGTAAGCTTACCAAGCAAAAAGTTTGCCTTCCAGTTTAGTTCCACTGTTGATCAGATTAGTTGCAAAAAGAGGTTCTGTGGAGACAGTTGGACCCGACAGATACGAGGCCGCAGTCGCACGTTCTGATGTCAAGGCGAATCAGTCATGGTTGAGAGAAAGTGTTGTGTGGAAATTGGCATGTATCTTCAGATATATACGTCATATTTACAAGAGGGAAGTACCTCTGATTGTTTAACTCCTTGTAAAGTTTTTTTTTTTTTTAAAGTCAAGTATGTCTTTAAAGCCATTTATCTGAGCAGTGTTTGTTTTAAAGAAGTTACTCAGAACTGGACAAAAAGTAACAAAAATAGTTTTTATATTTGTTGCTGTCTCCATCAGAGTGCAGAAATCTCCCTTCCTAGACTGTTGTGAAGTCTGTTTTTTTTTTTTTTTTCAAGTAAACACAGAAATATTGAAGAAGATGTTGTCAGATAAGAATGATTTTGCCCATCTAGGCTGCCCTTTGGCACTGTGGAAAATAGTTCCAAGCTTGCAGGATATATTATAACAGCTTCAATTATATTGAGGTCAGGGTTCCAAGGGGGCCAATCTCATACTCTGAATCTTCCATCTGCAGACTGAAAGGGACAATCTAGTCCCCAAACTCACTTTGGTGCAAGTTGAAGACTACAGCTTGTATAGTGCACAGGCTTTTTTCAAGTGTTATGTGGTGCAGGCATTCTGCATAAATCAGATTTTTAATATGTTACTCAATCCCTCCCCCAAGTGTTTACTCTGCATGTATACTACAGGTGCAGCAGCACTGGTTATTTAGACATTGAGCATATAAAGTTTTGTTTCATTTAGTCACTTCCTGTGATGCTGGAATAGAATACATTGTGTGGAATCTAAGTAATCTAGCTCTTGTACACAGTAGGATCTCTTAACGGTGCAACACATTGTTGACATCACTAGACAGACAGGAAATTTCATTCATTTTAATGAAATTATTCTCATTGGTTCCTGCGGCAAAAAAATAATTAAAATTTACTTTTTACTCGGCTAGTGGGCAGTCCTGGTTTCTTGCAAACTTCTGTAATTTTACAAATTCATCCAAGTTTAAGTATTTTGTATTTTAAGCAATGCAAAATGTCAAACATGCATTTTAAAGTACTATGAAAGCACATTAATATGCATTAACATTTGGAAGATGCATTCTGAGACAGTCCCTTTAAATGAGGGATGATTTCAAACTACTATTAGTCTAATAAAAAGGTATTGCAACAATCTGTTACTTTACATCTTGTATTGAACCTGATATGATAGTTCACATGAAGAGCTATATATTTTACCCTGGTTCCTTGATATTCTCAAGCCTTACTTCACAGGTGCTTTGTAACCTAAATGCTACGTTCTTTGTAGGTCTTAAAAGTGTTTTGCAGATACAGTTTTTTTTTTTTATCAATAGCTAGTACAGCATGATTTATCAAGATATCAGCATCCATGAATCACTTGATATTTGCATCACCCCATCCATTGGCACAAGAAAGTTACCACCAGGTAGGTTGGAGATGGGTATCCATGTTCCTTCACCATCTTTTCTATTTATATGTTTGTAAACCACACATTTAGCAAACCCTACAATGAGAATCACAGGATTCAGCCAGCTGCTGCACTGGATTTAATTTGGTCCCTCCAGGTACCTTTACCCTTCATCAGCTGCAGCCTGCTTTTTCTATCATCAGTTTTTGTATTTGTAAAGTCTTTACAAGTGTATCCTTGCCAAGATTCTTCAAATTTCTTTATGTCACCTTGAACACCATAACCTGAAAATCCAGTTAGGCAGCCTATTGCTTTCAGAGAACAGCCTCTCTGATCCAAATGTATGTTGTTATATCTGTCAAATCATATTAGTGTTTTCCTTTCCCAGTTTCTCTTCAAAGCAGGGTTAGATTCCACCAGCAGCACACGTGGTGCAGCTAAGCAACATGTCACTGGGGTGAGGCACCTATGCTGGTTGGTGTAACAATTACACATGGAATCAATTTTCTTATATGTAATTTCAATTATTATACATGCATACCTGGGAATTTGTCAAATCTTGGCTCCACCCACCTGCAGGGTTAGGAACCAGCCTTGCTCAGGACCTGGAATGAGGTTAGAGCATAGTTAAAAGACCTGATTCTAAGTTCTTGCACACACAACTGAAGAATCCTTGGGTGAAACGCGTCAGGTGTTCTTCCACCAGGAGCTTTATAAAAAACAAGCATCTTTTTATTTACTGGCTTATTGTATTATCTGGTTACTGTTGTATATTTTATATGTACTATTAAAATTGTTTTACACTCCAGAGTAATTTAGCAGCTTTCTCTTTTCATTTCTCTCCTTTTTTCATATCACTAATAAGCTAAGTGAATAGAAAATTTATTCCACAACACCTGGAATTGCAAAGCTTTTAAACCAGACATACTATTTTTGCATAGGTTAGGTTCATGAACAGGGTATTCACCTAGGTCAGATTTGTTGCACAAACAAAATACATCAGATTTATTACAAAAGATAAACAAATATTTATTGAATAGGTAAAAAAAATCACAGTTTATAATTCAAAGTGCAGAATACATTTTAACCAGAAAGTGACATTAGTTGTACTTCAAGGACAACCTTTCATTTTTTTTCCTCCCAATTCTTCAAATAAAGTCGCCAAACACTGGACGTGCTGCAGGACTACATGTGCCATGATGCATCACTCCCAGTGACATCATTAGAGGCGGACTCTTACTTGTTTCAAGCCCTTTGCTGGCTAACGCTGATCATGGCAACTTGGGCCAGCGGGGTTCGGGCGGTGCTGTTGGACGTTAGCGGGGTTCTGTATGATAGTGGCGGAGCGGCAGGAGGAACCGTCATCCCTGGCTCGATAGAAGCAGTGAACAGGTGAATGGACTATGGAGGGAGACGGAAATGGAAATCAGCAAATGGGCGTGGCTAGTATCTTATGGGGCGTGGTTTGTACTATATAAGTGGAGGCAATAAGTTTAATTTCCAGAGAAGCGAAGTTGTAAATGCAAGCTGGACTTAATTGTAAAGTACACAACTGAGGACTTTTTCTGGAATAAATAAAAAAAACGGAAAAGCCCAAATTATTTTGGTATATAAATAAATTAGGTTCCTATATTTAGAATTTTCTAATCCTGTGTAGTGTTCTCATACCCATCAGTGAACTACCTAAAATACCCAACTCTAAATACTTTTGTCACTGTGTCACTTGGCTGTAATGGAGATATTCTTGGAATCAGAACAATTTTTGCAACATTCCCCATTAAAATGCACCTTTCACATCACATTACTGTTTCTCATCCATTGAGATTGATCTGAGCATCTTTCTAGATGGATATATCTATGGACATACTTTGCGGGTGTGGATTGCCCATGTGCATGGCCAAATATTGTCAATGGCCGAAGCATTTAGCATAGGCAATAATGAATGTACAACTATACTTTCAAGAACTGTACTTGTTTGAGCATAAAATAAAAAGGTATCTAAATGCAGAAGAAACACTTTTTGACTGGAGTTGCCTTTTAATACTAGTCTTATGACATAGGACATTTTAACCCAATGTGCGCCGTCCAAATTCGGGTAACATGGACGGAATTTGAAAGTTCTCCAGATTTTGGCAATTGAAGAATTGAATAGAAAAGTCTAGAAGAATTAAAGTAACCATTTTAAACACAAACATTCATATACAATTGTAATATATTAATGTTTTACATTATAATAGTATGTTTACATTAATGTAATTTGTATTTTTACATTTTAATAGAACTTTTTTTTAATATTCATTTACTTTATTTTTATGTATTCAATTAATGCATTGTTAATTGCCACTGATTTTTATTTTATTGCACTTTGGGAGGACTATTTCCGAGGTCCTCCAAAAGCGACACTGAAATAAGTCAAAGTCCTCCCCATAGAAGTTACTGGAAAGGACCGAGGCTACCATTTAGTATTGTGCATTTCAGCTGCAGTCGGTGTCGGGAGATTTTGGCTATGATGTCCAAATTTCAGACCAATTCGGAGGCACGTCATGGCTTCCTGAATAGCTTGAAATTCTGGTACCAATGTGCCCTGAATCTCTCCGCAATTCGTAGGCACCATCTTGAGGTCAATTAGTGGGTCAACCCTATAATCTCTTTTATGGCTAGGCCAAACAAGTAATAAAGAGTACATAAAGGCATGGGATGTGGAAAAGTAAGCCGAGCCCTGGTCCTGTTAATTGGTTCCCAGTTAAATAGAATTAATTACAACCAGGTGTTTAAGTAAAATGGATAGACTCTTCTGGGCTTCAGGTAAAGCCTATGTTATTTTTTGGCACCTGGTCACCAGTATGGTTAAATACTCTCCATTTTAATGTGAAGGCCTATGTAATGTATAACTGTCCATATTATTGTTACATTATGATAGCTAGAACAAGCCTGAGCTGTTAGGGATAAAGTGTTTTCACAACAGGAGGGATTTAACACTCACTTTGTACCATGAAATATGTGGTGTGTGTAGTGTCCATGGCTATTGATTTCTATAGGAAACATTATTTCATGTAAAATTCCAGATGACCCTGAGCTGCCCGTGAACAAATATATAGTGTTTATACACTTATACTATTCCTCCCAGTAAATGCATGCTAGATTTGTACACCGTGTGCAGTAAGTCTGTGTAGTATCTTCATATCGAGTTTCAGTTATATTTAGTCTAAGTCTATATTTGCAGCTTATGTACTGGTTTGCCTGAAGAGGGAGAAGGTTAACTAGTATACAACAGAACAGATGATAGGGGAAAAAAAATACAAATAAACCAGCTTGACTTACCCCACTACTCACAATGCATGCGCATAGTTGCCAACATCAGCCATGTTTCCAGGGACACATATTTGTTCCACATGCTGCAGAAAGAGAATGTAAAGTACAGCCCGGCAGTATGTACGGCGGATATACGCACAGACAGAATCCAATTCATTCATCAGGGTGGAAATCTCATTGCACCTACCATGAGTAATTCATTGGATTGTGTCTATATATGCATCTTACATACCGCCAGACTGCACTTTGCATGCTCTATCTGCAGCATGTTGAACAGATATGTGTCCCTGGAAACAAGACCAATTTTGGCAATTATGTATGCGCATAGCAGCTTAGTGCCAACAGCGTCCCCACAGTCAACGTATCAATGTCGGTAGCCTTACTTGCCATTTCAAGCGTTAGGCTACTTTTTTCACCCTATGGAAGCCTGTACTAATAGTTAATAAACTGGACTGAATGAAGAGGGTCTTCTAGATTTATTTATTTCCCCCGAGCAAACGCGGCTCCCCACATCTGAGATTATCATCAAGTTTATTTCGGGTTCTGCAACGTGCCCAGTAGCCCCTCTGTTTTTTTTTTTTCTCTGCTCATACTCCTCAAAATATTGGACTGGACACGTGGCAGCTGCTGATATAATCTGATTAGACAAATAAATGTCTTTTTTTGTAGATCTTGCACACATTCCAAATGTAGCATTTTATTCAGGGCAATTCCTGGCTACTAGACGAGGTTACTTAGTTTATTGCCACGGACACACGCCAAGTAGAGGTTGTGGTCGATCGATAACCATGTAATGATCTTGTAGAGAAAGGCAGTACACCAGAGAGTACAATGCATGTGGCTATACAAAGCCAGTCATGGTGTGGGGGGGTAATTAAAGGCACATTGTTCCTTTTTATCTAGAAGTAAATCGCAGTGACAGAAGGCCATTAAATCCACAAATTAACCTGTTATTTGCAGGTTAAACTTGCATATGAATGCTGAGGCTAGTTGGATATTTACAGTGTGTAATTGCGTGAATTATTCTGTGCCAGGAAGACACATCCATACGTAGCAGCTGTTGACTGCAGATTCTTTGCAGACATTAATTATATAAATGATTAACCAGCAGGTAAAGTTCTTTGATGGTGAAAATAGTTAACTTTCTATTACAATATTGTCAGTCCTTGTTCTGGTTTTGTGTGTTATTTGTAACATAATAGTTTACTTACTGTATTGGCATGTCTCTGTCTGCCACGTGAATATGATATACTTTACTACAGGGTCTACTCTGGGAGAATTTTGGGAGAATTTTTCCAACTCGGCTACTTTGGCCTTAAGTTTGAAATTCACGTTTCAGTTCTCTGCAATCCTCTCTTTTATTGAGTAGACCCGTGTCGGTAAAATGTAATCTGTATATCGTGAAAGCCAGATTACTTCCAAAATATACAGCTAGATCGCAACTACAGCTTTAGAAAGGGACTAAACTGACCTCTGTAGAGTAGTTATAATGTGGGTAAGGTTGCCACCTTGGCCATTGTTTCCCGGCCACATATAACTTTTTCAGGCTGCCTTGCAGTATGTAGAAGTCATATGTGATCAGAAGGAAATCAATTACCTAATCAAGTAGTGGATCCCACAGAACCACGTTGATTAGTTAATTGATTTCTTTCTGGTCACATATGACTTCTACATACTGCAAGGCAGCCTGAAAAATTGGTGGTAACCCTAATGTGGGGGTAAAATGGCATGTACTTTTCAGGATGCATGCCATTTTATCCTCTGACCGGCAAAATATATATATGTATCAATCAATACCCTGGCTAAGAGATATGGCACTGTATGTAAATGTGTTTATGATTTTATATATTTCCCATTGAATGTAGTTCACTTGCATAGCAAGTTACCAGCTCAGGTCATAAACTGCAGACACAGCAGGTGCATTTAAAACGAATTTTGCTTTTAATTTATACATTTGCTTGTAATTCTGTATAGATCATTTTTATTTTATTTTCTTATTCTCTCCATAATGAGCAAACAAGTACCGTGCTACTAATAAAAGTGTTTTGAGTGCTTGTGTCGGCATATGGTGGTGCGCGGGCCATCTTGTGACAGGGGAAGCTGGTATCACCATAAAGGCTTAGCTAGTGTCCTGCTTGCATAACAAAAGGCCGGCTAGCTGGATATTTATAGTGGGTTGTTGTCTGATGAGCAGAATAGCAGCTGCTGGCTGGTGACCAGCTAGTTCTCCACACTTGTTGAACAAGATAGCAATTGTTGAAAGAAAAGCACATATGTACCATAAAGTAATGGAAGAGTACAATGGACCACAGTAAACAACACTTTTTAGCATCACTGTTGATCTATCGCAAGGCCTACTACTTCACCGGGGATTTATTTATCATTCATACATGTGCAAACAACAGAAGTTTGGGGAGTGAAGCTGTCATGAAATGTATTTGCAGCATAATAAACCAAAGTCGGCCATCTTGGTAGGCTTTTTGATCAAAAATGGCTGCATGACGATATTTCTGTGCATGTAGAGTATAAAAAAATTATTGAAAATGGTCTTTACATTGTATTAGAAAACTTGCAAGCAAATGTCTACATTAGGAGAAAGATGTGTTTGTGCCTGTGGAGTCTCATGCTTATGACATCACCTGTGGCACGGTATTACACATTTAACACTGAAAATCAGTTCATTTGCATACCGTGCCACAGGTGATGTCATAAGCAGGAGACTCCACAGACACATTTTAAAACACATTTTTCTCCTAATTTAAGCATTTGCATGTAATTTTGCTAATACAACGTGTAGATCATTTTCATTCATTTTTTCTTTTGCTCTACATGCACAGTAAAAACAATGTTTAGGTGATACAGTCCCTTTAAGATCCCCCCCCCCCCTACTGATCACATGTGAAAACGAGGATCGCAGAGAGAGCCAGTCGCCAACCATACTGGTCTGCGTGCTTCCCAGTCAGAGGCTAAACTGGTATGCATTATCAATAGTACATACCCGTTTATTCTCAGACTGGGGACACCTAACGTTTCACTTGTACTTGTATATCGAAGCACAAGTGTAAAATAAAGTTCAGTTGCCCTTTAATTAGCATCTATGTTTCTATGTTTAAACGTGGATTTCATTGCAACTCTAATAAGTCTGTTTTTATCGTTCTACATTTACTTTAAAAATACTGTTTAGGTGACAGGTCCCTTATACGCACAAATTAAAACCACATTTTTTTTTCCTTCCTTCTAATGTATCAAAGAAATTTCTTTTTTTTTTAAAGACGTGATCTAGATTCTAGAATATCATGTAAAGAGCTTTTTTTTTTTTTTTGTACTTTGTTTGTTTTCATCCCATCCCCATACATGCTGCTGCTCTGTTCAACTTACTTTTACCTCACCAATAAAAAGTGTGCTGGTGATTAAGCTTTGTGTCCCTTTAATGAGGGAACAGATGCCTTGATCACAATTCAGATTCCTGTCAGCAGCCAATTAATGATTAAATAGCACCAGAGCATTTAGGCAGGTAATTGTTTTACCAACACAGATGTTTTGTGGAAGTCGTAAAAGATCAGAGGAGATGATGGGCCAGTAAAATTAGGATCCGATTAACCCCCTGTCTTTGAAACTGGCATCCTTGTTGCAATGAGAGGGTACAAAACATTGGTAAGAAGCTGCAGAGTGCTTCATGATGAGTGGTTCAGATTGTCTTAATGTGATGAAACTAGAATACATTGTAAATCAGAAGGAGTGTCTCTGCTCCTGTGCTTTCCTTGTACATCCGTAAATACTGGTTACTTTTTGGGTACAGTTTAATTTTGCCATCTTATTGCATGTGCACTTCACTTTGCATTGTAGATAATTAAAAGATGTCTGCATACGTATCAGAAGATTACAAGATCTCTGACAGTTCAGACTTCTTTACATAGACACCTTCTTGGCAAACACCTTGCGTTTGGTGTGTAGCCTGTATACCTGGTGACCCAGCATCCTAGCTGGGCATTCTATGGGGCTCACCCTAAGATTGTCAGCTGGTTGCCAAGGACTACTGCAACGAATAACCCACCCAATATTTATTACATCCCATACGCCACA
The DNA here is from genome assembly GCA_036172795.1 of Pelodytes ibericus. Taxonomy (NCBI): domain Eukaryota; kingdom Metazoa; phylum Chordata; class Amphibia; order Anura; family Pelodytidae; genus Pelodytes; species Pelodytes ibericus. The sequence goes on from CM069867.1 coordinate 58,264,897, forward strand.
TTTAAATATTTCCTTACTAGAGGACAGATAACTTAGTACCGTATTTGGTACAATCATGTACTGCATAGTTGCCAACATCGGCCATGTTTCCAGGGACACATATTTGTTCCACATGCTGCAGACAGAGCATGCAACATGCAGCTCGGCAGTATGTAGGATCGATATACACACAGGCACAGTCCAATTAATTAATCAGGGTGGAGATCTCATAGGAATGATTAATTAATTGGATTGTGTCTGTGTGTATATCCATCCTACATACTGCCAGACTGCACTTTGCATGGTCTTTTCTGCAGAATGTGGAACACATATATGTCCCTGGAAACGTGGCCAACATTGGCAACTATGGTACTGTACTATGCGTACAGAAGGTTTAGCTGTTGTGCAAGAAACCCTCCATGGGTTGAACTTTTAGAGACCTGGCATGATAAAGTGATTAGAGGGTCTACTCAATATACTCCGATTTATCCCGAATTTGATTCAGGGTGGGGACTTTAGCCGATTTCCCCGAACCCCAAAATGCAGCTACTTAATATCCCTCAATTTGGTTCGGAAGTTCAGGCCGCTCACAAACCAAAGCTTTGGAGGTGTCCTGATTTGGACAGTTTCGCTATGGTTTCCCGCTACCTAAAATCACCCCCGAACATGCTCTGATTTCAGCTAAAATAGCTGCATTTTGGGCATTTCAGTTCTCTAGATCTGTCATACAGCATTGAAATTAAGATGTAAAAAATGTATTTAACGAAGAGCTCTCTCTTGGGGCCAGTGGACTGTCACTGACCCCATAAATAAAATAAAAATACCCTAAATTAAAATTAGGGAGGGCCAGGGATACTCTGATAATACACAGGGCTGGGAACTGACAAAATCATCCCAGTATGGGGGGCCAGGGAAAGTAGTCCTTACCCCCACCCATCAAAACAGGGCTGGGAGAAGGCAAAATGGCTCCCTGAAACCCCTTTTAAAAAATAAGGCTGGGAGCTGGGCAAATTCATTCATGTATATCTCTCCCCATAGCATACATCATGCTATGCCATGTTATCCATGTATGTCTCTCACTCTTTCTCCCATGCTATCCATGTCTGTCTCTCTCTTCATCACATTCATGTCTGCCTGTTTCCCACCCTTTTCGCTTTCTCTTGTCCCCAGTGTCTCTTTTCCCTATGTATATTCCCACCTTTTGTCCATCTCCCACATGCCTATCTTTTCCCCACCCTTCCCATGTCTTTAGCTCTCCCCTCTCCATTCCCATGTCTTTTGCTCTCTCTCTTCCCATGTCTGTCTCTGTCCTCTCCCTTCCCATGTCTGCCTCGCTCACCCCCACCGGAATCTCGGAATCATTACTGGCTCAGAGAGTGCAAGGCACCACTGACTGAAGTCTGACCGTGTCTAACACACAGAACTGATTCTGCCTGCGGCTCCCCAACAAACCAGGCACTGTTTCACAGGTCTGGGGGCGGACTAGCACCCCTGCTCCTGGCTGTATACGCCACTGCTGTGACTTACAAATAAATATATTAAGGGGACTCTGTCACCTAAACACTGCTTATACTGTGTATATAGAGAATACAAATTTATGAAAAATAATATACACATTGGGGGTCATGTATCACAATCGCCATTTGTCATGTATAGGAGAGGGACCACTGCCAGATAATGTTTCCCGATCAAGAGCTCAGACGAGAGTACTGGTTTGGGAACGACTGGTTTAGAATTAACTATAGCATGTTCCCCAAAATCCAAAGAAAAATGTAGAAATACTACTTAGAAATGTACTTCTTCGCTAAGTGTTTTGTTATTTTCAGCCAGTTTAAAAGGCACCTTGGTCAGACAGCTGGCACTTATACTTGATCAGTCTTTATGTTTCTATATGCTGTGTGTGTATATGTGCAGCATGCAGGATGATGGCCTCTCTGTTTTAGACTTGGCAGGGAGGTGGGCACTTGTTGGGTGTATTTGTTGGTACATGAAAGAACAGATGCTGTGTCTCCATCCCTTTCTCCACCCGCTGCTCACTGTTCTGAGAAGGTTGCATAGTCATTTATTAGGTATAATTGGTCCCTTGGCTATTTTGCTCACCTGCATCATTACCCTCTGTGTATGCCACGCATCGCTTGCATATTAGCAACGTACGTTTGGACCTCGTTATCTCTTTATCCAAATGGCCTCATTTAAAAAGAGAAAAGCTCCCGATATGAAGGGCAATTACGCTCTAAGTGCTATGTATAATTTTCATCTGTGCGATGGCCAGAGACAAACCGCAGAGCTGGATTTAACCTTAAATTACCGTGGCTAGTGGCACCAAGAGGCTGAGAAACTGTGCCACAGTGCCCCGTCCACAGTTCAGTAATACAATATGAACCATAATGTGGCCCTGACATGCAGAAGTGTGTGGGTGACAAGATCGCCTTGGTTTAATAGGTAAAATTTAATTCAATGGATTGTGTAAGCAAAAAATGTCCTACTATGTCTGTAGCTACTTTGATCTCCATCTCCTGTCTCACAACACTTCTTCTCTGCCTTGGTGACCCCATTTATGCCCTACCTCATCTTAGCTGGTCAGCCCCTAATCTATACTCCACCACACTCATTTACCTCAACAAGGGGTACCCTTTTTTCTCCTCTATGAACCATTCATGTTCCTCACCTAACCTCACACCCAAAGCACAGTGAAGTAGTTTAAGCATGCGTGGGATAGGCACAAGGCTATCCTAGATATAAGATGGGGAACTGGGGACTAATAAAAGTATTTAGAAAATTGGGCAGACTAGATGGACCGATTGGTTCTTATCTGCAGACACATTCTATGTTTAGCATCCCTACTTTCACCAATATCCTTTGCTCTCTGGGGATTCCCGGATTACTACTCTCTCTGTTTCTTGTGGCCTTTTAAATCAATAAATTTGAAAATATGGACATTTAGACAGACTGTGGAAGGCTCCAAAAAGGGTCTTCATCAAGGACATGCACAAGAAGAAGTAAGAAAAACAGTCTCAGATATCTATGTTGTAACACGAAATCTCCCATTGCTTGCTGCATTTTCTATTTGTTTTCTTTCCTGATACTTTCGTATGGATGTTTCATGCTCTTCCACTGTTCCAACCCCTGTGAGTTTTGTTTATGAATTTGAGCGCTTGCTCATAATCTCTTCTTTTTTTTTTTTTGTTATGTTACAGGATCAGGCAGTCTGGGTTAAAGCTACGTTTCTGTACCAATGAGTCACAAGCCACACGCAGCCATTTTGTCCAGAAACTACAAAGATTTGGCTTCAATATCTCCGAAAATGAAGTCACTGCACCGGGACCTGCAGCAAGAAACTTCTTAACAGAACGTGGACTGCGTCCTCACTTATTAGTACATGATGGTCAGTATACAGTTACAACATCTACAATCATATAATATCATTCATCAGTACTATACATCTCTTATTACAGATTACAGCACAGTGTATGCTAGCTGACGTAAAACATTATCCCCTTATGGATCAACAGTGGGACTGCCATTCCCTTAAAGGATCTGTCTAGTGCCCAAAATACATTTTGCAAATGCACTTGTGTTAGTGCATATTACATTCAAAGTACTTTAAATGCATATTTCACATTTTGCATTGTTTAAAATATTTTTTTTTTTTAATAAAAGCTTCTTTGTGGAGTAGATTGTGATAACAATGGATGAACATTGTTTGTTACCTCCTGCAAATTAAAATGTTCACTCCAGGTAATGGTTGAATATCAGCCTGTGATACAATTCAACATTTTCAGTCTGTCCAAATGACATGAACTTGAAGCCCTAAGCCTACTAATAACACTCTAGAAAATGCCAAAAATGGAGTCAACATGTTGATTACTGATGTGGTCACCCGTCTCAACATATCCGTTACATTCTGCTGTACCAAGCTCTGAATATCTATCTTGTCTTCACAATAGATCTTCTGCCTGAATTTGACTTGATGGATAAATCGGAGCCTAATTGTGTTGTGATCGGAGATGCAGCCGAAAACTTCTCCTACCAAAACGTGAACCGTGCATTTCAGGTTTTAGTGAACATGGAAAAACCAGTCCTTATATCACTAGGAAAGGGGTGAGTACCTGTAACCTAGTCAATTTTTCAGTCTGTGCCATGGCATGGGAATTTTTCAAAAGATAGAGGCTGGGGCTTATGTATTGTATACTGTAAACTCATAGGCAACCTCCAAATGGTTTTACCACCTCCTACTTGGCATCCATGGCTTAACTTCATTCTCCTAGAACTGCCTGTTTTATTTTTGTATGTGACACTTGATTTTGATATAATTAAAATAAACGTACTTTTACCTTGAAACAAAGTTCTCCTGTAGTTTTACATAAGAAAATAAAATTTCACCGGGGTAGATAAATTCAGTGACATCATTGAGGTTGCCTCCATGCACAGCATTTACATGCTCTCTTATAAGAAATTGCAGTTGTTCAGCGCTGTATTTAGCACAAGGCAAGTGCCTAGGGCGGCACTTGCCTTGTTTGCCTTGGGGGGCGGCACAATTTTTTTTTCTTTAAAAAGCCGCCCCTTTTAAAAAAAAACTAACAAAACTTGCTTGCTGGCAGAGACGGTGGTTGGGGCAGGCAGCATGAAGGCTGGAGCACGGGGAGCCAAACAGACAAACCTCCAAGCTGCCTGTTCAGTTTGCTGTGCGGAATGACAGGGGAAGTTCTGACAGGTCACCTGACACAGCACTCTGACGTCAGATACTCGCCGGATCACATGACCTGTCTGCACTCACTACATGGGGAGCCGACCAGACAGAAAGTTAGGACAACATGCTGCCTGCCACTAGACACCAGGGACCAGCACTGCCAAGGGTAAATCCTGGGGTGCTGGGTGCTTGTAATAGAGGTGGAAATTCCTTTCCAGATCAGACAAACTTGGTGGCTTGAGATTAGAAGACTTGGCTAGCATAAGCAAGTGGTTGAGTGGCCACTTGGCTTTAAAGGAAAATGTCACTTTTTTTTTTTACATTAAGGAATTGAAGGTTTATAAATGATGTCCTGCCTGTCTGGAGTAGACCTGAGGTGTATCTTGGATCTGGAGGCTGGCACACACTGTACTGTGTGGGGGTCTCCTCTGCTGATGCTATGCAAATACAAGGGTCTCTCTCTGTGCCAGGGACCAGACCAGGCCGCCTGCTTCCTATGGAAGTCGGTGAGAAGATAAATTGGCATGAACTATCAAAAGTACATGCCAGTTATTCTCAGACAAGGGACAACTAATGTTTCACTTGTGTATGTGTATTAGAATCAGTGGGAATACTAGGTAGGAAGTCTAATAATATGTGAACAGTGTGAGTTTGCATAATAATGTGTTCTGTTTCCACCAGGCGTTATTATAAGGAAACGGATGGCTTAAAGTTGGATGTAGGGGCATATATGAAGGCACTGGAGGTATGTATGCCCTATTACTACTTGCATGTCACCCTAACTCTCTTTTTGACAATAATCCCATTATTTTTCTGCATTTTAAATACAGTACGCCTGCGATATAACTGCTGAGGTTGTAGGAAAGCCATCACCCAAATTTTTCCTGTCAGCCCTGGCAGAGATGGGAGTGAAGCCAGACGAGGTAAATGCTTGTTGTCTTATTGTCTGTAATGATTTGGATTCGGTTGGGGAGGAAAGTGCAACATGTCACTATTGTAGAAATTTCATAGAAAGTACTAACAAACATGCCTGACCCTGCTTTTATAAAATTCTGAGTGTATAGCTTTATGCCAGAATTTCGCCGACCAAGTGCTTTTCCCATTAAAAATAAAAGGGGAAAGCACTCAGCATCTTGACCGTGATGTCACTGTGACATCACACAGGTGTGCTGCATGCAGCAGACATTACATGCACAGTGTGTAACTATGCCTCTCCTTCTGGAATTCATCCGTGGTTTATCTCACACAGAGATGTTTTTCAACAGCTTATCAGTGCTGATTTAACGTGTTAGTCCTCAAGACGGGTTTTATCTGCCCTGCCTCTCTTGTCTTACGTCCAGGCTCTCATGATTGGGGATGATCTGGTAAATGACATTGGAGGAGCACGGAGCTGTGGTATCCGAGCTGTACTCGTCAGGACTGGGAAGTACAGGTCAGAGGTCATTGTGCATTGCAGTTATAGTTAATTCCTTGTGAGTGTACAATTCCAGTGCTATTGTTAATCTCTCTTTCAGACCTACTGATGAACACCATTCTGATGTGACTGCCAGTGGATATGTGGACAACTTAGCTCAAGCAGTGGACCTTCTCCTTTCCTCCAGTGGGTCAAAGTAACCCGAATCCCTTTCCTGCTTTATCTGTGGCCATGTATTTGTATCACTCAATGAGCAGAATATGGGCTACTTTAAGAGGAATGGCTTAATGCTAAAGTGATTTTTTTTTTTTTTTTTTTTACTATAGTGATGCCTTTAAAGGGACAATGTCACCTGAACATGTGTATAGTGTGAATGTAGAGAATAAAAAAAAATAAAAAATGATCTGTACATTGTGTTGGCATAATTGCAAAAAAATTAATATATTACGAGGAAACTGTGTTTTACATGTAACTGTGGTGTCTCCTGTTTATGACATCACCTGTGGTTTGATATGCAAATTACACATTAACCATTGAAAAGTAGTTCATTTGCATATCAAGCCACAGATGTCATAAACAGCAGACACCACAGATGCATTTAAAATATATTTTTCACAATATGTGCATTTGTTTGCAATTCTGCCAACACAATATACTGATCATTTTTGATTATCTGCATTCACAGGAAAAACAATGTTTAGCAGACAGAGTCCATTTAGCAAAATAACCTTTGTCACTTATTATAATTGATGTAGAAATGTTGGGTTTATTAGTTAAGCCCTATTAACCTCAGCAGAATGGAGTTCTGTGACACGTGGGTCAAAGCTTTCCTAATAATTACTTCCCTGGTCTGAACTTACCTTCTCCTCCTTGGCCTGCCAAGAAACACTTGGCAAAAGGATGAAGTAATCTATTGGGAGGGATAATGAAGAAGTTCCTTTGGCAAGAAGCGAAGGTGGTAGAATCTAGACACTGTGAATTGATAATACAGATAAGAGGTCTATTTACTAAATAGTGAAATGAACAACAATTTACACAAATCAGGCCAGAGTAGCGGAGTTGGAGAATTTTAAAACGTCAACTATTGTGGCTTGATTTGTAGAATTCAGTTGACAATTCACCACAGCTTAATGAGTGGTCATTAGAAATTAGGTAACATTAAAATTGGTTAATTGAGTGTATATATAGCAATACAAATGGAGCAACTTAATGACAACAGATTCACATAAACCTTAATCTACCATACTTTTATAACGCATTTTCAGATGATTATATGACTTACTGCAAACGGACTGTTTAGGTGGTGTTAATATTAAAGTAGCGTGATATGTCTGTTAATCATACATCATACCTTACATGATCAGACAGGCCCTTCAACTCCAAGCAATCAAAATAATCTATAAATAAATAAAATAATTATCGTGACTGTAATGGTTTGCATGCAATACACATGCTGCGGGGATGATGTCAACCTACATATTGCTTATACTCTAAACATAGAGAATAAAAAAAATCTGAAAAGTGATCTAAGACTTGCAAGCAAATGGATAAAATAAGGGAATTTTTTTTTTTTTTAATGTGTCCGTGGGATCCTGCTTATGACATCACTTTGTGGCTTGATATGCAAATTACACATTCCCATTGTAAGGCACTTAATTTGCATATCAAGCCACTGGTGCACAGGAGACACAGATCTGCTAAATCAATGTATAGATAATTTTGTATACTCTACATTCACAGTATGAGCAAAGTTTAGGTTAACAGAGACCCTTTAAATGTAGAACACTTACGTTTATCAAAGCATAGGTTTGGTACACTAATTATATTTGAGAATTATAATTCCAAGTAACTAATAATTCCAATCTCTAAATATTTCATTCAGTATGTAGCCATATGATTACTATGTATCCTACATAACATGTGCAATGGCAGGGCACATCTAAATACAGTATTTGTTCCTGTGCTGACACAAACTATCTAAACAAAACAAAAAAATGTCATTCTTGATTTGTGAATCTTTCACTACTACAAATATTTTTCATGTGTTTTCTTTGAAGGAATTTTTTTTTTTAAAAGGAATAAAAAAAAAAAAATACGAGTGGAGTAATTTGGATTACCCTTGCCGCCCCCGCATTAATTGCAGCCCCAATCATGTATTTCCATTTTACTGTACGCTGTTCTCTAATATCTTTGTTGAGGAAATGGATTGCCATTAATCTAACAACGATTTTTGTTGATTTAGGTGTAAATCATTGTAGTCGACATACCATTAATATGCAAGTTATAAGCAAACTGCAATGTTTAATAAAGCTTTATGGGCTTTTCAAAAAATGAAAGTGATTTATTTGTATCCACTATATAAACTTGTGTTTGCAATGTTGGTTCTAATAATTTGGTCACCTCAGCTATAAAATTCTCATATTACACTGATGTTATAGAGTTGGCTTTAGTTCATTAAACTTTAAAACACTTTGGTTTTATACAGTGTGATTAGCTGTGTATAAATCCATGTGATGATCTGGGATGTAGAAACCTGTGTAGGTATGCAATGCGTTAGTCCTGGCATATTCACTCATTATATATTACAAAGTTAGGGTGCTAATGGGCTGTATTTTGTAACAGCGAGTGGTTGGAGTATGTGAGTAACTAGAGGGGTGTGTAATAAAACCGGGCGCGCATGCGCGAATCCACCAGAATGAAACGTCATTAATGGCGAACTCCCATAATGCACCTGGATGCTGAGTCAATGACGTCTATTGGAGGGACACCCGGTGTAGGTGGTCCGGTGTGTTTATCTGTTACACTCTGCTTCAACTGACATGAGCCAACCGGAATTCAACCCGTCCGCGCTGGGGACCAAGGAACAGTGAGTTATGATCGGCCATATTGGTACTCCCGGAAGTTGCCATTCCACTTGTTGCTTTAGGGTTAGCAACTTCACTGGGTGGGAAAAGCTAAACTAGGGTAACCAGGGTTGCATCACTTTAAACCAAGGATGATGAAACTTTACCACATCAGTTGTAACTTCTTAGCTTGGCATCTGCAGTGCCAAATTTGCCCTGGAAAATCAAATTATTTCCACAGTTTGCTTGGCAGTATTGGGAACAAATGTGGCATTTTTTAGGTTTGCTTTTTAATTGAAACAAAAGTTAAAAACCTAGTGCTATTTAGGGTTTCCATCATTTTTTACCACTTTTCAGAGCCAGATAGGGTTGCCACCTTTTCTTCAGAAAAATACCGGTTTTGGTACTGTCTCCATAGACTTAAAATTAGCCTGAAGCCAAATTTTTTACCGGACAGGTGGCGACCCTAGGGCTAGAGGTAGAGCTCAGTGGGACTCAGGTCCACAATCCCGCGGTCCTGTTCGCATTCTCTGGTGTCCCAGCACTGTGCACATGCTCAGTAACGATCCTGGCTTCAGATGCACAAGTGAACATTCCCAAACTGACATTCAGGGACACATTTCCTTAATGATGTGCATTTGTGTAATCTGGCCAAAAATATGCCAGTATTATTTTGCAATTAATATGCCACAGCCAATTTGCCCAATAATATGCCAATGTGCTTTTGCCATTAATATGCCAGCGTTCTTGTGCTCATTATATTAAAACCCCCCTACCCCAGTACTCGCCTCCTGGCTGCTCCATATCCCCGGTCATCAGGAATGCAAGCACCGCAGCTGTCACCCCAGCTGTGTGACACCCGTGGCCAGTTATGTCCAAAATACAGGTTGAGTATCCCTTCTCCAGCTAAAATCAAGAGAATGCAAATGGTTTAATTTCGCCACTGTTCACTGAATTCGGAGCTTTCACAGGGGTGATTGGCGCACATTGGGTAGTCAAAAAAGCCCTAAGTATTTTTAGCTGAGAGATGTTTACCCCCAAAATTATCCCTGCACTTTTAAAACACATACATTTTTAATGGTACCGTGTAGGAATTATGGCCAGTAAATCTAAAGGATGCCCTGTCTGCATCACTCTTTCTGCAGATGGGACTCACTCGGTATTTTGTATGACTCACTCGGTATTTTGTATTACTCTTTCTGCAGCTGGGACTCACTCAGTATTTTGTATTACTCTTTCTGCAGCTGGGACTCACTCAGTATTTTGTATTACTCTTTCTGCAGCTGGGACTCACTCAGTATTTTGTATTACTCTTTCTGCAGCTGGGACTCACTCAGTATTTTGTATTACTCTTTCTGCAGCTGGGACTCACTCGGTATTTTGTATTACTCTTTCTGCAGCTGGGACTCACTCAGAATTTTGTATTACTCTTTCTGCAGCTGGGACTCACTCAGTATTTTGTATTACTCTTTCTGCAGCTGGGACTCACTCGGTATTTTGTATTACTCTTTCTGCAGCTGGGACTCACTCGGTATTTTGGATTACTCTTTCTGCAGCTGGGACTCACTCGGTATTTTGTATTACCAGTTGGGACTCACTCGGTATTTTGTATTACTCTTTCTGCAGCTGGGACTCACTCGGTATTTTGTATTACTCTTTCTGCAGCTGGGACTCACTCGGTATTTTGTATTACCAGTTGGGACTCACTCGGTATTTTGTATTACTCTTTCTGCAGCTGGGACTCACTCGGTATTTTGTATTACTCTTTCTGCAGCTGGGACTCACTCGGTATTTTGTATTACTCTTTCTGCAGTTGGGACTCACTCGGTATTTTGTATTACTCTTTCTGCAGCTGGGACTCACTCAGTATTTTGTATTACTCTTTCTGCAGCTGGGACTCACTCGGTATTTTGTATTACTCTTTCTGCAGCTGGGATGCAGTCTACAGTCGAGAACTTGAGTCATTCCGGGAGTATGGTGACGAGGGAGAGATCTGGTGAGGAATATAGCAATTTATGTTCCATATGAACAAGAATGGTTGCTTGGGTAATGCAAGATACTGGGTTATGCCATATGATTCCTTTCACTACTATAGACATAACTTTTTTTTTTTTTTTACATTTTCTCACCTGTATTACCCCCACATTACGTAACTTACGGAGATAAAGACATATGATGGATTTATTTTCTATATGTCGTAATTCTTACTCCTTTCTTACAGGTTTGGAGAAGGTAGTATGACACGCGTGATCCGGTGGCTGACTTCGCAAAATTTTCCGCCTGCCACTTCAATATTGGACATTGGTACTGGAAATGGCATGTTACTAGTGGAACTGGTAAGAATGCACCAGTTAATGCAGCTAGTGTATGTTGCTGTACCATTTATGTCCTCATTATTTTTAGAGTCACTGTTTAACTCAATGCGTGTACTGTTCTCTCTGTAGGCAAAGTCTGGATACAGCAATCTAACAGGCGTAGATTATTGCCCTGGTGCGATTGAGCTTGCCAGAAACATATGTGAAAAGGAAGGAGTGTCTCAAAGTGTGCATTTAGAGGTAAGGAATACAGTAAGCCAGGGCTCGACAAACCCCGGGCGCCAGGTCGCCATGGCGACCTGGAAATGGAGCCTGGCGCCCGGGAGCCGTTGCCCTAATGTTCCCCTTGCCGCTGCCATCAGTCTTTTGCAGCGCGAGGGGACAGACAGCAAGCTCCGCCCCCTCGCGCAACACGTGTGTGAGTGTTCAGCCGAAAGAGCCATGAGGATCGGCTGCGGCACTAATGTCCCCCCTCCCCAGCAATGAGGTAAGGCAGCAGGGAGGGGAAACATTCGTGCCGCAGCCCATCTTCATGGCTCTTTCGGCTAAGTGCTGGGTTGTCAAGAGACGACACCCAGCACTCAGAAGTTAAGAAGAGAAAAAAAAACTTATATGTTTGAGTTGTATATGTGAAGTGGGGGGGAGGGATGTATATGTGAAGTGTGGGGGGGAGGGATGTATATGTGAAGTGTGGGGGGGAGGGATGTATATGTGAAGTGGGGGGGAGGGATGTATATGTGAAGTGTGGGGGGGAGGGATGTATATGTGAAGTGGGGGGGAGGGATGTATATGTGAAGTGTGGGGGGGAGGGATGTATATGTGAAGTGTGGGGGGGAGGGATGTATATGTGAAGTGTGGGGGGGAGGGATGTATATGTGAAGTGTGGGGGGGAGGGATGTATATGTGAAGTGGGGGGGAGGGATGTATATGTGAAGTGTGGGGGGGAGGGATGTATATGTGAAGTGGGGGGGAGGGATGTATATGTGAAGTGGGGGGGAGGGATGTATATGTGAAGTGTGGGGGGGAGGGATGTATATGTGAAGTGGGGGGGAGGGATGTATATGTGAAGTGGGGGGAGATGTATATGTGAAGTGTGGGGGGGAGGTGTATATGTGAAGGGGGGTATATATGTGAAGTGTGGGGGGGCTGTATATGTGAAGGGGGGTATATATGTGTGAAGTGTGGGGGGGCTGTATATGTGAAGGGGGGGTATATATGTGTGAAGTGAAGGGGGGGTAAATATGTGTGAAGTGTGGGGGGAGGTGTATATGTGAAGGGGGGGTATATATGTGTGAAGTGTGTGGGGAGGTGTATATGTGAAGGGGGGGTATATATGTGTGAAGTGTGGGGGGAGGTGTATATGTGAAGGGGGGAGGGATGTATATGTGAAGGGGGGGTATATATGTGTGGGGGGAGGTGTATATGTGAAGGGGGGTATATATGTGAGGTGTGGGGGGGAGGTGTATATGTGAAGGGAGGTATATATGTGTATATGTGAAGTGGGTTGGTGTGTGGGGTGTATATGTGACGTGGGTTGGTGTATGGGGTGTATATGTGACGTGGGTTGGTGTGTGTGGGGTGTATATGTGACGTAGGTTGGTGTGTGTGTGTTTATAAATTGCGTGTATGTTTGCGTGATTGTCTGGCTCCTAAAAATTTTTGCTGGCTCCTAGAATAAAATTAAATTTGTCAAGCCCTGCAGTAAGCTAACTTGTAATGATCCTGAGTAATATGATGTCCATTTGTCAGGCTTCAACCCATTTGCAGACTCATCCAAGCTGTTTCCAGTTATTTTTGCATTGTTTTTTTCCCTTGCTTTGCTTTTTGTTTATGCTTGCTCCTGCCATTGCTTGCAGCTCCCTCTTTTTTTATTACTTATGCTCATTCCTGCCTGTCTGTAGTCCAGCATCTCCCCAAACCTAGCCATAGTATCTGCCAAGTCTAACCACAGACCCGTACCTGCCCAAGCATAGCCATGGCTGCAACCTGCCTGAGTCTAGTTATTGTCTGGCACCTGCCCATGCTGGTTCTATATTAGAAGCACAAGTGAAAAATAAAGTTTAGTGTCCCTTTAAGCTTGCATATCTCTATCAGGGGACTGACATCTTGGGTCACACGAAGGAAACCCTAAACCAAGATTCTAAACAACATGTCTGCCCCCTGAACTATGCAAGGAAAGAGGGCTCAATAAAGTTTGTTACTGTTATTGTTTCATTAAAGCTTTCTAAAATGCCTACATCTGATGCAATCTTTCAATTAAACATAACACTTTTTTTTTTTGCTACCAGTTGTCATTTAACCGCATCATTCAAAAGCCCTTTTAATTAACAGGTCTATTATTTCTGGAGTGCAGGCTGCCAAGTCATTAAGCTTTTTTTTTCCATAAATAATTTTATTTTCTATGTGTTTATATCAGTATGTGGTGTCTAGTTCAGGACTGTATTACCTGTCCACGCTTCTGTTATCACTGCTTTATTACAACCAAGCACATTCTGCTTTGCAGTGTTTAATGTCATGTTTCCAATAGGTGGTGGATTTTCTCGCAGCATTCCATCCTTCAGAAGCATTCGACATTTGTCTGGATAAAGGAACGTTTGATGCGGTGAGCTTGGACCCTAGTGGAGCAGCGGAGAAGCGCAGGCAATATGTGCAGTCACTGTGCCAGGCTTTAAAACCCCAGGGACTGTTCATTATCACATCCTGCAACTGGACCAGAGAGGAGCTTGTCGTTCGGTTTGGCAATGGTAAGAGACAGCGGTGTGCTTTGGTATCCTCATCCTGTCCAGATTTAGCATAACACAAGAATGGAGGCGTGAGGATGATAGACAGGACTACTGCAACATTGCTAACACCAATACACTTTACTTGCCGTCTTTACTAGATCGATCTGTCTATTCAGTCTCTTTTCCTCATCACTGCTTCTTTTTCTTTACATTACAGTACTTATCTAAAAAAAAAAAAAAAAAAATTTGGGGTCCCTTTAACAAAACTATAAAGGGTCTACTCAATAAAGAGAGATTTCAGGAAATTAAGTCCTGGAGTTTCACAATTAAGGCCATAGTAGCTGAGTTGAAAAAAATATCCCATTCAGCTGCATTGGAGACTTTTTCCAACTCTGCTACATTGGCCTAAAGTTGGACATTCCCATCTCAGTTCCCTGCAATTCTCTCTTTATTGAGTAGAACCTTAAGTATTGCTAATGTTCCGACTAAGATTACAACTAAAGTAGTAGTAGTTATATTAATGATTACACTAGTTCTGTTAGTATTCAGAGCACACAGAGGTGGGTGAAACCAAGCCCCTCCACAGTAAAGGCTAATGAGGGGGAGCGTGAAAGCCAGGCACCCCTGTGAAATAATTTTCAATATAAAATACATAGTACATTTCCCATACTCCTCTGCCAGCCGCTTGGAAGAGCATTATGGGAGATGTAGTTCATCAGCAGCTGGAGGGCCACAGGTTCCTGCTTTAAAGGGATGCCAGATAGACAGTAGAAACAGAGTTAATAGGAAACTGAATACATTCATCTCTGAATACCCAGAAACGTTTTGAATTTGCTAAACTGACCAGCCAATCAACTATAATATTGGTCTGTGTTTTTCTTAATTATGAATTCTTTTTATCTTTCTACAGAATTTGAAATTGCTGATGAGTTACCCACACCGACGTTCAATTTCGGAGGACACACTGGGAAAAGTGTTACTGCATTGGTGTTCAGAAAAAAAAGTGTAATTTGAGAATGTTACCCCTATGTTAATATGACAGACTGTAAATAAACACGTTCTATTTGTATTATACTGTGTTGTAGCTTGTGAGGTTATAATAATAGCATATTGACTGATAGCTGCAAAAATTTTATTTGAAAAAGACCTGATCGTTCACTGTAGTTTGTGGCTCACTTAGCATAAGTGTGGTGAAGCAAGTAAGTGACCTCTGTTACTGGCGTGAAGGTTTAATGGGCAGTAAACTTCCGTTAGAGAACTAAGAAGCAGTGAAGCAAGTCGTCCTTTTCATCCCACTCGTTTCGAGGTCTCTCGCTGAATATACACAGCAAATATTGTTGTACTCCAAACACAGTTGTGTTATCGAGTGTAAAGTAAACTGCAATTGTAGTAATTTAGTTTTCAACCAACATAGAATATATGGGAAGTATGAACCAAATTCTTAGTTTTTGTTCTATTAAAACAATGTTTGCTTACACTGCAATTCTTTTAAAAATTTTATTGTAGGAAAATTCGAAATAAGATTCAGATTCCCTGGAAAATGTTACACATTTATTTATACAAAAATACATCTAGAAAAGTATAACTATATAGATATACAAATCAAATAGACAAAAAGTCCACGGTATATATACAATTTACGAAATTATATAAAGAAAGAAGGACTATGCATAACCCATTCTAGAGTTGAAGCCTACATACAACTTAACACAGCATGGCTTTTACACAGTATAAGTATAATAATCGACCAGGGAAAAGTAAAAATCAGTTGAAAAGATAGGAAAATATAAAAAATGTTCAGAATTCTAGTAATGACTTTTTGATTTTTGCATTTCACTATTCATTTCACTGTTTGGTGAAATATTTCTCACAGCTACTAGTTATGGATGAATTATATCATGTATTTTGATATTTAAGTAAGGAGATATTAGAAATGCAAAAGCTCAGGCAGGTCTTCATGAGGCTGAGCTGGTCTAGCTGAAGATGGATCCAATTGATTATTATCCTTCGTTGCAAAGGAGGAAAGCACTCAATAGCCTCATTGCTGCCAAGTCCTCGCAGAAAATGAATGGACAGCTGTGCACAGAATCAGACTGCTATATGAACACACACATCGTATCAGCTAGAAGAAAGTATGGTCAGCAAAGAGATGTTGCCTTATTATACAATGCAATGTACAGTGGTGTGTGCATAGGTTAAAATGTTTAAAGACTGTCCACCTTTTACTCAGAGTGGAACATGATTGATGCATTTTGAGCCTTTGGGTAAATAGACATTATGGGCAGAATACCTATCATCTAAAACAAATAGTTACCATCTTTCTCTGATATTGCTTTGTGAAAGCGATCCTATAGATCATTATCCACACCTTTTTCTGCTGTACACTGTACTGTTTTCAACACCCAATGCGAGGCCCTTCCTGTTGGCTCGGCTCCCCAAACAACAGAGACTTTTTTTCCCCTACAGATGCAGTCTTAAATCCTATTGTCCCGTTAAGCTCTACCTCTACGAAAAGCGGGACAGAGGCAGAACTTGGCGGGATGGACTCATTAAATCTGTACTGTCCAGCGCAACGCAGGACAGTAGGGAGGTATGTGTCTATATATATATATTTATATATATATTTGTATATAAAATTGCATTCACTTTGGTTTGAATGTAACTGTCTTGATAATAAATTACTATTCTACTAGACGCATAAGAAAAACTTACTGATGCAGCAAATGTGCCAAAAATAAATTCCAATCACAGTCCACATCCAAGGATCTGGGTTAGCGCTAGGAATGCACATGTTTCTGATCTGGGAAAGCACACTCACTTGACATGTACTGTGTTTTAGAGAACAGTATATACCGTATTTGCTCGATTATAAGACGACGCCGATTATAAGACGACCCCCCAAACTTTGGATATTCCTTTAGGAAAAAAACTAAAAGCCTGAATATAAGACTACCCTATAGGAAAAAAGTTAAACTTGTATATATTCACATGTAAATTGCTTTTTTAATAAAAAATTATATTAAAAAAAATTGCATTTGTTTTTATTTCCTTTTATGTGCCAATTCTGCCTCTCTTTCCCTGGCCCCCAGCTTTGTCTCTCTCCCCCTCCCTTTGATTCCCCCCTCCCTCTCTCTCCCCCCCCCCCCCTTGTAGCTCTCTTCCCCCCTCCCTTCCCTTGTTGCTCTGTCTCCCCCCCTCCCTCTGTTTCTTCCCCTCTCCCTCCCCATGTCTCTGCCCCCCTCCCTCCCCCTGTCTCTGCCCCCTCCCTCCCCTGTCTCTCTTCCCCTCCCTCCCCTGTCTCTCTTCCCCTCCCTCCCCTGTCTCTCTTCCCCTTCCCTCCCCCTCACCTGGAAGTCGATCCCTGGTGGCTAGTGGGGGCAGCCGGGGGATGTCTGCACGATACGTGCAGACATCCTCCATGCTGCCCGACACGGCAGTCTATTATGACGGACAGCTGGTCCGTCATAATAGTCTGCCGTGTCGGGCAGCATGGAGGATGTCTGCACGTATTGTGCAGACATCCCCCAGCTGCCCGATTCTCCCTGGTGCCTAGTGGGGCAGCAGAGGATGTCTGCGCGATGAGCGCAGACCTCCCCTGCTGCCGCCCGGCACGCTTGCCCGGACTTCTGTGACGAAAGCGGAAGTACCCGGCTTCTTCACAGAAGCCCCGGCGGGCGTGCCGGGCGGAAGCAGGGGAGTCTGCGCTCATTTTGCAGACATCCCCTGCTGCTAGAGAGGGGGATCCAGGTCCCCTGCAGCTCTGCTGGGGACCTGGATCCATGTCTTATAGTCTGACCTCAATTTGAGGTCAGATTATAAGAAGACCTCGATTATAAGACGAGGGGTAGTTTTCAGAAAAAAAATTCTGAAAAAAACCTTGTCTTATAATCGAGCAAATACGGTATTCAGTTTCCTTTCAATGATTTAGCATCCTCATGATGTGAGCTGAATACATTATGATAGCAATGTACAGAAGGACGTTATGCATATGTCAGTGCCAGCCTTAAGTGTTCAGGTGCCCTGTGCGGGCCACCCCCCTCCTCCCTACCCTCATGTCAGTTGGTTTACACTCCCTCCTCATGCATGTCTCCTTTCTCTCCCTTCCCATGTTTGTCTCTTTCCTCTTCCTTTATTCTTATTTTAATTTAATTGTAACCCTAATCATTATTTTAACCATAACCCTAAATGCTAATTAAGCCTTTTTTTCTTTCTTTCATTGCAATGTTGCTGACTGCCTCTAGAGGCATTCTAGCAACAGCATCCAAGCAACAGAATGTAATTTTTTTTTCACTTTTCCCACAAGAGATCAGCAGCCATATTGGAGGAGCATGTTGCTCTCCAGTATGGCACCCGCCCTAGCCATTTCAGTGATGCTTAAAGCCTCAACTATATGAGCGGTGTTTGCGAACTTAGATTGCAAATAACCCTATTTTAACTGCAGGACGGACTAGGTCAATCCAATGTCAGCAACGGTTTGCCAGACAGGACGGACCTAGCCCATCCTATGTTGGGAGGGGTTAAATGGGAAAGTGGAGAATTACAGCTAAACATAAACACTGCAGAAGGGTTAAATCCTTCGCGAGAATGGAAATGTCAAGCATGTCCTGGGAGAAACCCCTGTAACGACAAATGTACGTGCCTGACACGTCCTGTGGTGAAACGAGCACTGAAGGCGATTTTGTTTTGCAACATGGAAACATTGTGTAATACCAAAAATTGACCATGGTGGACAATCGCTTCTTATTGCTCTGTGTGTGTTGCTGACATGCCTCGCAAGTTGAGGCAGCCAGCAACATGACTGCATTCACAGGACTTGCCCCAGCACCCACATTACATTCCCAGGACTTGCCCCGGCACACATATTACACTAACAGTCCTTGCCCCTACATCCAGATTTCACTCACAGGCCTTGCCCCTGCACCCAGACTGCATTCACAGGACTTGGCCCAGCACACACTTTGCACTCACAGGACTTGCCCCTGCACCCAGGACTTACCCCAGTACCCAGATTGTACATGACACCACCTACCAAGCAAGGGTCTTGTGTGGTTTTATTCAGATACATGCAGATGTATTTACAGTGTGCATATTTATTGGTGTAGCACCTTGATTTTTTTTCTTCAAGCAGCAATAACAAGAATCTGTACGGGATGTCAGACTACACTCCCCAGAGAGCAGAGCGCAGGTGGACGGATGACGTCATGGCAGGGCGGCGGCGCGGGGGATTGTGGGAGGGAGCGGGCTCACCATCATGGCGGCTTCCATTTCGGGTTATACGTTCAGTTCCGTGTGTTATCACAGCACAAACAGCGACTCGGATCATGTGAGTACCGAGTATTTCGAGCAAGTGACAGGGCAATCTCCGTACTCTTCGCGGGGGACAGCAGGCGGTATGTGTTCTCTGCTTGAGACTTACAGACTGTAGTATGTCACTGGGTAGGAAGTGGGTGACAATCTGTGGCCTGGACGGTTGGGTGTTGGCGATGACTGAGGGCCAGTGGGTGAGAGGCTGAAGGTGTGTGTATAGGGTATGACTGAGGACCAGTGGGTGGGAGGCTGAAGGTGTGTGTATAGTGTATGACTGAGGACCAGTGGGTGGGAGGCTGAAGGTGTGTGTATAGGGTATGACTGAGGACCAGTGGGTGGGAGGCTGAAGGTGTGTGTATACGGTATGACTGAGGGCCAGTAGGTGGGAGGCTGAAGGTGTGTGTATAGGGTATGACTGAGGGCCAGTGGGTGGCAGGCTGAAGGTGTGTGTATAGGGTATGACTGAGGACCAGTGGGTGGCAGGCTGAAGGTGTGTGTATAGGGTATGACTGAGGGCCAGTGGGTGGGAGGCTGAAGGTGTGTGTATAGGGTATGACTGAGGACCAGTGGGTGGCAGGCTGAAGGTGTGTGTATAGGGTATGACTGAGGGCCAGTGGGTGGCAGGCTGAAGGTGTGTGTATAGGGTATGACTGAGGGCCAGTGGGTGGGAGGCTGAAGGTGTGTGTATAGGGTATGACTGAGGACCAGTGGGTGGCAGGCTGAAGGTGTGTGTATAGGGTATGACTGAGGGCCAGTGGGTGGGAGGCTGAAGGTGTGTGTATAGGGTATGACTGAGGACCAGTGGGTGGCAGGCTGAAGGTGTGTGTATAGGGTATGACTGAGGGCCAGTGGGTGGCAGGCTGAAGGTGTGTGTATAGGGTATGACTGAGGGCCAGTGGGTGGGAGGCTGAAGGTGTGTGTATAGGGTATGACTGAGGGCCAGTGGATGGGAGGCTGAAGGTGTGTGTATAGGGTATGACTGAGGGCCAGTAGGTGGGAGGCTGAAGGTGTGTGTATAGGGTATGACTGAGGACCAGTGGGTGGCAGGCTGAAGGTGTGTGTATAGGGTATGACTGAGGACCAGTGGGTGGCAGGCTGAAGGTGTGTGTATAGGGTATGACTGAGGACCAGTGGGTGGCAGGCTGAAGGTGTGTGTATAGGGTATGACTGAGGACCAGTGGGTGGCAGGCTGAAGGTGTGTGTATAGGGTATGACTGAGGGCCAGTGGGTGGGAGGCTGAAGGTGTGTGTATAGGGTATGACTGAGGGCCAGTGGGTGGGAGGCTGAAGGTGTGTGTGTGTATAGGGTATGACTGAGGGCCAGTGGGTGGGAGGCTGAAGGTGTGTGTATAGGGTATGACTGAGGGCCAGTGGGTGGGAGGCTGAAGATGTGTGTATAGGGTATGACTGAGGGCCAGTGGGTGGGAGGCTGAAGGTGTGTGTATAGGGTATGACTGAGGACCAGTGGGTGGGAGGCTGAAGGTGTGTGTATAGGGTATGACTGAGGACCAGTGGGTGGGAGGTGAAGGTGTGTATAGGGTATGACTGAGGGCCAGTAGGTGGGAGGCTGAAGGTGTGTGTATAGGGTATGACTGAGGACCAGTGGGTGGCAGGCTGAAGGTGTGTGTATAGGGTATGACTGAGGGCCAGTGGGTGGCAGGCTGAAGGTGTGTGTATAGGGTATGACTGAGGGCCAGTGGGTGGGAGGCTGAAGGTGTGTGTATAGGGTATGACTGAGGACCAGTGGGTGGGAGGCTGAAGGTGTGTGTATAGGGTATGACTGAGGGCCAGTAGGTGGGAGGCTGAAGGTGTGTGTATAGGGTATGACTGAGGGCCAGTAGGTGGGAGGCTGAAGGTGTGTGTATAGGGTATGACTGAGGACCAGTGGGTGGCAGGCTGAAGGTGTGTGTATAGGGTATGACTGAGGGCCAGTGGGTGGCAGGCTGAAGGTGTGTGTATAGGGTATGACTGAGGGCCAGTGGGTGGGAGGCTGAAGGTGTGTGTGTGTATAGGGTATGACTGAGGGCCAGTGGGTGGGAGGCTGAAGGTGTGTGTATAGGGTATGACTGAGGGCCAGTGGGTGGGAGGCTGAAGGTGTGTGTATAGGGTATGACTGAGGGCCAGTGGGTGGGAGGCTGAAGGTGTGTGTATAGGGTATGACTGAGGACCAGTGGGTGGGAGGCTGAAGGTGTGTGTATAGGGTATGACTGAGGACCAGTGGGTGGGAGGTGAAGGTGTGTGTAGGATCTGACTGAGCGCCAGTGGGTGAGAGGCTGAAGGTGTGTGTATACGGTATGACTGAGGGCCAGTGGGTGAGAGGCTGAAGGTGTGTGTAGGATCTGACTCAGAGCCAGTGGGTGAGAGGCTGAAGGTGTGTGTAGGATCTGACTGAGAGCCAGTGGGTGAGAGGCTGAAGGTGTGTGTAGGATCTGACTGAGAGCCAGTGGTTGAGAGGCTGAAGGTGTGTGTAGGATCTGACTCAGAGCCAGTGGGTGAGAGGCTGAAGGTGTGTGTAGGATCTGACTCAGAGCCAGTGGGTGAGAGGCTGAAGGTGTGTGTAGGATCTGACTCAGAGCCAGTGGGTGAGAGGCTGAAGGTGTGTGTAGGATCTGACTGAGAGCCAGTGGGTGAGAGGCTGAAGGTGTGTGTAGGATCTGACTGAGAGCCAGTAGGTGGGAGATTGAAGGTGTGTGTCTAGGGTATGACTGAGGGCCAGTAGGTGGGAGATTGAAGGTGTGTGTGTCTAAGGTATGACTGAGGGACAGTGGGTGGAAGGCTGAGGGTGTGTGTAGATAATTATTGATCACTTTTTAATTTCTACATGCATAGTATAAGTAATGTTTAGGTTGACAGATCATTTTTAATAGCAAATCCAGTTGAATCCTTCTGTCTCTGAACTATAACATTGCAAGCTATTTTATATTTTTCTCTGCATCTTAGAGTTTGGAGCACATGTTTATATTCGGTACCATGCACTGTATAAATTCTTAAAACTATATAACTAAGTGGTATAATGTAAAACCTCATACACAAATTGACATTGTACTGTCCCAAACAGTGGTCAGTAGGTGTCGGATCGCTAGATGGGATCTGACCTAGGAAAGCAGAAATGTACGCATGATTTGGAATGCAAAATTCCACTGTGTATGTTCTTGCTTCAGTTGTACGCCACTAACAAATAATTGGTGCCTTTTGGAATAAAATATATTCCATCTCTTTTTGAGCAGCAGTGCACATTGAGAAAATTATAGAAAATATATTTGCACCACTATAATGGCCGTCTATAGCAATGCAATCATGTCAAACCTTTAGCTATTTTATTGCTGAGATGCATACCATTTTGAGTAGTAATAAGGTATCTCATTAACATGGACGTCTAAGTGATGGATGTAAGTAAAGTGCATTTTGTTTTTCTAGGAAGGATTCTTGTTAGGAGAGGTGAGAGAGGAGGAGACCTTTTCTATCAGTGACTCCCAGATTAGTAATACAGAGCTGCTGCAGGTTATTGGTGAGTTTGGAATCTGCTTGTACTTCTTCCTTTCTATTGGAGTCCTAAGTAACTGTATGTAACTTCTAAATCCGCTTGAACATTATCTCAAGAATGGGGAAAAAGTAAACCTTTCCAAATTGTCAGTGCTGTAATGTACTTCTAACTGTAGTTGATGTCTTTACCTTTCAGAGATCCATAGACATGAGCCATGTACCAAGCTATTCAGGTAGGTTTTTACCAATATATACGGTTGAAATATTGTGCTGATAAACCAACTGATCCTCTCTGGAGAGGCAAATTACATAATCCAGAGCTATCAAATGTTGGTCTATACATAGCGGAAACTGCATAATAGTTATGTACACATAAAATAAGGCTATATGGGCTACTCAATAAAGAGAGAAATGCAGAGAATTGAGGCTGGAGCTTCAAACCTAAGGCCAAAATAGCGGAGATGGAGATTTTGCTACATTGGCCTAAAGTTTGAAATTCCCATCTCAATTCCTTGCAATTCTTTTTTTTTTTATTGAATAGACCTTTATATGTTTCTACTCCATCATTGTATGTGCCATTTCTTAATTACCGGTACATAAAAAACGTGATCTGTCTAATCGTTGGTGGCAGTAATATATCAGTGTAGCTCTCTATAACCTGTACACCGTGCAAATCATTAATCTGCATTGTATACGGTACAGGTACTAGTACAATGGCATTCTTCATCTCCACCTTGGTCTTCATAGTTGCTCTAATATTTTGAAGATATTTCAGTCTGGTAAATAATTCAAGTAGATGGAGAAAATAAAACCTGTAGTTTTCATGCTTGAATCAATAGCGGAGCTTCAGTGGTTATAAAAGTTATATATGTACCACATCTGTAAGCTTGCCAGTTTTAGTCAAGCCCTCTGCCAAGTGGAAAAGCAAAATAATGTACTCTGCACTCTGTTGGCTGTGCAGTAATTCATTTTAATCCATAGAAGTGACACACAGCAGGCAATGAACTGATTCACAAAAACTTAACGCATGGCAAACACTGCTTGCTCACATACTTATGTGTGGGACGCATTTCGCTTTCAAACATAAGTATGGGACACGAAACGCGTTAAGTTTTTGTGAATCCGTTCATTGCCTGCCGTGTATCACTTCTATGGACTAAAAAGCATTATTGCTGCATAACCAGTGGAGTGCTGGGTCCATAATTTTTGTTTTTGTTTTGTATGGTTACCACCGTGGTGGGGACCACTAGGACTCTGAGCACCTGTGTAATCACTGGTTCTGTTACAGCATTGACACAATGAAATGTGTAAAAATATTGATAATCCATGCATTTCACACAAATAATAATGTTTTGGCTACACTAGCAAACTAAATACTTGATACCACTTATTAAACGTTTATGTGAGATAAGAGGGATCAGCTGTTTTGTATATTTATTTATAACTGCGTCTTCTTTTTGACAGTTTCTATGATTATGCGGGCACAGTCAGTGAGGAGAGCCTTGATCGACTTCTCAAAGACAGGCGGAAAGTATGTGCTATTTTTACATGTCGATTTTAAGATGAAAGTGTAACATTAACCAGTTGAGCATAACATGGGTGTCTAGTAATAACTGTGCTTTATGGAGTAAATAGTTTTTCAATTACAGTGTGTTTCCTGAATTTTGAAACTAAAATTTCCATTACACAAATTAC
Organism: Pelodytes ibericus; assembly: GCA_036172795.1. Classification (NCBI taxonomy): domain Eukaryota; kingdom Metazoa; phylum Chordata; class Amphibia; order Anura; family Pelodytidae; genus Pelodytes; species Pelodytes ibericus. The sequence goes on from CM069867.1 coordinate 58,289,345, forward strand.
TAAAAAAAAAAAAACTGGCTCTGTAAGTATCATGGGAGTTGTAGTTCCTCAAATCTTAATAGGCCACATTATGTGAAGCAAGTCCTCTATTATCCAGCACAGTTTTAAAGTAAATGCATGGTGGGAGGGTCTACATTAAAATTTGTCAAATACATGCTCCCCCCCCACTTTCTCAGAAGATCCTCTTTTTTTTTTTTATTACTTTAAATGACTTAAACTGTCAGCAAAAAAGAAAAAACTTTGCCTAAAGATAGCATTAAGCATGGGCATTTTAAATTAACCCCTTATGGACGTGGCTGTTTTTAGAATGTTGTGCTGCGGTGTTTGTGTTTAGCTGCAATTTTTTTCTTTTTCGCATGTACTGTGACCACACAAATTATTCTTTTTTGGGATAAGAAGGACTTTCCTTAGATACCATTATTTTGATCATATTATGGAATTCATGGTATGATCACGGGTCACTTGGATACCAGATTTTGGCTGTTGTTTTATGCCTCGATATCAAGGCATTACAGCAGCACCGTCTATAGAAAACAAAGGGCGCAGGATTTCATATAGAAAACATAAAAAGACAGAAGAAATATAGTGCAATACATTTTAAAGGTACATCAAACCGGTTTATTTTTATTTTTTTGTGTCGTTGATTTCAGATATCTTTTATTTTTGTTGTGTGAGTTTATTTTATGAAATATTTTACCAAACAAGTGTGACTGGGCGCTGCCCTATTGTGAAAAATAGTGTTTTTTTTAGGATGCCACCCCCCAGTGACTTTACAGCACTAGTGTCTCACTTTGGGTCTGGGGACACAGAATGCAGTCAGTATTTTGATCATACACTTGCATTGAATGGGAGGGTAAAATAACTATTACATCTCGAGGGGGCGGAGTTATGATCTTGTTTAATCAGGTCAATATCCTCACTTTGTGTTGGAAGGCATGTAAAAAAAAAAAAAAGTTGTACACAGCCACCTAGTCCTGCCCACTTTGATACACGGAAGCCAGTAAGATAGCTGGGCTGTATCTTATGCAGGCTTTGGCCACAGTTGTAAAGTGAGACTTGCTGGAAGATTTTGGAGAATGTTACATCATGGGTAAAATTCTCAAAATGGATGCTGTAGACACCTAATTTTATTTTTACATAGAGAAAAACAGTGCACATATGAATACAAAAAACAATGCACATCCAATACAACCAAACTGTGCACATCATATCCAATACAACCAAACTGTGCACATCATATCCAATACAACCAAACTGTGCACATCATATCCAATACAACCAAACTGTGCACATCATATCCAATACAATATTGGTTACAGCCCCTACACCAAGTGAAAAAATGTGTCCATAACTTAACTCTTATTGAGACATACCATAAAATACACCATAGATGGTACTTTACCCCGTTGAGGCTTAAATAAAATTTCCTCTATGAATCCTAAGAAGTGTTGGAGATGCCAAGAGGAAGAGGGAAGTATGATTCATATGTGGTGGTCAGATTAGGAACAATATTAAAACATCTAATAAAAAACTAATTCCCTCCTTTACAGTTTCTGTATTGATTTTTTGTTTTTATGTCTTTTTAAAACAATTTGTGTACTGAAAGTTGGTAATAAATAAAAAAAATAAAAATAAACAAACATAGAGAAAAACCGTGGCATATGACTTCTATATGTGTTGCACAGGTAATCTAGTTACATCTTATGTAAGTGGTAGTGTTCCTTTAACAAAAAATGTGTCAAGGGTTGTTTGATATGATACTCACACACATTAGTAGTAATTGAGCCTCGAAGAATAAGCTGTAGTTCCATGGTAAAAATATCTTCATAGTTCATAGGAGATACTGTGTCTTACATCAGTGATGGCTACCTTCACCTGCTATGACTGTTATACAGTCAAATCTTACCTGATTATCCCTGGCTCCCCCCACAGTAAGGAAAGATAAGGAAAAATAATATTTTAAACGACAACCAAAAATACCTAGTCTTCGTAGCATGCTTTTTTATTTTGTTTAATTGTTCTACAGATTACTACATCTGTAAATACTTTCCATTCATAGGTTAACGTTTAAAGTGAAATAAAAAAAAATAAAAATTAACGTGTCTAATTGCATATTAAATAGAAATATTTTATTTATAATATTTCATTAAAGCATCTTATTAAGTCCTCTTTAGTTTTCTAGCTCTTTTGGTGGGTGGACATCTTGGGTCAGATGAAGGAAGATCTCCCTACAATCCCCACAATCGAGCTATACAGAACAAAGGGCTAAAATAAGGTTATTTTTTAATTAAAACATCTATGTAATATGCCTACACCTTATGCAATCTTTCCATTACAGATAACATAATACTTTGCTGACAGATGTCCTTCAATTTAAGGATCCACAACTGATCTTACTGCAGGTGTACAACAGTCTCCTCCCATTTTTCTCTTTTATTTTTTTTCGTTTACAGAACGTGATTGGATGGTACAGGTTTCGCAGAAATACACAGCAACAGATGTCATACAGAGAACAGATACTGCACAAACAGCTAACACAACTTCTTGGCGTTCCTGACCTCGTCTTCCTGCTGATCAGCTTCATTTCCACTGCCAACACCTCCACTCATGCCTTGGAATATGTGCTCTTTAGGCCCAATCGCAGGTATACTTCACAGGGAACACTATTGTTAATGTACCTATTTTACAGAACTTTCAAATACTGCATCTGGTTAGCTGCACTGCTCCATAATAGGTAATGTTATTAGTCTACAGTAAAAAACAGAAACCAATGGAAAAATGGAGTAAGCGCACAAAAGAGAAAGGCGTCCGTTTCGTTTACCGTCCAATTTACTTTTGACCACACATGATGGACATGTGGATTTTTTTTTTTTTACTGTTATTATGGAATTTTTTCTAGTATTATTTAAGCTTTTTTTTATACAGTCTTTCTCTCCCTTTTTTTAATTTTTTTTTATCTGCTTTCCAAAATGTTTGTGGTTTCCATTTTTCTGGAAAAATAAAAATCTAAAATCAGTAAATCACGAATATGGTTTTGGACTGCCATGTTAGAGCAGGTTGTATACATCACAGAACACTGATTTACTCATGCATTCTGGAATCAGTGATTGGGGCTGGAGTTCAACATTAACATTTTTGATTTTGGGGTGAGATTAACTTTAAATACATATTTGTTTTGGCATATGCAGACACAATAGCAGGTAAAGAATTAATCGCAAGCATGTTCAGCTCGCTCATTCTTTTTGATTTTGTCCCTGCGCATTATGCAATATAGACAGTCACCCTTTTGCTGTCTTTTTTTTTTTTTTCTTTTCTAGGTATAACCAGCGAGTCTCACTTACAATTCCAAACTTGGGCACAACCAGTCAGCAGGATTATAAAGTGTCTTCTGTGCCAAACACCTCACAAAACTATGCCAAAGTGATCAAAGAACATGGGTAAGCAAGCGTGTCATAATTGGTTTATGGTTCTTTTTTGGATATCTTGCAGCATAAAATCTGTTTTCTTTACCCCCATTTTTTGTTACCTGTGTAGAGTTTTTAACTCACTGCTGATTGCTATTAGTTAGATTTTGCCGACAATACAGCCCCGTTACTTTTTAAATAAATATATAGTGACAAGGCAACTCCCTAGCACCCGGTTTAGCGCACTCCACGGTTGGTTTTTGTGTTGTGTTTTTTTCCCTTATTTTGTTCTTTGCTTTATTTGGAATACAACAAATAATGACATGTTGAGGGGTGTGCCTGTTCAACATCTCGTATTAATCTAAAGGAAGATGATGTTTTACTACTTGGTAATATTATATACTATAGACTGGTCCCCATATAACCCAGTTTCTGAGGTGTTCTGGTCTAGCTGAAAACCTCCCTAGACTCTTGTCTAGAGTTTTTAATTCAGTGTTGATGCCAATTTGCTTAAAACTCTATCTTTTTGTGACCTAATTATAACTTTGCTTTTTATTACTGGCTGAAGGACAGTAAACAAGAGTTTGTTGACTTAATTTAAAGAAGCAGTAATGCTTAGTTTGACTGACTGATTCCTAAATATGATCTGTGACAGTTTTGCAGGCAGTGATGCAATACTCATAATACCCAGCTCCTGATATCACTCAGTGGAGTGGAGGTCACTATGTGTTTGCATGCACGCACTACCGACCGAGGTTTGCAAATATTAACCCTATACACAGCAGTCATATAAGCTGTCGTCATCAGAGCAAAAGGAACAGGGTGTAACATTGTAACAGGAGCCATATGGGGGCTTATTCAGTAAAACTCAACTGACCAGTGAACTGCAAAATCAGGTTTCAACCACCAAGCTGAAAAATGTTCCAATTGTATTCACTTTCCAAATGATGTCTGCCTTGTCAGCTCACGTTTAGTGAATAGCCCCCAATTTTAGAAGTTCATATATATATTTAAAAAAGATACTATGATCGATCCACTAAAAGTGAGCTGCAGGTGAGTTTAACATTTCTTTTAATATTTAAAGGTTGAAGTATACATTATGCATGAGAAACTTGCCAAATTTATCTCTGCACAATGCACTGTATAAATCAGTGAGACAAAATGTTACTCAACTCGCCTGCACTTGACTTGTATTGAATAGCTCCTGTGTTTTGCAGTGGATGGCTTTCATTAGCAATATTCGAAGAACACTTGCAGTGTGGAACCTCTAAGTTAGTCATCTGTTGATGATATTGGTGTAGACCTTTATACGGCAGGGTTAGAAAAGGTTCTATGACAAAAGTATGTGGAATTGTTTAAATTCCCCCGAGCTGCCTTCTACGAAACCTTCTTCTTTTTAAAGCGACACTCAACATTTCAATCCGTCTATGCTACTGTTGTGAAGACTCAATAAAAGTCATTTGGCAGGGCTGAAATGTAGATCATGACTGACGTACTGAAAGGAGATAAAACTCAATAGGGTGCAGAATAGTTTTATTTTTTTTTAATGGTAAGAAATAGATGGCGTGGGTTCAAACCTGGGTGGGAAAGTCCGTCTAAACCTATATTAAATTGCTGCAATAATGTGTTTCTTTTAGTACCAATTTTTTTGACAAGGATGGCGTGATGAAGGACATCAGACTAATCTACCAGGTTTATAATGCTCTCCAAGAGAAGGTTCAGGTAAGTAGATCGGATCCCTGTGATAATTGTTGGGTAAGGCAAGGTACTGTAAATTCATGCCCTGCCGTGTCTTTACTAGACTGTCTGTGAAGAAGTGGAGAAGAGTGAGAGGGTAGTGGAATCGTATCAGGCGGAAGTGAATAAACTACGAGCTCAGATTTGTCAGAAGAAGGCAGAGAAGCAGCAAGAGCAAAGTGAGTTCCTGTGTCCTGCATTGGTTACATATTTTACTAGCAATGTGATTGGTGGGGCACTACCCTCCAGTGGTGTAATCTTGTTACTACATGGTGAGCAGATTTAAAGGTTAAACTTAAGAAATATTTTTCCAGAAGACTACATACCAAACATGTCCTTAATGTTAAAGGACGGCTCTAGTCCCAAAAGGAAAGTGATATTGTTGGAAAGAGTATATTTAATATAGCATAGAAATATAATAAATTCAACCACTTTGAAAGCCTTTACCACTATGGATGTGATGGTCTGGGCGCTTTCATTTTATTTGCTTTCCAACTGAAGACACAGGTACCTGGGGTAAAAAAAAAAACGGGATGTAGGCTCCAACAAAATGGTGCCTGCGAGTATTCTAATTGGCTGGTGGGTGCAAGCGCCCACACATTCGCAAGGAGGGCTGCATCTTCACCAAGAAAGCAAACAAAGTGAAAGCAGACCTTCATATGCAGAGTGGTAAAGGCTACCAAAGTAGTTTTATTTATATTTCTGCATTAAGAGCAGCGCCATATCCGAAATGCCGCTGACCTGTTGAGGGCAAGAGCATCGGAAGCAGTAAACCCTGTAGATTAGGAGCAGGGCTCTCTACCTCATATATCTGTCTGTTTTTGTTCGTCTAGCTTATTATGTAGGCCTCGTCTTTGCTCTGTACCTAGCGCTGTGTAAATTGTTGGCACTATATAAATATATGGTAATGTAAATCCACTTCCTTCGCTCTGTTGTAGTTGCTAGACTGCCCCTAGCGGCAGTCTGTAATATTAGACCAATGACAAAACAAACCAATGGTTAGAGTTACAGTTGGGGGTTAGTGTTACTGTAAGGTTTAGAGTTAGGATTAGGGTTAAGTTGATCATGGGGGTTTGGGTCAAATGGTCCCGTTAGGGAAACAAAATGCTACTTTAGGTTATTGCTCTATAACAAATCATATAACCGCAAAAAATACAACAGAAAAACTCAGGACAAAATTAAGAAAATAGACGAGCTCTTTTGTACTGTTTGTAATTGTGTAAAAGGCTTTTCAGGTCAAAGTTAGAAATAGTGTTCTATTTTTTCATCATATGATTTATTTTTTTGTAGCACATTATAAAATATGATGAAAATAATGGTATCTTAAGAAAGCCCTTATGGCGATAAAATCAGTATATTATATGTGTGGGTACATGAAACGATAAAAATAAAAAAATTGTAGAACAAACACAGCAGAAGTGTAAAAACACACTGTCACTATAGGATAATTGTGAACATTCAGATGCATAGATTGGGAGCAACAACATTGATGATCTATTATAACCAAATGAAAGTTTTAGCAGAGATACAAGCCACGCACACAAAAAAAAAGTAAAGCCCACTGGCCATCAGTTGGACAACCGTAATATGGATTAATCATTATTCTGATATTCTAAACAAAGAAGATAAAGCACAGCTGTCATGTTCTGTTCTCGATAGTTACACAGCACACAAATTTTCTGCTTCTATGGCAACATGCTTGCCACTTATTAATACCCCCTAGATGCGTTAGATTTATCCTAAACTATGATGATACAGCATGGAGAAGTCTGAATATATGGGATGATCAGAAAACTATGTGAAAATGACCATCTCAGATGTTATCATGAAAATATTAGATCTCTATCTTGAGTCCCTTCTGTCACTATTTAAACCTGTAACCAATAGGTGGGCTGGTCTCCTTTTACTGGACATCATTAGTAGATTGTTCTAGTTGTGTGAGGTCACAGATAAGCGATGGTGTAGCTGTTTGTGACCTTTACTACCCCGCACTCTAAACTGATATAATATGTCATTTTAAAATAGAATTGTGTATTCAGCAGACCAGGTGGGACTTCATCAAACGGCGTCATTACATCAGGCCAGTTAATTTTGTTGACTAAACATTTTCAGTGACTAAAACGAAACAATAACTAAATAAAGTTAATAGGACTAAAACTATGACTAAAAACCACTGCAATATTCGTCAACTGACTAAAAGGTCAGGGATGGACTAATTCATTGAACTATTTGCATACTTCCCAACATTGTTCCCCTCGGCACGCCAGGGCCGGAGTCTGGGGTGGTGAGTGTCTGTACTACTGTGCAGCTAATGCTGGAACTTGGCAAGCACTCGCTATACATTAAGTGTTATTCAGTATCCACAGCAGACGGATTACTTTAAATGAAAAAGGATACTTTGCTGGTCAGTTGAAATTGTCTATAAAAATAGAAGTACAATGATTTTCTGTAGAATCGACAACCTGGCAGAGTTGTAACTACAGCCAATCCAAGGTAAAATTACCCCACCTCTCTTGGCAGTGCCTGTCTTGGCAATCCTTCTGGGTTCCATTTAATTTGTAATTACTAGTTCCTAGACCTGTGATGTCATTTAAAATAAGTCTGTGCATTGAAATACTTTTTGTAACGCATCACTCTCATCCACAGATCTGCGTAACTCAATGTTATTGGGAACCGAAGGACCTGCGGACAGCATATTGCCATTTGCCAGTGTAGACTCTATGGGCGCTGCTTCTAGACCACAGGACCTTCTCCCTCCTCCATACTTGGAAGACGGTGCAAATGAGGTGGACAGCCCACCTGACATGCCAAGGCCGCAGGCTGTAGGCTCCTCTTGCCAACACCTTGTAGTAATCAAAGATGGTGGAAAAGGTGCATCTAAAACATCAGTCAACGAAGGCACAGAAGATTCTCAAAGTGACTACCAACAGTCACGGCACCTTTCAGAGTCTGCTGACAGTGATATGGCAGATGATCAACCCTGCCAGTCTAGCACACAACCAGATAGAGATGTAATACTGCAATGACTGCCTCATCTGTGCCAGAAACTACCCTGGGAGATTCTGGCAATGTTACATGGAATGTAAGCAATGTTGAAGCTGCCAGCCTTTGGGACTAAAGTCTCCCAGCTGCATATTATACAGCACCTTTTAACCCCCCCCCCCCCCCTCTCCCCCCAGCAGCTGTATACACTGACTTCTGAATCACCAGTGCTTCTACAGAGCTGAAGATCTAGATGAAGCTGTGTGTTGTATGTCTCATGTAAATGTTGAGCCAGTACTATTGACCTCTTGAAGCTGTATAGAAGGGATTTTAGGTAAATAAGGGAGTTGGGAAAAATAACCGCTCGTACTGTACATTGATCAGAGTTTTGGCTTAAAATGTTGCTTAGAAGTTCACTGCCAGAATAAGCCTGTGCCACATTGCTCTGGTAGTGAAATAACTTGTGTCTTCAGTCTCTAACTTTAGCAGTCAAGAGAGTTTGGACAATCTCCTGGCATCAGATGCCTCTCTGGTGTTTCTTCCCACTGACCACACACTGCATAACTTGCTTTTCTCCCTACACAATCCTCTTCCCTTTCTGATAGGGCACGTGCTATCTTAAAAAAAAAAAAACATTGCACGCCATCCCTTAGCACCTAATCTTACAGATCTTTTAGAATCCTTTTAACTAGATCTCCCCTGGTCCTTGTACATCACATTATGGGATGCCTTATTGCGTAAGATTGAGACTTTTTTTTACGGATGCCAATTCCCCCACACTGGAAGTGAGCACAAAAACAACATATTGATCAAACTCCACATGTTACAGTGAAAACCAAAGTAAACCACACCTTCCATGGTGCATGCATTTATTATTGAAAAAAAGCAAATGATAGTCTAAGAAAGCAGCCACTCCATATATTGCCCAAGCGTCCAGGTGTAATATTAGGTGGTCTCAGTAGGAAGCATGACTAGGGATTGAGGCTAGTGGGCCGAAACCTTTCTTTGCTTCTGTGCCGGAGCTGATATATAAAGGCATGGATTTATTGTTTTAGGTGCCTGATCTGCAAAGCTCTGATGGTGCAGTCTGGAGCTAACGGACATGTGGAATACTTAAAGGACTGTATTGTCCGGAAAAAAATAATCATTAATGGTGTACTGTTTCATTCTTCCCTTCTAACAGACTTCCACTATGTGACTGCCAGTACCGTGGGAGGATTTCCTTTTTTTTTTTTTAATGATAGCTGCACTTTTTAATTTAATTAACTAAATATCTCTAATACGAAGAAAAGGCTTTGGCTTGAGGTGCCTCATTCTAAGCACAGCGTTGTAGAAAGATTACCATTGGGTTGATAGGATAACCATGTAACAGCCGTACTATACTCTGTCTTGTCACATCCAGGACAAGGAAATCATGCACAGTGCCGATGACTTTCTTTTTTTTTTTTTTGCCCAAGAAGATCGTAAAGAAAAACTTGTCTCCTTCGCTGGTGCACAATTTTTCAGCCTTAAGACTGGTACAAATGTTCCAATCCGATAAAATAAACATGCTTCAGTTTGTCGAATATTCTGTGTACTGGAGCTTTGTGCCCCCATATGACGTGTTTATATTCCAGCAAAGTAAAAAAGAATGTGCACAACTGATGATAGGGTTTGGATTCATTTTCTGCTCACCTACAGTGTATTGGCTTATGGTTTCAGTGTGCCATCTTGCTTTTAAGAAGACAGTAGCACTGCTTGTGTTAATATACAGGTGTGACAACCTCCTATCACTTCTTTTTAGTACTAGTTCATTAAAATATACAACAGGGTAATTATTTAAACGTTGCAACAAACCTTGTATAAATAAACAAAATTCAATTTAATGCTGTAAGGTTATGTTTCTATATTTTTTTTTAATTTGAACAATCTGCAAATTCAGTTTAACATCTCTTGTTCCCAGCACCCATGCAATGTATTCAAACCAAGTCTTATCAATAATCTATGTCCAGGTTCAACACCCAGGTACGGTTTCGGTGTGTGATGTGTGCTGAAACACAGGACCTGTTTGATCAATGTAGAATGTTACCTAGCAAGTCCATGCAAAGAATAAACATTCTCAAAGGCAAATCATTTTGTGGTGGATTTAGTATGAGATGAATGGTGAATGGCACTCGGGGAAGCTAATGTTAAAGCTTGAAATTGAGAATAATTGGAGTTTTCCGCGTTTTAGTACGGCTGCCTGCCGGCTTCTTCTTCCTTTGATCTAACTCTTCCAGCTTTCCCACTTCAGAGGAAGTGAGCTTTCCTTTGTAAAAGGAGATGTTGCTCACGGTTTTGTTTTGTTTTTTATTTTTTTTAGCAGACGTAGAGCAAAGTGTGAAAGCAAGAGAGGTAACTGCAGAGGGGTTGTTAATGGTACAGTGGTTAAGCCCCATGTGACATTTACCAGCCAAAGTACCTTGTGTGAAGCAGATATCAGACCAACTAATCTGATTCGCTGACGTAATAAGTGCAGACGGCAAATCAGATTAGCTGTTGGATGTCTGACTATTGTGAGTGAACAGGATGTACAGCAACATGTTGCTTTAGATGATATACTGACCAAGACAATCTTATACGTTTAATTTTCTGCTTTTACCATTTAAACTCCTAAACCCAAGGTATTAAATTTAGTAATCACGTGCCAGGACTGGAATAATTAATCACTCAATGCACTATTAAGAAAAATTGTCTATGTGCCATGAAAAATTAGATTTTTCAATTGTTCTTTTTCCTTTTCATCCCCTTTTTTCTGACAAATTAGAGGGGGGGGGGGGGGCAGTATTGCCTTTAAATGGTGCTAATTTTGCAATCTCCCTGCCCCCAATATAAAAAAAAAAAAAAAAATCATGGACATTTTACAGTCCATGACACACAAAATATGCACATATCCTCCCTGGGCTAATACAAGACAAGATTAAATGTCATGGATTTTGCTTGATTACGTTACTAACCTATATTTCTAAAATGCAAAAGGGCTAATTCTAATTTAAATGTGCCATAACCTGCTTTATAGAAGACCAGCTGAGGGATGGGACACTTCATCACGGCTGCTTCCGCGCAGCCGCTTCACCGCCGATTCTGCACCACAAGACACATCGTCGCTGGAGATTTCATCGCGGGACCCGACCAGCTGATCCAGGCAGATAGTTTGTCCTGTTAATTTAATTTCATTTAAGATTTTTGATAATTTTACATCTAGTTTTGAGCTAGATCATTGTATATCTGGACACTGTCTAGAGTATAGATTATCAGCTGTGTTTTGTTTTTTTGTTCAGTATGTTGGTAATCTGGTAATTTTATAAGAGCAGTGAATTGTGATTATATGACGCTTATAATGTTTTCTTATCTATATAGGATCTATATTAGACTTGGGTGTCTCCAAAAATGTAGTTTTTCATACGAAATTTTTTTAGGTTCATCTGAACCCCCGTTTCGTCCATTGATGCTTTCGTTTCGGACGAAGTGAGTCTTATTCTGATTTCAGGAATTCCATTCGGAGTAATGTGCTGAAGTTCAACGCTGTATCAACTCGGGAAGCTCGGATTTTCTGCTAAACCGATTTTCGTGCCGTCATTTAGCTAGCCGAATTCCTTTGGGGTTTGACAGCCGAAATTGTAGTGTTTGGCGTATTCCAGGGCCATTTGTGGAGGAACAGAAATAACGGACGTCCTCCTGAAGTAGTCCAAGACAAAATAAAAATAACTAAATAAAATTGGATTAAAAAAAAATAATGAAATATATTACAATATATAAAAATAAATATTAAAACAAACATTAAAATGAATCATATTTAAAAATATATTAATGTTTAGATTTAAACATAGTAATATAATTTCAAAAAAATATTTTACATAGTATAATTTCAAAAAAAATATTTTTCACTGGCATGGTAATAGTTTTAACAAGCCATAAAAGTATATTTGTTATTGAAAATTTTTTTATTTTGTTTCTTAAAATCTGCTATTAAGGCATTTATAGTACAATTACCACCCATGTAATATAAAATACATATCACCTATGCCAACTAGTAACCCCAATAAAAAATAGGGAATGGCCATGTATACGTATATACATTATAATATATCATTTTAAATACTGCAGTAACAGCTGTTGTGGTATAACAATGCTGATGATGTCATTTATATTGTGCAGTAGTGCAGAATCACATGTCAAGGGGTTACCAAGTTACATTTTGTATGATGTCATTAACGTGGTTTTTGCACCAGTTATGCCGTAATATATTTTAAATATAAAAAAAATATATATATACAATTTTTTTATTTAATTTTGCGAGGACTACGCCAATAATTTTTCGTTCAGTTTCTCATTCGGTGCATTACCGGTCTTCTGTATCATAATATTGGTAAATCATCATGACTAGCATTTATCATTAGAAGAATTAAACTTTCTACTACTTTTGGTGGGTATCCTTTATTTTTTATGACTATAGATTTATTTTGTTATAAATAATAAATACAGAATTCTGAGACTTGCTTTCTATAGAGATTTAAATTCCAGATTCCTAAAAAAAGATCTGCCATCTAAAACAGTGGATCCTCACAGCTTCATCATGTATATAAATGTATATGGTATATGTCTTTTTTTATTTTATTAACAAAATCTGTCATTTTTCTCCTTACAGTTTTTTTTTTTTTTAAGCTGAAATAGCATCCATATAACAGAAGGTGTGCGATACAGTTTTCTGTGAAGGCTAATTGTGGTGTCAGAGGTCTCAGAAGAGGAATTTGTTCAAGGTTGGAAGGAGAGCTGACTTTGCAATTTAAACCAGGTCATCTCTTTTATTAAAGGAACACCATTAACTCTATGTACCATGAACCAGTTTAAAGTATCTTTAAAGATAAATGCGCGTTTACTCAGAGCTCTTAGCTGAGACAGATCTTGTCTGTACAGTGTCAGCGTTTGCTCAGCCAATCTGCACTGGAGCTCGCCACTCTTGTCTGGCGGTCTCCCTCTTATAGTGCATAGGGTGGCCACCTTTTCTACAAAAAAAATACTGGCCATGCTACTGCCTCCATAGACCTAACATTGGCCTCAAGCCAATTTTTTACCGGCCGGCCAGGTGGCAACCCTAATAGTGCAGTGAGAGACCCTTCTTTAAACAAAAAAAAAATAACATGTTTAATTGACAGATTGTATCAGGTGTAAATGATTTCTAAAGAAAACCTTTAATGAAAGAATACAAATAAAGTTCCTTATTGAGCCTTCTTTACCCCATATTGTTCTCTCAGGAGGCAGACATCTTGTTTAGAATCTTAGGTCAGGTCTTCACCCACCTTGGTTCGGATGAAGAAGGATCTGACCAAAAGATTCTAAACAAAATGTCTGCCTCCTGGTGGAGCTGTATGGGGGTAACGATGGCTCAATAATGTACTTTATTTGCATTCTTCCATTAAAGCATTTCTATATAACATGCCTACATTCGATGCAAACTTCTAATTAAGCACACCTTTTTTTTTTTTTTTAGTTGAAAACACAGATAAACCTTTTTGGTAACTTTACGCCTATGGTCAAGGTAAAATGGCTGAGAAAGCACAAGAGGAGCTCAGCTATAATGAATGATGTATTACTTATGTCAAGAAGCATTCTCCTAAGCACTGGAGGTCCTAAAAAATTGGAGCACATACTTTGCACCTGATCCCACAGACCTTAGGGCCCTGTTGACGTGGAGTAACTTTAATATATTATAGACATGGCACCTACAAGGAATCCTTATTGCAAACAAAAATGTAGCTTACAGGAGTCTCAAAGCAGCTGTCTATAACATTTACAAACACACACTACTAAATTATTAGTTGGTACGTCCTGTTGCCACCTTTTCTTCAAAAAAAAAAATAAATAAATACCGGCCTTGGTACTTTCTCCATAGACTTAACTTTGGCCTGATGCCAATTTTTTACCGGCCTGCTGGTAAAATACTGGCCAGGTGGCAACCTTACAGGCCATACAGCATAATATCAAAGAATATGATTGAAAAGGAACACCTGCTCCGGGGACAATATACTGATTGTTCTTGAGCCGATCCTTGAGTAAGCTCTCACAGACCAGGATTTAGTGCTACCCATCCCTCACAGGTGAGTTCATCATATCATTAAGCCATTGCAGTCCACTCATTTGTTTTCAGACATGTTGGGTGCCAATGAGGACTAGTCTGGAAACCAAAAAGATTAACAGACAAAGAAGATGAATATAAAGTATGTGACAGTGATATGCTATGGGTAGAATTTCCACATTGTGTACATTCTTTGCTGACAATATTCAAATTGTTAGTACACCAATAACCAAGTTAACTGGCATTGCACACTGTTACTAGTTAATGGCTTCTATCTTATATTGGGTGTGGTAATTTCATAGTTTAAGTGGATACAAGATTTTTTTTTTGTTTTTTTTGTGTTCCCATTTTTTATGTTGTTCTTTAAATAATGAAACCACATTTTGGATTTCTTTATATAGTCCAAATTTTTTTATGTGTTGTGGATTGTAGATTTGAATAGGGCTGTTTAATGTTCATGAGGCCTAGTAAAACTTTTGTTGTGGAATCTCTGTATCACTAGTCAAAACTACTAACTGTGTATGATTAACTGCAATGTGGCAACTTGTTTATACAGCACCAAAAATTTGCCACGTAAATTTTGAAAGGATAACTATATTTGATGTAAAGGAACATACCAATATGTATAGTAAAGAGAGCCCTGCTTGCAATCTAGGGGCTGTGTGAGTCCGAAGAAACAATGTACGTTTTTTGAGAAGGCAGCAAAGTAGACTGCGATGGAAGGCACATTGGGACACTGTCATGTGTGTAAATTTGAATGGTGAAGACTTATGCTGTGCTCTAGTTGGGTGAGCTGTAATCCTCCTTTTGAAGAGGTGAGTTTTGAGCAGCTAAAGGCAAAGTGTTCATACTAGGACTCCAAGGTCTGTTAAGGCCCATAGACCACTAAATTGTCTGTGACTAACCCCAGGAAACATCCACCATCACAATGTTGGTACCTACACAGGGTTTTTATGGACATGAGGGGGAGAGCTTAAGATTTGGTGCAAGTGAGTTGAGATGGTAATTTTATCACACTGATTTAACTATTCATTGTGTGGGGATAAACCGGGTGAATTTAAATATCGAAGAAATATGTCAATCAATTTTACTTGCTGTGAATAGCTCCTAAAGGAAAGCGAATATGGAGTGTTAGAAGAGTCCATGTAGGAGATGATGGAGTGACCTAATCTGAGAAAGCAAGCAATGTGTTAGATGTACAGGTTTAGTTAAAGATTTTAATGTGAGGTTTAACAGAGAGCAGTCAAAACAATGGTCCCTATTGCTGAGAGGCACTGGTATATTGTAGAGGCTCTAAAATTTGACTGAAAAGATTCAATGAAGGACAGAAAGTTAGTCATTAGGTTGTACGCAGTTCTCAGTAGCTGCATGGAGAAATGAGATGTTTGTACAAAGAGATGTGTGTTGGGATTAGATGAAAGAAACAGGTTAAGGAATACATAAGATGAGATGGTGTATGCTGCTACCTCATTCTCAAATGATCTGCTTTATTTCCTGCATATTCTGCTAAAACCATTTCTTTTTATATGTACTTCACTTCAATTTCAAACACATTTTAGGCAGTTTAATGAGACTGCAGTACCTTTTGTATATCTTAGCACAAATACAACAAATTGATCATAAAAAAATGTAAGTGTCTTAAAACTGCCAAAAATCCCCATTACAAAACCATGACTACTGCATTCAAACTCTAGCTCTTTTGTAGAGCAACACATTTTGTGTGTGTGTGTGTATATATATATATATATATATATATATATATACACACAAACATTTTTTGAAATATGTGTAAAAGGTTTTGCATTACTTATTTAGTAGCTGTTTTAACTAGTTGAGTACAGACCAATAAAGCTTACAATTCTGGCACATTAGCCAGCCTCTCCCTTGGCTGTAGCAGGAAATCTGTATTGTGTTGTGAATAACTATTCATCTCTGGTGTTGGGCTGAACTTTTCTCGTTTCCTCTATCACAATAAACACCCAGGCCGACATGATATGCTTTATTTGCTAACTGACTGCAATGTTTCAAGACCAGGTTCCTAGGTCCTTTACTTGGGTATTATTTGTGATGTTATTGTTTTTGGTTTTCTGCACCCTATTGCTGCTGTCATGACGTCACCCACCCAGCCGCTTAAGACACTGGCTCTTATTGGGTGACCGTTCTTCTGGCCTCTGCCAATCCCGTGTCCCGCCGGCCTCGGGTGCAGTGTGACGTCACGATATTCCCGTCTGCTTTTTATTTGGCTTCGGTCTCCGGAGCCGCCATTACAGGAAGAACCGAACCGTGCCGAGCTGGAGAACCCCGGAGTGGGCCAGAGCGGGAGGGACCGGACCAGCGTCACCGAGGAGTCCGGTCCCGGGGGAGATGAGCGGGGGGAAGAGGTCGACAACGGGATAGAGCCAGGTGAGCCCTCCCCCTTCTCTTCTATCGTGACCGAGTAGTCTACCTGCATAGACCTAATGCTAGGCGAGTCGTTGTAGGGCCCAGACCATGTCCGTTACAAATGACACCACCTGGATTAAGTCTGAGTCTGTATTCGATTGCTAGCTTCGCGTCCTAGGGGTCTGTCATTTGAGTCACAGCAGCGATATTATCAGCCATTCTCATGACGTGGTCGAGTTTGTTGTTGTTTTTAAATGGCATACTGGTGTGTTTATATATTATCTATAGATCAGGGATGACTAATACTCCCCTTGAATTTCCCACGACCCACAGGCAGCCATAGTAGCCGGTGAGGTTAGTCCTCTCTAGCACAATATTTTGCTGGCTAGGGGTATTGCGATTGATTGTTTACTCCAAAGTGCTAAAGGTCAAACATCACTAGTACGGTATATTCTGATAAAGAGGGGCTAAGATACCAGGGAATATGGCTCCCCCCCATTATAATATGACTGCTGCTATATAATAAAACACATTGCCCACTCTGGCACTCAAACGTATATAGGGATCCGATGCTGAAATACAAGTTTGTCAGCAGAAGAGAGCTGCTCTACAACATTCAAATATGTATGCAAAATATCTCATGCACGTTAATGGCACTGAAGATGCAACTCGTGAATTGCCCTTCAGGATCTAATTCATTATTAACTTCCTCACCCCGGGAGAATCCGGCAACACCTTTAATAACCATGCAGTGTAAGGGCTTTAGGTAATCTGTGGGATCAAAGTCCACTCATTGGTTGCACAAGAAGTCTGGTTTTTATTTCCCATGGATTATTGTCCCTTTTCCAGTGCTGAACATGTTAATAGAAATCCCTTTTGTGTTTTGGCCCAGCAAGAGTCGTTTAGCGCTAGGTGTTGTGGTTTGTTTTCAGCAGTTGCTTCTGATTCCTCAGTAAGGGGTTCCTTCCTTCCTGTCTCCTCTGTGTGCCTGTCAGGTGATGCTATCATTTCAATAGGGATTGGCCTCTTATGTTACACCTCTGTTTAAAGTTCATCCTTGCCAAGTTTGGAAGACTGTGGGTCTGTTAAAAAAAAAAAAAAAACATCCTTTACCATGTTAGTGAACGTTTTGTAGTAAGAAAGGGGGATGACCAATTATGAGGTCTCAGTGTTAAATCATCTGCTACAGGTGGATTCTTTGATCACAGGTTTTTCTTTAAAATAAAATACAGAGACACAAATAGTATAAATAATAACAGCTTTTTTTTAATTAAAACTGCTACCCTCCAGACAAGACTATTGTCCATGTAATACAGGGTTTGACAAGCCTTGTGTAGGGTTCAGGAGCCAGCTTGGATCTATGCAATGGTTTTGGGTATATCTGCAATACCCTAGGATTAACATGCATTTGCAGCCCCTGAAAAAAAAAACGTGGCATCAATTCCTTAAAGACTGCTTAAAGCTTCTTTTGAGGAAAGTACTCGAAGCACCTTCTAAAATTGCAGTCTGTATTCCTGTGTGTTGACAACCTATTTCTGCAGGGGGATGGGTCGTGGTAAACACCATATATTGTGCAGCTTCCACCCAGTCTGACTAATACTATTGTATGTGGGAATGATCTGAGCATCTGCCTGTGTTATGACATCTGATACAAGCTTGTGACCTACTGTTATCCTACTCATTATTATTTTATCTTGATAGATTTCTGCTGTAACCTGCTTATGGAAGTGTGTATTTAGGCCTTTGTCCCGCAGTGTCTGGTTCTGTCCCTCCACAAGGCTAGAGAGTACTAGTGGTTGAAAATGAACTTCCTGATTGATTTTACTGCTGGAATATATTTTAAATTGCGTGTTTATGTTGCTAATCTTTGTGAATGTTTTGTGACTCAACTATCTGGTGCAGTAGTATATTTGCATGATGATTTGATCTCATTTGTTGCATGACTTTATTTAAATTGGGCTTCTGTGAAACTCTCCATGAGACTCCTTAACAGCCTGTGTTGGTTATACTTGTTAGGTGATGTTTTTGTTTTTGTGTCGACACCTCCCTTATTAAATGTTTTATAAAGACTCTGTCATCTAAACATTGTTTAGACTATAAAGAATTAAACATCTGTACAGGATTATGTATAAACACGGTGCACATGCTAAGTGCCACTATGCCAGAGCCAATGTATAAAAAAAAAATGAAGCACTTAAAAGCTCCTGATTTAGTGTTGGAAAACCTCTGCTAAATGCTGTTTGGTGGAGGTTGTTCTCCCACACTGGAAAATCCCGGGAGTTATAAAAGGGCACTTTTTTTAGATCTCATTTTTAGATCTCTCCTGACACTTTGCAGTACGGAAGTTTTTATACATAACCTAAGCAGAACTGCAAACAAATGCATATCTACTGAAAAAAAAAATGTTTTTGAATATCCTTCCACAAGATGATGTCATAAACAGGAGACACAATTTCTGCTAGCACGACATATACATATTAATTGTATTCTCTACATTCACAGTATATAAGCCGTATATAGCTGACGGAGTCCCTTTAAGTACAGAAGGTTTGCTAGATTTTTTTTTTTTGTACTGAAATGGTACATTTGATGGATAATTAATTGAACTGTGGTCTGGGTGCAGATTAAAGACATTAACAGACTAGCAAAACTGTCCTCATTTTATTGCTGTTCCCTTTCACTAAATCCGTTCCGCGCCTGTTCTTTGAAATGGTTTCCAGTGATAACCCATGTCTCTATTTCCAAGTTTCCATCGGTCACGTGAGATGCCTCTTGTTTTTCATGACATCATTTCTCTGCCTAACTTACTTTCAGGCTGCCATTTCTGATGGCTTTTGTTACTATTGTCCTTAGAGAGGGTATACAATATCCTTCAGTAATTCTTTTCACTTTTTGCATGACATATCAAAGATTTTCTAATTTCTAGATTATGCTGTTAGCATTAAGCAGATCCACCCCCCCTACTCGCCCTCTTTCTCTACACTACAAGCAGATGGAGCCTGGAATTTCATGTAGGGGTCTTTTTAGGTAAAATGCACACTTGTTACATACTTGGAATCAAGTTATCCATGTTGCTGGAAGTGGATTTCCTTCCCGGCCCTTGTCAATACCTTATAATGCTTCAATTGCTTTACTGTGGTACCAGTGGCTCTTTTGGCTGGGCATATGATGACTAAGGACAATGGTGACGACACCTGACCTAGAATAAAAAAAAAAAAAACTGACTTGTACTGGGCAACCACTAAATTGATGCTTCTGATTAAGCATCATGGGAGTTGTAGTTCAGCAACCTTAATGTAAAGTTAATTCCCTGGATTGAAAGCAGTGTAATTCACGAACACTTGTCTAGGATCAGAATGCCGCCACAGTTAAGCTTTTTATGATCAGTAACTTAACCTTTTCAGTGCCACAGGGCCTAAATGTTGTATGGTAATTAAATGTTATGTTTACATGTATGTTTGTATCTTTAGTCTTGCAAGTCTGATACTTTGTCTTGTCCTTGACATTGCTGGGATTTGAATTGCTTTTTGTAACATGAGGACAGTCTTACAATGTAGGAGTCTGTCTCTCCCATTACATGAAGAATGTTCTGCATGTGTAGAATTCTCAATTTAGTATTCATCTCCCTTGAATATTGGTTCATGGATTTATTTATGTTTTAGGTTGTTGTTAGCTGTGTAGCTCTGTGTATATTTGACTTTTATCACACATTTTTATAGAATCCTTCATTTTGGGGCGTGAAGGAGATCTTGCTGCCAAATTGTCAGTCTGATCTTGTAAAACTACAGGCCATCCTACATGAACTGAATAGTGTAGGAACAATCCGCCATTGTTTTCTGTTAATATGATGCAATGTGTGGGAAACCTCCTACACAATTCCTGTCATATACACTATATGGACAAAAGTATTGGGACACCTGACCATTACACCAAAAGAGACCTTGCATTCTAAATACAAAGGGGAGACCAACTACATTCGAGGTATATTCGATGCAAGGTCTTGTTACTAGTGGGGTGCCTCAGGGATCTGTACTTGGACCCATTCTCTTTAATATTTGTATTAGCGATATTGCAGAAGGTCTTGTTTGCAAAGTATGTCTTTTTGCTGATGATACAAAGATTTGCAGCAGGGTTGATATTCATGATGGGATGAGCCAAATGACAAATGATTTAGCTAAACTAGAAAAATGGTCAGAGCAGTGGCAACTGACATTTAATGTGGACAAGTGCAAGATTATGCACCTTGGGCGTAAAAACCCAAAAGCAGAATATAGACTATTTGGTACAGTCCTAACCTCAACATCTGAGGAAAGGGATTTAGGAGTAATAATTTCAGAGGACTTGAAAGTAGGTAGGCAATGCAATAGAGCAGCAGGAAATGCTAGCAGAATGCTTGGTTGCATAGGGAGAGGAGAGGTATTGGCAGTAGGAAGAGGGAAGTGCTCATGCCATTGTACAAAGCACTGGTGAGACCTCACTTGGAGTATTGTACGCAGTACTGGAGACCGTATCTCCAGAAGGATATTGATACTTTGGAGAAAGTTCAGAGAAGGGCTACTAAACTGGTTCATGGGTTGAAGGATAAAACTTATCAGGAAAGGTTAAAGCATCTTAACATTTATAGCTTGGAGGAAAGACGTAACAGGGGGGATATGATAGAAAAATTTAAATACATAAAGGGAATCAACGCAGTAAAGGAAGAGAGTATATTTAAAAGAAGAAAAACTACCACAACTAGAGGACATAGTCTTAAATTAGAGGGGCAACGATTTAAAAGTAATATCAGGAAGTATTACTTTACTGAGAGGGTAGTGGATGTATGGAATAGCCTGCCAGCAGAAGTGGTAGAGGTAAACACAGTAATGGATTTTAAGCATGCGTGGGATAGACACAAGGCTATCCTAGCTATAAGACCGGGAACGGGGGACTAATAAAAGTACTCAAAAAAAATAAAAAATTGGGCAGACTAGATGGACCGAATGGTTCTTATCTGCCGACACATTCTATGTTTCTATGCTTCTACATATTAATAACAGCTTCCACTCTTACGGGAAGGCTTTGCACAAGATTTCTGTCTTTCTGTGGGACTGTTTGCCAATACATCCAGTAGAGCATTTGTGAGGTCAGGCAGTGATGTTTGGATGAGAAGGTCTGGCTCAAAATCTAGTTCATCCCAAAGGTGCTCGATGCGGATGAGGTCAGGCCTCTCTGCAATTCCTTAGCATTTATCCAGTGATAAAGGACCTACCGATGTTTTGACCTCTAAAGGTCATAGTTAAGGCTAGGTCAGTGTATAAGTCCCAATCATTGCACACTGTGATGCAGATCATGAGGTATTACATGAGTTGTACTTGTCCAATGACCAAGACCTTTATATACACATGCAGACACTATTTCTTTAATTGGCCTGTGTAAGTACGTTCTCAGAGCTGAGTTCTGTTTCATGTGATTACCAGATGACAACTGTAGAGCATTTGCTTGTTGCCAGAGCAATGAATTCTGAGAAATGAACTTGATCTTCGTACAACTTGTCACTGTGGACAGGGGAGTCAATTAACATGTTCAGCACAGGAAAGGGACAATAAGGTGTTCAAGATAGTGGTGCCGATCTGTGAAGTTAGAGGGGGAGCAGCTTACTTCACAAACAACCAAATTCTTTACATGAAAGGTGATTGTGTAGAAACTTTTCACATTTTTTGTCTTAAAAAAGAACAAAACAAAGTCTTTGATCTGAAATCCATTCATGTGCTATTTTTATTTGGGAACCATAACTGATTCTTATTGAATTAAATACAGTTTGCTTTTATTCCATGTACAGTCAAACTTGGTGGGGGGTTATGGTGAAAAAATAATTTTCATTTTTGAAAACTACTGGTGATTTGTTTACATATGTAAGGTTAAATGGGTTTATGTAAAGCACATAACCAAAAATGTCTATCACTGTTAATGTAATTGTATTTTGGGCAAGCATACAGAAACATATCTTTTTTGTTTGGCAGTCTAACTTTTTTTTTTTTTTTTTTTTATTTCAGCTGTAGGGAGTTCAGTATTTAAAAGACAAATCCTTGTCAATATTGGATTTCAAATTCCAGAAATTAGTGTATCCGTGGATATTTGTATTGCACTGCCCGTAAAAGATTTAGTGCTGTTTCAAGTTTATTTGGTAATGATCTCCTGTGCGATAGTTCAAATACCGTTAAAGGACAACTGAACAAAATTTGTGAATATATAATATTTTTTTAGAAGCACAAGTGAAAACTTTTTTTGTGTGTGTAATTCAAAACTGTTTAATTGACCATCCTATCATGTATAGTTCAGTAGATGTCACTGATCATTTAGGGGATGAACTAAGCAGTTGTTCCCACTTGAACAGTCAACCAGACCAGTGGCGTCCCGCGGGGTGTGCGGACCGCACCAGGTGACACCACCAGCGGAGGTTACACCCGTGCTGCCGGCACCCCCTGCATTGCGCTGCTTAACTTGTATTTTTTTTTCTGGCACCGCATCCGCTGGATTCGGCTGCCGGAAATAAAAAATCACTGCGGCTGGCGCTACCGCAAGGGGGGGCGGGAAAATAAAAAAAACTTACCTCCTTGCTGCCCTCTCCCGGTGCAGGTCCGTGGCTGTGAGGGAAGCGTTGTGCGCTCCCCTCCAGCCGCGCGGCTTCAATAAAGTTTGTTAAAACGTTTTTTTTTTTTTTTCCAACAAACTTTATTGAAGCCGCGCGGCTGGAGGGGAGCGCACAACGCTTCCCTCACAGCCACGGACCTGCAGAGCACCGGGAGACAGAGCAGTAAGGAGGTAAGTACTGGGGGAGGAGGGTGGGAAAATCCTGGCATATTAAATGGCATATTGGGGGGCAAAATCCTGGCATATTAAATGGCATATTGGGGGGCAAAATCCTGGCATATTGAGGGGCAATACCTGTTTGGCATGGTATTGGAGGAAATCTAGGGGGGTGACACCATGAGTTACCGCACTGGGTGACACCAACCCTAGTGACGCCTCTGAACCAGACCAATATGAGTGCATGTCTGTCTGTGCCCGATTGTAGGAAGTCAATAACTATTGCTTATTTACATCTCTAATAACCAGTGATCTCGCTAAAAAAAAAAAATAGTTTTTATAAATATTTAAATCTATAGAATAGGTCAAATTTAAATAGGGTAATTTTTTTCCCTCCTTATGCCTCTGGGGAAGAATGGGTCTGTTCAGCACAGCCCCGTGCACAGCAGTTTAAGTGTTCTGTTCCTTTGAGTGCTGGCCTTAATGTGAAGCCCGTGTATTGCCTTACTGAAAACCTTAAGGACTTCATTTGTATAATCAATAATGCAGTGGGATTTTTAAAAAATGTATTGTGATGGGGCTGAGGGATCCAGTCAGTAATTTTAAGAAATCAAAATATCTGCTTGCACTTTTCAACAGCAAGGGTCGATATTCTGTGTCCAGTTTATTAAACATTAATGTAAAGCAACTGGGCTGGGAGTTGACATTTTTTATTGTGGTAAAGCATGCACTATTTTTTTCTTTTAATCGCTTTTGTATATTTGAGCATGCAAGAAAATAGGCATGTTCTGCGCATGAAAACTATTGAAAACTCCTGAGAATCTGGCTCTGTAGTGCTTTTTTCCAATTAAAATAAAGCAGTCAACAGGCAGAGCCCAAAGGGTTGTTAAGGTATGTGCATACACCAATCCAACATAACATGATGACTGATGGGTGGAAAGCGGGCGGAGGCAGTGTGATGCTTTGGGTAATGTTCTGCTGGGAAACCTTGGGTTCTGCCATTCATGTGGATTTTCCTTTGACACGTACCACCTACCTAAGCATTGTTGAGGACCATGTACACCCTTGCATAGAAACCATATTCCCTGATGGCTTTGGCTTATTTCAGCAGGATAATGCATCTGCCTCAAAGCAAAATGGTTTTGGAATAGTTTGAGGAACACAACAACGAGTTCAAGGTGTTGACTTGGCCTCCAAATTCCCCAGATCTCAATCCAATCTCTGTGGGATGTGCTGGACAAACAAGTCCGATCCATGGAGGCCTCACCTCACAACTTACAGGACTTAAAGGATCTTCTCTAACGTCTTGGTGCCAGTTACCCCAGCACACCTTCAGAGGTCTAGTGAAGGCAATGCCTCGATGGGTCAGGGCTGTTTTGGTGTCAAAAGGGGACTTACACAATATTAGGCACTTGGTCATAATGTTATGACTGATCAGTGTATATGTTGCACATGATTTTCCATAGAGATGCATGGAGACTCCCAACCTGCACATCTTTAACATACTGGGGTTGGATTCCACACGAGAGGAATACAAAAACATATAATCTATAAAAGATAGATTTGAGACCCGCAGTTTTGTGAAAATTCTCACATTCCTGGTCTGAGGTTCTGTTGTAAATCCGGTCAAGGTGGAAAAAGCAGAATCCAAGTCCCTGATGGAACTGCCCCTTTTAAATCCTCACGGACCTAGATTTCAGTAAATTTGTGTTTCCAGCTGCTAGTGGCGGTAATCTCTTTAACTATCTGGCTGCTGTCTTTCAGTAACTGGTTTATTGAGTATATCTGCTGATATGTCATCGATGAGTTAAGTCTGTATAGTCTACTAAGCTGCATGAAATCTGGCAAGGTAACTAGCTGAGCTGCTCTATGCCAGCTGTGTCACAGATGGACTTCCTGTAATCGGCAAGCCTCTGTTCAAGCATGGGACAATCTCAGCAGGTCATTTAGATAGAGGTAAAGTGACTCATCCCTGTAAAGTAGAATGAAATACACCATTTGTCTCAGTCCAGTAAATGTTCTCACTGAGAAATGGGAAATTCACATTCAAACTTGCTACCCCCAGCCCCTATTTCTCCCCCCCCCCCCCCCCACCCTCACCCCCTTTTTCTGACCCTGTGAAAAAACATATGGCTCTGATGTAATTTGTGTTTGATTGCAGATTCTCGCATGAACTCGATTCTACCTTTGTTGGTTTGGTCTTTGGTGTTTTTTTTCATTGAGTTTGGGAATCCCTCATGCAATGCACAGTTTTAACTGGATAATATGTTCTAATTGGTATTAGTGATGGGGAAAGGTAAGGCATGGTGGCATTAACATTTAATAGGAGTGTTTAAAAATGTGCAATAATTGTCAACTCCAAAGCAGTAGTGTTATGCCTGTGTGTAAACCCTCCTTATACTGTGGGCTTCTGCTGCCATATAACAAGCCTGGGATGGCTAGCACCGAGCAGCTCTTAATCTTTTTCTTCGTGTTCTACCTCGCCATTATCAAGTGCTGAATGAAACCTAATGTGATATTGTTGTCCCGTTAAACAAAGACAGGCTTTTATATAACCGGCAAAATCATTCTGGGATTGATGCACTGCATTGTGGGAGCAAATATTTGGCCATAGTACTAGTCTATATGTATAATCTGTCTGCATTCCTATGGCTTTCATATCGATGCAGCCAAGTTAAATGAGTTCATTTATACAGTTTGTAATTTGGATCGCATATTGTGTTGGTAAAAAACCTATAATCCTTATAGGGATAGTAGATCACTTCTATCAATTGCTTGTAAGTCTTATGTCCCAAATCAGATCTGGAAAAGTGGCCGATGGATGATGAGATTTTGTGGATTGTCTTACCATATCTTTCTTGTGGGATATTTAATGACATTTTCTGGAAAATGTAGATGGCTTTGATATGGCATTCGATATCAAGCAATTATACAGAAAGTGTTAACCTCATGGATGGGCTTTATGTGCCTTTATCTGTTGCCTCTTTAGACTATCATGCTGTTTGCATTTGTATCGTTCAGCCCAGAAGAAACGAGATCAAATGTAGTGGGGTCTGGCATGCTGGATAATAATGCCACCTATGGAAGCTTGGCTCTATATTCAAAGTCTGGGGTCTCCAACGAGTAGCTCTTGGCTTGCCTCTGAGTAGCTTATGCTGCTCATGTGCCACCTTCTCCCACCCCCCTATATTGGCAAAGCTGTATGGGCCGCTTTGAAGCTCATGTGCAGCCCCACAAAAAGTATAGCATACGTTCACAATGCTTTACAGGAGGCAGATTGTACTGCTCCTCGGATGCAAGGGAAGTCAAGCGGGAACGAATAGAATGCAAGCTGCCACAGCTGTGTGGCTGAGCGAGTGTTCCAATCACAGTGCTGTTGCCATCCAGCTGTAGCTTGATTCCACTTTATTCTGCCTGGGCCCTGGTTCATCCTTCCTCCCATGGGCAGAACTCCATTCTCAATACAAATACAAGCTTGCCAGAAACTGTGCCATCAAACCAGCCTGAGGTAGATGGCTAGATCAGTTGCCAGCAGTCTGCTTGTTTCAATACCTCCTAGGGTGCCTGTTATTCAGGGAGCCAGCCAGGGTGCAATCCGAGGTGCTACTAATGAGATGGATCAGAGATGTGGTTTGATTTATGAAATTCTCTAGTGAATGCAATCTACCACAGCAGATAATCTAGCGAAACAGTCACGAGGCTCCACTGTAAAATATATACTTTTATTAGCTGGGAAGTTCAGGTATCTGGTGGTACATTAAGTTTGTTTTCACAGGAATATAGTTTTTAAAAAATCTACACAAATTCACAAACCAGCAATTTTGATATTGTTTGCACTTGAACAAACAACAAATGTGTTATCATGAGTATATATCATGCTCTGTCCCTTACAGCGAGGTGGTGAGATATGGTGTAAAATGTCTAAATAACTTCTTAATGTAGCATTATTGTTTTGGTGGTTATATTTTTTTGTACCCAAGTATTTAACAGGTTTTCAGTTAAAGTGTAAGATGTATGGTAAAAATGAACACATTTTGCAGTAGTTTTATGACATTTTTCAGAGATCATAATTGTGTGTGTTTTTTTGTTTGTTTTGACATTCTCCCCCCCCCCCCCCCCCCCCTTCTGGTTTACAGCTAGAATTACTTGGACACACACACCCTTTACATTCTCTCCTGCAGATTAGGGGATCAGTTGGGAACTACTTTGATTTGATTTCCCTCTGAACATACATGAAAAATGCTTAATGTGAATGTTACGCAAAATGGCTGATTGTACAGCTGTATGCTTGGGTGCTGACTGTAGGTGCAGATGAGATCTTTTCAGGTTAATATTGGCAATTTACAGTGTGGTATGGAGGAATCACTGCTTAGTAATAAAACCCTGGGAAACGTGTTTCTCTTTTTTTGTTTTTTTGTTTTGCTTTTTTAAACAAATTACCGGGCAGCCATGGTCTAAGCATATATCCCATGTTAGTGCATTGCACTTGCTTGTTTTTATACTATAGCAGTGATAAGTGTTCACAAGTTTTGTAAGGATGCACTCAATTAGAAAGACAATATCTGATCATTATCGACTGCATATGCTTAACTAACACAATCTCTTATTACCAAAAGCGTATCCCCCTGTTTTTATTATTTTAATTCTATGCATGTGTTGTTTGACTACCATTTTCTCTGGCATAGCAGTAGGTATTGATTGTATGATAATGCTGCAAGTTGGATGGAATCTGAGAACATGGTTCTTAAATCTCATCACCCTGTGCTCACCTTCATGTAACTGAAGCAACTGGCTTCTCTGAGTGTAATGTTATGATGGCTGCTGCTGTCTGATCAGATACTGACTGAAAAGACCTGGAGAGAAAGTGTTGGCTTTGGTTTCAGACATCCATTCCCCTTTTAGACTGAATACATTGCTGCCATAAAAACCAAGTAGTAATTGGGTTGGCAATGAAAGGGTCAACATAAAAAAAAAAAATCACTTTTATTTAAAGGCATGTGATTGAAGCTTGCACCCAGGGATATGTATATGAATCTATCACACTGTCTAATAAGTCGAATAGTAAACACATGATAGAAGATGCTGCTGTGTTTGTCTGGTTTAAATAAACTCTGTAGTTAAAAATGGGCTTTCCTGTAATACAGATTTTGGCTTCCTTTTTAGTGCAACGTCTAGCGTAAGCCAGGAAGGTCTAGTACTCCTTTTCATAAAGGTTTCCTGCTTCTATTTTGATCTAAATGATTAAGAAATTCTTGCAGACAGCACTGATCAAAGAATCACAGACTGGCTTGGATGTCTTTAATACATGCAGCACCCTATCTCCTAGTAGACTCACATGAATCCCATGAGGAGATGATGAAATCGAGGGGAGAGTACTATTTTTCCATTGCTGGGTTATAGCTAGTGGAGCTGAAAAAGATTTGTATCCCAATTATTATTTGCTTGTCACACACAGTTTTATTTTTGTTTTTTCACACACAGAACGTTAGAGCTGTTTATATGGATCAATCAGTAGGTCATTTCATGGAAAATGATAGGAACGCAGGCTACTTGTAGCAAAGCTTTACTATATACTAGGGATCGACCGATATTGATTTTTTAGAGCCGATACCGATACCGATAACCTGTGAACTTTCAGGCCGATAGCCGATAACTTATACCGATATTTTGTGCATTTTAATTTTTTGGGAAAAAAAACAATTTCTACACAAATCTGCTGTTAAATGAACATGTTTATTGTTAACGTTTAGCTTTTTTTTGTAAATCTTTTTCATTGCTAAATAAAAATAAATAATGCAAAAAAACAATGGTGATATGGTCAAATACAACAAATTGGACCACTTTTTTTTTTTTTTTTTTTAAATAAATATCAGTCAAAAGGTAACAAGAACAACAATGTTCAATTGCACATAGTCCATACTTAGATTAAATCTTAGTAAAATGAGCAGCAATGACATAGGCAATTATATCAAAGGGACACTACAGTAAATATAAGCAAGGCATCAAAACAGCTTAATTAACCCCTTAGTGACAAGACATTTTCACCTTGACTTTCCCTTGGTGACAATGGCTGTTTTGACATTTCTAGGGTGTTTGTGTTTAGCTGTAATTTTTTGCTTTCTCACATACAGTACCCACACAAATTATATGTTGTTTTTATCGTCATAAGAAGGGCTTTCATTAGATACCATTATGTTCATCATATCTTATAATTTACTACAAAAAAATCATAAAATATGATGAAAAATTAAAAAAAACCCACTTTTTCTAACTTTGACCTAAAATATAATTTACACAAATAAAATCATTAAAAAAGACCCCGGCTAAATAGTTTCTAAATATTGTCCCGAGTTCAAAAATATGCATGTTTCCATATTTTTCGGTATTTTTTTTCGAGTTATGGGGCAAAAACCAAAAATAGTGTTTTTTGGTTTTTTCCTATATTGATCTTTTGACCCCAACCCGAACCCAAAATTTAACCCTAACACTAAATTTAACCCCAACTCTAATCCTTATTATATCCCTTAATATTTTTTAACTTTAATTTAATTTTAACCCTATCCCTTATGCTAAAAAATATTTAATTTTAACCCTATAGGCTAATATAGCTAAATAACCTATTTTTATTTAATTAAATATGTATTTTAATTATTTTCCATTGCAATGCTACTAAACTACCACTAGGGGTAGTCAAGTAGCATATTCAGAGCGACGGAAGTGAAGTTACTTTCACTTCCGAAGCTCAGACCGGCAGAGGACTTAGCCATATTGACGGAGCAGCATGCTCCGTCAATATGGCTCCCCACGATCGCTCCGTGGGGCGATCGTGGGGGTCCCAAAATAGAAATTTCGGTGCTGGCTATTGCCTCGATGTCGAGGCAATAGACCAGCACTGTTAAAGCGGTTTTCGCGATCGTTGATCGCGAAAACGGCTTCATTCAAATATTATCGGCATTATCGGTAAAGTTAGATGCCGATAATTTAGGAAACTGTGAATATCGGCCGATAATATCGGTTAATCCGATAATCGGTCGATCCCTACTATATACATCCATTTTTGGTTTCATGTGTTGGCATTTTATCATTTTATTTGTTCGTTCTTACACATTTATCTGACTTTCTATCTACCTCCATGGTTTCCAGATTAGCAGCCCTGCATTCCATGCACATTCATTGGGTTGGAGGTTGGGCTGTTTAAATATGTAAGGTAATCTGGTCTTTTTGGGTATGAAGGGCTGTAATACAATGTGTTATGTGACACTGTAGTCCACATTGGGTTCTGTCAGTTGAGGAGGATTGTTAATCAGCCCCTCTGTACAGCCGGTTGATTTCAATGAAGTTTATTGTATGCTGACAGTCTCTTGCTAGTTTTAAGACTCTGGATGCTGCTCTCCCTTTCCGTAGTAAATTATGCTTTTTAGGATACTCGAGTGGGATCCCCATTGCTTATACAGCAATACATCCACCTGCTTTTGCTGTGTGTGTGTGTGTGTGTGTGTGTGTGTGCGCACTTGTTTTAATGCATTGTTAATGTTCATTATCATTCAGTACTTTTAGAGTATGTTGTTTTTAATGAGGAATTTTATAGCAGTGACCCATCTCTCAAGCCTTCAGTGTACATTATGAGTGGGTATTTTAAATGCTACTTATTCTTATAATGATTACTCAGTGTTTAACACTTCAGTCTTCTGTACCATACTTGTCTCTTCTGTTAATTGTGGAACCTGCCATTCCAAAGGTTTTCATTTACTGACGTGCCAGAGTAATAATTACAATTGATCACAATTTTATGAATTCTGGATCTGTGACACAGATGCTGTTTAAATGTGTTTATATGTAGATTTCTAGGCTTCGGTGTCTTTTTTTTTCTTCTTCTCCCCAGAACATGTTTATCACGGCAGATATGTGCCATTCTGCCTTAATGATTGAGACCATCAAATTAATGATTTGCATGCAGGTTTTTTTTCTTTTTCCTTGCTAGTAACAGATATGAAGCTCAGGTTCACAAGGATTCAGAATGGTCTGCTTAAAAGAACTTCAGTGATGTCGTGTGTGTGTGTGTGTGTGTGTGTGTGTGTGTGTGTGTCCCATTACCTAACCAAGTTTTTTTTTTTTTTCCTGATTCATTTAATTTGTGTTAATAAACACAATAATGTCCTTTTATATTAGGCAGTTATGCAATGGTGTAAACAAAACTAATGGGGAAATGACAGTGAGTCAAACTTGGTGAAAAGTGTCATAATAAACAAATCTAGTTTAGCCAGACAGCAGCACATACAGACACATGCAGGCAGCTTTACCACGTTGGGGGAGGGGGGACACTTCTATTCAAGCCTAGTCTGTGCCTAGTAGGCAAAGACCATCTTCAAGTTTTGTACTACTGATGAAGCCTCGTTACTCAGACATTACTGCGCGAGGGGACAGAGCTACCAGTCTCTACATCCGGCACAGACTCTGCCACCTCACGCTGCTGCTGCTGCACATAAAAAAAATTAAAATCCGCCTCAGTGGTGAGGGGTGCAATGTACATGGCAATACCTGGGCGCAAGGTCTCATTTCCTGGTCTCCTTAATATGCAAAGTAATTAACCATGGCAGTTTCAAATGGCCAAACTAAATCGCTCCATCCAGAGTATAATTAATCCAAACCCAACAATGCACCCAAAGAGGAACACCTCTCCTTAGGGGATGACTGATGGGCTGGGTATTTCCAAAAATATGTAGGTGGATTTATAATCTACACATCACTGTTTGTGTCATTAGGGGCGTCAACTAACAAGAGTTTTATTTACACAAACTAATTTCTAAAAATATTTACTGCATCTGGATGTTATAAATTCGGGTGACCCGTACCGGGTGAGCTAACAATTGTGTTGTACTTTTATGGTGGACTGCAAAATTATAGACCCCACTTTTTAAAAGAAATAAACCTGACGGATAAATCGAGATCGTATGTTTGCTGTATAGTGTCCATGTATAATGAAAGAAGGGAATTATGGTTTGATGTAGAAATTAGAAGCCAGCTTGATATTTTTAGGCCCCAGAGAGAAATAGATGCTTAATGCAAACCTGTGCAGAAATCGAGGTGTCAGCAGTTAAACGGTTAGGAGCGAAGGCTGCTCGCCTCCTGGGATTTGTATGTTTGTTCATGCCTTGACAAAGCTTGAAATATTTTAGATTACATAGCTGTGATTACATAATTGCTTTTTTTCCTGTATGACAGACTGGGGAGAATTGGTTGCCATTTGCATTCAGTCAGCTATTGAACAGGCTGCTGCTGCAACAACATAAAGTAGGAGGATTACTTCCACCAACCTGCTTTGGAACAAATTATAAAAATGGCATTAAGTGATTGTTAACATGAGCAGGCACACTATTGGAAGCTGCTGTACAAAAAGCTTTTTTTTATTAATGCAAACAGTCATGCTTGTGGGTTTTTTTTCTTTAAGGGACAGTCAAGTCCCCAAACTCACTTTGGGGGGGAACGCGCACTATACAAGTAGTAATCTTCATCTTGCACCAGTGTGATTTGATGCAGGCATTCTGCATACATCACATTTTTAATATTGGACTCAAGCCCTCTCCATTGATTACTCTGCATGTTTACTGCAGGTGCAGCAGCACTGATTATATAGATACTGAGCATATCAAGTTTTGTTTCATTTAGCCACTGTGCTGCTGTAATTGAATACATTGTGTGGACTGTAATAGACTTGCTCTTGTACACCATAGGATCTCTTAACAGTGCAACACATTGTCTGATGGCATCACTAGGGACATAGGAAATTCCTTTCATTTGAATGAATTTATTCTCCTTGATTCATGCAGCAAAAAAAAAAAGGAAATTACTTTTTGTCAGCTAGTTTCGGCAGTCCTGGTTTCTTGCAAACTGCTGTAACTTCACAATTTCATTTAGCTGTAAGTATTTTTGTATTTTAAGCAATGAAAAATGTAAAACATACATTTTAAAGTAAGTTGCACTGTAATATGCATTAAAATTTGATACAGATTAAAAGATAAAAGATACAGAATTTTGGGCATTTCTGCCTGCATAAAGTAAGATAAAACTTGGAAGAACTATCTCTTCTTTTTAAAATCCAGTAAAAAGTGTTCCGTATAAGGTCTTCCAAAGTTAAGTAACGTTTCAGGAAGCTCTTGTTTCTGGGATTTGCCAAGTCCTGTGTATTGCTGTTATTACTGTTTTGTGCATTGTTGAATAACTGCATCCAAAGATGATGGATATGCTTGAATTCCTGTATTCTAATTTTGGTTTGCGAGTAAGTTCAGGGACTCTTGCTCTTACAGTGTCCGCTTCATTTCTGTTGGGAGATTTAAGTTATGATAACTGGCAATTTTCCTTTTCAGTGAATCAGCCAGGTTGGAATTTCTAGTGAAATATTTTTGTTTTTGAGATTTGTTAGAGCTCGTGGCAATCCTAAACATCACATACATTGTATATTCTGGTCTGCGGAAACTCTGCTGTCAGAATAATGTTGTTCATGGTCTTGGCAGAGATGCATTTATATCCAGAAACTTGGTAATTTTTGTAAAATGTCTGATCTTGTGTAGTAAAACCTATGAGTGTTAGTTGTACAGCTGGGTCACTATACCATATGGTTTGGTTCAGCACCGCACTTAAAATAGCTTATTATAACATTATACAATGTTAAAAATAATTTACCAGTTGACTATCCCTTATCCAGAAATCAGTTGTCCAATTATTATTTTTTTTTTTCCGGATAAATCCACAAGTTGCAAATTCCACACACAGCTGTCAGAATGCAAGCGCACAAAACTTTGAGTGTCCAGCCCCCTTAAGATGTGATATAGCCTTTCCATGCATGCTTGGATTCCCCCACACTCACAAAGGGTAATACAAAGGCACGTGTGCAGGCCTGACACACCAACGGCAGGTTCCCAACGATGCCTCACATCAGAACTATATCACAGTAACAGTGATTTATTTGCTGTTTACAGTATTTGCATTAATACTACTGTATTACATGATTACGGAGAGGCTTTAATATATCTTATATTGGTGAAAATGATCTGTTATTCTAAATACTTCTGGTTGAAAGCATTTTGGATAAGGGATACTTGACCTGCATTATCTAGTTACTCACCATAAATGTAGAACTTTCTAATTTTAGGAGCCAGACCGCGATGGATGGTCCAAGGGAGGAGATGGTTTTTGCAAAGTCCAAATCCTAACATAAACTTCTTTGTGGTTTTCTTGCAGAAAAACCTTAAAATATAGTAATAAAACTCAAAATCAGTGATGTATTTTTATGGGGAAATCAAAGTTACAGCATTCAGTAATGTAACACATTCATGGACAACCCATACTTCAATGACAAATGTGCCCAATAGTCCTCTTTACCCAAACTCTATCGTAAAACATGTAAAAAACACTGATAATGTTAAACAAAAACTGATTGCAGTTACTGGTAATAAGGGAGCAGAAGTTGCCTTGAGAGTCTTTGCTGTATGCCACCTGAGACAGCTCAAAGCTAAATAAATATATATTTTTTTTCTTTCTAAAGCTAAAAGTTCCCCACGTAACAAAATCTTGTTTTTCAACGATTTTAAATATTTCCCCATCGGTTTGGTAGCACGACTGGCTAAATCTGGAGCGCTGTCTTTCTCGTGTGTTCCCCAGTGAGGGTCATAAAATCTTTACAAGTAAGAATGTGTTATATATTGTCATTTGGTGCTGGCCGGACACTGATCATTCTTACAATGTTTTGGGATCTGCATCTGATCACAGATGAGTTATTTTGTCTATAGTCTAAGCAGGCTTTTGGAACTTGTTAATCCATCTAAACAGTAATACTGCCAGGTTATCAGTAAACGAGTTTAATAATTGGTGTCGCTTGAGAATAAACATTTTATGCTGGTGCTTTAGTGATGTTTTCATTGTAAATAATGGTCCATGGACATGTGCATCATTTTATAAGTGCTTTTAGTATTGGCCGTTGGGGTTGTTTGACACTTTGCAGTGCCTGTGATGTTTTTATGGAATTCTTAAAGGAACACTGCACTTTTTTTAACCCTTGCTTTCTTGACGGAAGCATGGTTAAAAAAAAAAAAATGTCCGTAATGTTTTGTTGTAAACCTGTCGTATATCTGAATAGATACAAGCAGGTTTACTATCTGCTGTGTCTCACATCTGAGGCACAGCAGTTCCTGGCTGTCACGCGCACAGCCAATCAGAGCGGGGGCTCCGACTGCTCAGTGGGAGGGTCTCTCGGAATCTAGTTAAGGTTCCCCTTGCTGATTCCATGCAAAAAGGAGGGTCTATCTCTGCGCTAGCAGCAGGAGCTGGTCGCCAACCAGCTTCTATGGAAGCATGGCAGCTGTCGGTCAGAGGATAGGAGGACATGTACTAACAAAAGTACACGCCAGTTCATCTTCACAATAGGAACAACTAACATTTCACTTGTGCACATTGGCACACAAGCCAATCCACTCACTGCTACAATTCAAATCCTAGTAACCAGCAAAATACGTAATGAGAAAAAAATTGTGGTCTCCTTAGGCGTTTAAACACAAACTAAATAGGGTTTAGGCAGAGATATTTGAATTTAATGTAGAAATATTATGCAGGATTATTAGTGTCTATAAAATACACCATCTTAATCTAGTGGATTAATTTGTGAAACTAGAGATCTTGAGAATTGAACAGAAGTTCATCTGTTTTGTTTTCTTTCCTAGCTTGTTTTAAATTATTTAAATTTCCCGCATTTGGGCAAAATAAGAGCTGTTTTAACGTTTTTCATTTCTTTCCATTTTTTCCCTTTCCTTCATGCTTGCATTTCTCTTCTCTTGATTACGCTAACCTTATTGTTTTTTGTTTCATGCAGCATCCTGACAGACACAGTCAATCTTCGATAGGAGTGTCACAATGACGGAGCATGGCATAAAATGGGCTTGCGAATATTGTACCTATGAGAACTGGCCATCAGCTATCAAGTGCACCATGTGTCGTGCTCAGAGACCTAGTGGTGCCATCATCACTGAGGAACCATTTAAAAGCAGCACCCCTGATGTGGGCACCATGGAAAGAGGAGGAGGAAGTCCTTTAATTTGTCCCGATTCAAGCGCCAGACCACGCGTAAAATCTTCATACAGCATGGAAACTGGCACTAAGTGGTCATGCCACATGTGTACCTATCTGAACTGGCCACGTGCCATCCGATGCACACAGTGTTTGTCCCCACGTAGGACACGTAGCCCCACAGAGTCCCCTCAATCATCAGGGTCTGGTTTACGCCCCATCCCTAGCCCCATCGATCCATGTGAGGAGTATAATGACCGGAATAAACTGAATATTAAAGGTCAGCATTGGACTTGCTCTGTTTGCACTTTCGAGAACTGTGTCAAAGCAAAAAAATGTGTTGTGTGTGACCATCCTACCCCCAACAATATGGACGCTATTGAGCTGGCTGATGCAGATGAAGCTTCCTCCATTATTAATGAGCAAGATCGTGCTCGTTGGAGAGGGGGCTGCAGCAGCAGTAACAGCCAAAGACGCTCCCCACCTACTTCCAAGCGGGATTCTGATATGGACATCCAAAGGATTGAGCTTGCTGGGGCAGTGGGGAGCCATGATGAGCTAGAACTGGACCTCAAAAAGCTAAAGCAAATAAAGAACAGAATGAGGAAAACAGACTGGCTGTTCTTGAATGCATGTGTGGGTAAGAGACTCTTTTTTTATTTTTTTTATTCCCCCCCCCCCACCCGTCTGATTTTTCTAAATAATCTTAAGTAGTGGATAGCAGTGTTAATTTCGTCAACTAAACATTTTGTTCATAGTTTTCGTCGGCTGCATGTTTTCAGTGACTAAAACTAAGGTAATAGGATTAAAATTATAATGAAAATCCATTGCAATTTTCAAATTTTAGGGAGGTACTTTACCTATTTGGACTTCTGGTTCTTGTTCCCATGGATCTCTACCAAAGCCCAGTCCCCTGACTCTTATCGGCAGCTGGACTGGCTGAGACACATGCTCCCTGTGTCTGGCTGCCTTCTGTAACAATGCCCTGCAAACTGCAGAGGAAACTCCATTTGATTCGCCTGGTACTGTCAGTTTCCCCTCCCATCTACATAGCAAGTTAACTTAACACTGGGCTACAGCCCTCTCAGACCCGTTTCCTCCCTAACTACTGGAGATGTAATCCACCATAACTAAAACAATTCAGATGACTAAAATACGACTAGACTAAAAACAATCCCAAATTTGCTGTCTAAATTAACACTGGTGGAGAGGGGGCTGGCTACACTTTCATTTTAGACTCTGTATGGGAAAGATTTATCATTTAATCCAAACAGTCTGTTTTTGGTCCGAATTCAAAGCACAAATTTGCACTCATTTTACACCCTTTTCTTTCAGTCTAAACTATGATAATATTTGCACTTGTGAAAGGTTATAGGCCACCAAGGAGAATAATAAAAAAAAAAAAAAAAGCTTAAATCAGATGCTTTTTGTAATGTTTTTAAGCATAACAAGGGAAGCGTGTGTACAGTTTTCAGTCTCTTGGGTTTCTATAAATAGAGGCTGATGACTCACAGGTCTGCCTGTGTATCCAGCGAAAAGAACAGGCTTTGCTTCTGTGTGTTTGTTTTTCTTCTATTTTGTGTGTGTGTGTGTGTGTGTGTGTGTGTGTGTGTGTCTGTGTAATATATCTACAGGGCTTGACAAATCCCAGCCAGGGGTCTAAAATCTGTATTGCTTGCTAATCGGTTTCTTGATAGTTTTACATTGAACTCTATTGAAGAAACATTTATTGGCTCTTACACATATGTATCAAGCCCTGTCAATACATCCTATATATTTTGTGTTCTTTTTTTTCTAGGAATGCATGTTAAGTCAAACCTCCTATGGTAATCCCCAGTTCTGCCAGCTAATTGAATTGGAGGCTGCCATCATGGATTGAGTGATCATTTTTATTAATAAGTCTCCTTTATTATCCTAAAACGTATTTTGTTGACCTTTTTATTATGAATTGTTTTTGTTTTTATGCTCATTTCCTCAGACCCCTTTGACACCTAATTTCAGACCTTTTGAGTGATGTGTATATATAGTGTAGTGTCTCCATGTTGACCACCAGCTGCTAGGAAAGGGGGGCTGAGGAGGCCCAGTGTTTTGAGTAGTAAATTTGCAGACTGTGCCAGCAACTGAAGTGGGTGTGTTTTAAAATCTTAAATTACCTACAGGATGTAACCAAACCTGTGGTGTGTCCTATCTTCCAAAACCCATTATATCTCTTGCCATTCTGTAGTGTTTCTTTTAACCTCTTAGTGACAAAACATTTTGACCTTGACTTTCCCCTGGTGACGAGGGCTGTTTTTAAATTTCTGGGGTGTTTTGTGTTTAGCTGTAATTTTCTTCTCTCTCACATACCGTACCGACACAAATTATATGTTGTTTTTATCGTCATAAGAAGGGCTTTCATTAGATACCATTATGTTCATCATATCTTAGAATTTACTACAAAAAAAATCATAAAATATTATAAAAAAACAAACACTTTTTCTAACTTTGACCTAAAATATAATTTTAAAATATAATGTATAACACAAATACAATCATTAAAAAAGACCCTGTCTAAATCATTTGTAAATGTTGTCCTGAGTGTTTCCATGGTTTTCTGCGAGTTGGAGCGAAAACCAAAGTGTTTTTTCCTATATTGACCTTTTGACCCCAACTCGAACCCTAAATTTAACCACAATTCTAACCTTTATGCTAACCCTTAATATATTTACATTTTAATTTAATTTTAACCCTAACAGCCCTTATAACCCTAATCCTAGATTTTAGTGAATTTTTTTTTATTGCAATGTTGCTGACTGCCTCTAGGGGCAGTCAAGCAACATATTCAGGGCGACAGAAGTGACTTTTTTTTTCACTTCCGAAGCTCTGACCACAAGAGGGCACAGCCATATTGCCGGAGCATACTGCATGATGGCATCGTGGGTGCCCTAGAGCCCGAATTTTGGTGCTCGCTATTGCCTCGATATCGAAGCAATAGACCAGCAGTGTCAGTGTGGTTTTCGCGATCGTTTCACCGCAGGACGTGGTAGGCACGTCCATTGTTGGGAATGGAGTTCCTGGCTAGACGTGCCTGACACGTCCATTGTCGCTAAGGCAGGGCTTGACAAATTTAATTTGATTTTAGGAGCCAGAATTTTTTTTTTAGGAGCCAGACAATCACGCAAACATAAACACAATTCATAAACACACACGTCTACATATATATATATATATAAACCAGGCCTCTGGTTTAGCACCCCTCCCCATCACAAGTGCTCCATAAGTGGTGTCCTGACCTATAAATTGCAGGAGTGTCTCTGTATTATACAATAGGTAGGCCTTTTGGTCCCTGGTAAGTAATACATATAAAGAGATTAAGCCCCAGAAGCAACAGTATTTAGTGTTAGGACCCACCAATATTGGAGTACTTTGACGTAGTGGTGGGCTTAGCATGATATGGCCATATATGTGACTAAATCTCCAATTTTGTTATCTTAGTAAGACAGGTGTTTTTAAGTAGCTTTATTTAAAACTATAGCTTTAAGAGTTTTTCTCCTACCTGCTTTGAGGTGAGTGCGCTGATCTTTTGGATTTTGTATATATATATATATATATATATATATATATATATATATATAATATACAAACAAACCTACTTTACATATACACATATATCCAAACACCACACACACACCAACTTTACATATACACATATATCCAAACACCTCACACACACACCCACCAACTTTACATATACACCTATATCCAAACATCTTACACACACCAACTTTACATATACACATATATATCCAAACACACACCCACCTACTTTACATATACACATATATCCAAACACCTCACACACACCAACTTTACATATACACATATATCCAAACACCTCACACACACCAACTTTACATATACACATATATCCAAACGCCTCACACACACCAACTTTACATATACACATATATCCAAACGCCTCACACACACCAACTTTACATATACACATATATCCAAACGCCTCACACACACCAACTTTACATATACACATATATCCAAACGCCTCACACACACCAACTTTACATATACACATATATCCAAACGCCTCACACACACCAACTTTACATATACACATATATCCAAACGCCTCACACACACACCAACTTTACATATACACATATATCCAAACACCTCACACACACACCAACTTTACATATACACATATATCCAAACACCTCACACACACACCAACTTTACATATACACATATATCCAAACACCTCACACACACACCAACTTTACATATACACATATATCCAAACATCTCACACACACACCAACTTTACATATACACATATATATCCAAACACACACCCACCTACTTTACATATACAAATATATGCAAACACACACCCACCTCACAGTATTTTCTTGGTTTCTTCTTAACGTGTCCCCCCTCCCTGCTGCTTTACCTCACTGCAGGGGAGGGGGACATTCGTGCTGCAGTTGATCGCTGTTGGTCGGCCTGCTGAGTGCCAGGATTTCACGTGACGACACCCGGCACTCAGACACGCATTGCGCGATGGGGCGGAGCTTGCAGTCTGTGCAATCCGCACAGACTTTACCCCCTCGCACTGTGAAAAAATTATAAAAAATAGGATGGCAGCGGCAAGGTGACCATGAGGCTGACTGCACCCAGGCGCCAGGTCTAATTGGCGCCTGGGGTTTGTTTAGCCCTGCGCTAAGGGGTTAAACTAAAACTTTTTTTTTTTTTTCTCACAAATTGCATTGTCCCAAGTAAGAGGGTAAACTGCCATATCGTTTTGACCGTAAACACCAGTTTATCCTCTGACCGGCACCTGCCATGCTTTACTGGGAAGCGGACGGCCCTGGCAGGTCGGTCACTGTCTCTCTGCTAGTACAGAGAAAGAGATCCTCGTTTTTAAAGGGGATCTCCTTTGAAAAAGAGGATCTTTCTCTTGCATTAGCAGAGAGACAAGGAAGCAAAGGATAATTGTCCTTTCTAAGCAAACCTTTGTAGCATAACTTACATTAGTTTGAATTGGATCCTTTAGTAGTTAATGAGTTCAGACAAGATAGCAGATTTAGGTTTTCATATAAGAGTTCTAGACTTTTTTCTCTCTCTTTATAGTCTGAAGTATGTTGTACATCTGAGAAACAAATGCACGGCATAAGACTGGGCTTGTCAAATACTTGTAGACTCCCAGAGCCAAACAGACCAATTCAGGAGTCAAAACAATCAAAAATGTTAAGTCAGTGTCACATTTTCTGCAGAAATCAAGATTTTACCATCAAGTGAACCACACGATCACTCAAATCACTGATTAGACAGTTAGAAGGAAATTCAGACTATGGGCCATCACGCATTTCCCATGATCCCTCCTGACTCCCAACGGTATGAATTGATTAGATCAGGGGTTAGGGTTACATTGAGGTAAGGATTAGTGCAACAGTAATTGCTATTTTAAACCGGGGTAACTACATTACATGGGGGTTGAGGGGAATAGGGTTGGGGTTAGCTGTAATCTACCCGGTCTAATCGCTCATATTTAATACCGTTGGAGGCATCATGGGAAGTGTAGTTGTCAATTTTCACAATACACTGTTTAGTGATAATGTAACAACATTTCAGAATGTCAGAATTTTGTGTTAGTTATACAGTTTACAGTTTTTTTTGTTTTGATTACATAGCAGACTGTAACATTACAATTATATTGGGAAATCCTTGCCTACCTC
The DNA here is from genome assembly GCA_036172795.1 of Pelodytes ibericus. NCBI lineage: Eukaryota > Metazoa > Chordata > Amphibia > Anura > Pelodytidae > Pelodytes > Pelodytes ibericus. The sequence continues at coordinate 58,331,521 of CM069867.1, forward strand.
TCAATGTTTAAGACAAAATAATGTTAATGATTTCATTAACAAGGTATAACACAAAAGATATTTTCTACAGGGAGAACGCTAATATTCCTTTATCCCTAGCATCAATAAAAAAAAGAAATCTGAATGGCATATTCATTCACATGCCGTTTTACATTTTTTTCTAGTCTCTCTTGTAGTTCTGCATGTACATTTGATTATGTGAATAGTATTTTATACTTAGTCTTCCACAGCTGTTGTCTCAATGCTAGAAGCTTGCTTGTTATATTTGCTCTCCAAGGTAAACCAAATACACATGTAAATACTTGCCTTTGAAGCATAATCATTGTATGTACATGAAATAACCACTTTATATTCCTACACTTCACACCCCCCCCCCCCCCCCCCCGTTGTATATATTGTTTTATAACTTCATACGTGCCACGGTTACTATGATGGTGAAAGATTTTGAAACAAATTGGGTGCACTGTCAGGCCTGTCACATGACACTCTTGCAGCCATCGGCCGCTGTACTGGTTGCCCATTATGTAAATAGTGTATGCCAACAGCTTGAAGAATCCTCTAATGAGAAATGAGTAAATGGAAAAACAAACAGAAGATGTATATAGCGTTGTATGTAAATAATTGCTCTTAAATCACATACACAAGTGGACTCTAGCATGACAATGAAGCAACCCACTCTACAGAGTGTTAGTTTCCAAAAGCCACAATTTAAATCACAATTCCAGTGAGATTCGCAGTATACATGCAAGAGAGAGCTGGCCAATTAAAAGTGCATTTTAATGAACATCATTAAAAAGCAATATCTGCTTTTTAATGATCATACAAAGAGCTTTTGAGTGGTAGAACATGGTTTGGAAAGAGGAATGATAGTCTAGTTATATAGTGTGCGCATTGTTATTGGCCATTGTTATATCGCTAGATTTGTGTGACCCTTTCTGGGAGGTGTTAGTCTGCCTGCTGCACCTCCAATTTGAGCATACCTGGTTTAAGTCTCTATCTTAGCACAGTGCATTGATTGTGCTTATCCACGCAGCTAATTATACAGTATAATTCTTGTCCGTGCCCTCTTCTGTACTAACCCACGTTTTAAGAGTAGAGAAAAATGATAAAACGCAACCTGTTTTGGCTTTGTTGCAAATTCCTTTGCCTTAGTATCGGTATAGATTATACAGATTTCCAGTAATGATGATGCTCTGTAGTCACTGACTGTACCAAGCTTACTTTAGCCTCCCGTTCACCGGTATGTATTGTGTCCTACAGGTGTGGTGGAAGGCGATCTCTCTGCAGTAGAAGCTTACAAGACCTCAGGAGGAGACATTGCACGGCAGCTGTCTGCTGATGAAGTTCGTCTCTTGAACCGTCCATCGGCTTTTGATGTGGGTTACACTCTGGTACACTTATCTATACGTTTCCAGAGGCAGGACATGCTAGCTATACTTCTGACAGAGGTGAGAGGATCTTGTTTGGAAGAGATCTTTTCCACTGTGGTTTATAAGCCCAGCGACCACGTAATGGTCTTTTAATCCGATGGACCTGTCTCCTCCATAAGTCCTTCCTACCTAAACCTGTCCTGCCGCTCATTCAGGATCTCTGCCTTATCCTGCAATTAATAGAACTGAATGAAGAGATCATGTCTTTCTAGTTTTGTGCAGCTAATCAGTTTACTTTGGATTCCCAACCCCCCCCCCCCCCCCCCATACATTATTATATTATTTTTTAAATTGCTTGACTCTTCTTTTTGCCAAAAAATACTCCAATCCAGCAATAGTTTAAGGTTCTAACAGTGAGTTTATGTAGCATACTGCAGTTCTGTAGTTAGTTTCTAATGCACGTGTTTGAAGTAGCTATTTAAAAGAATAAACTATTTTAAACCTGTCTGAAAGGGTATTTATTGCAAGACTTAATCTGGCAAACCAGTGCAATAGGTCTTGAGACACATGCCCCCAAATATACTATCTAAATATTGAGGATTTATACCAGCTTGTCAGAGCAGTTGTTACTGTAGATGCTACAAATTCTTTACCTAATACTTTTATTTTTATTTTGAAACTAAACTTCCTTGTGTATATGAGGTTTGTTATTTACCTTTTTTTGCCCAGGTGTCTCAGCATGCTGCTAAATGTATCCCAGCCATGGTGTGTCCAGAGCTTACTGAGCAAATTAGAAGGGAGATTGCTGCATCCATGCACCAGAGAAAAGGTGACTTTGCCTGCTATTTCTTGACGGACCTGGTGACTTTCACATTACCTGCAGGTATGTGTCCCTCTGTCCCGTAGGTTATGCTTGTTGATTTCTGTGTAGCTTAAAGTTTAAGATGTTAAAGGGGCAGTTGCAACTACCTTATTTCCTGCGTGTTGTAAAGTGTATTAATTATATGTGAAATGCACTTATTTTTACTTTAAAACAATTCACAGTGCTTCTGTAGTTTTGCATTGAAAACCATTTCAGCGTGACCTCCAATAAGGAGGGCTTGGAGCTGGCGGTATGACTGGTTACCATAGCAACATGAATCTACTACACTTTATTGGCATTTTTTTGGCGATTAAAAGTGTTGAGGGGAAAAAAACCTCTTGTGCAAGATGTCTAGTTAGTTGTCTTGTGAGTTTGCAGGTAGACAAATACAATTATCCATTTGTGTGGGTGGCAGAGGAGTTTTTCTATGAACAGGGAGGAGTGTTCAATATTTTGTATAAATCAGATGTTCATTCCTCAAGTTTATGTGTGTATTTATATAACCAACGTTGCCATGGCCGTATGGAACGCGTCAGCACTGCTAGAAACTGATTGTATGCAGCCTAAGGTTCTTCACCTGTTGATAAACTACAATTTCTATACTGCTTTACTATTAGTCGTGGGATTTGCAGCTGGAAGAGTTGTCTGCTGACAAACATTATGCATATAGTGAATTATGTACAAGTGTATAATCATTTGCAAATGTCTCTGTAGATATTGAGGATTTACCTCCAACTGTTCAGGAGAAACTATTTGATGAAGTCCTGGACCGTGATGTGCAGAAAGGTGATTTAATCCTCTACTAAATCTGTTGGCAGAAATTGAGGGCATATTGCTGTCCTTCAATCTTTTTAACCTGTTGAGGACACCAGGAAGGTCCATACCGTTATGCCCTTTGTGTGCACTGAGGACCCATGACCGCATGGAGCGTCTTCCGTTATAATAAGCCGCTCAGGCGGTGTTGCTATAATGCCTCAATGTCGAGGCAGTAAGCAAACCCCAATCTAGGGAGCAATATCGACCACCGTATAGGAAGACACCATGTCACTTCAACATGGCTCTGCCCTGGAGAAATGATAGATATCACTTCCATCACTTTGTACTGTTGCTAGACTGCCTCTAGAGGCAGTCAGCAACATTACGCAGTGGGGGGGATGGATTCTCAGGTTGGCATCTAGGTTTAACGTTTGACTGAGCATTGGGGTCCGAATAGGTGTCTGGGGTCCGTGCTAGTGTAGGGGGTCAAAAGGTCATTGCAGCAGAAAAAGGTTAAAATAAAACCTACTTTGAGTTTAAGCTTTATAACTTTAAAAAAGGCAGAAAAACATGTAAACAATGGATATATACATTTCTAAACTCAGGACAAAAATGAGAAAAATAGAATCTCTGTTTAGCAGCTTTTTTTGTGTGTGTAAAGTGTTTTTCTAAAAGTTAGAAAAAGTGTTTTTTGTTTTTTTTAATCATATTTTACGATTATTGTTTTCATAGTAAATTATGTGATATGATAAAAAAAAAAATGCCATCTAAAGAAAGCCCTTTTATGCCATTAAAACCCGTAAATATGTGGGCACAGTAAATGAGAGAGGAAAATTACAGCTAAACACAACAGAAGTGTAAAAACAGCCCGTCTCTTAAATCATACAACATTCCAAAAACAGTAGTGACCTCGGGGGGTTATAGACGGGAGTTAACAAACGTTTTCAAGATTTTGTTCCGAGAGTGCTATGGAATTTGTTTTAAAGATGTTAGGAGCTATTTACTTTAGTTGTTCTCACTAACAAATACAGTTATATTGCTTACTTACCTCATAAGTCTCAGTGAATGAACATGGGGACCGGAGAGCGAGTAGGACAGCGTGTGGTTGTGCACACATTAACATTGTTGCATTGAATAGCAGTAAATTCCGGAGGCATCCTGACCATACCAATAGCACTGAAGCATATTGGGCAGGCTGGGGCATGTGTGTCCATTAAAAGTAGAAAAGCAAGTGACTTTCCAGTATGCATCACAAATGCAGATGGTAACTTTAATCGGCATAAGTCCCCTCATTTATTACATGTAGCATCCAAAGTTGATCTTGACTGTTCTTTTAAGACTTGGCACAGACGCTTGTTTCAAATGCCAGGATCTAGTGCTTGTGGCATACTACACATGTTCTTACTGTGCTCCAAGAACAAACACCGACACAATGTAAAAACTGTGTCCGCGCTCCTCTTACTTACAGATCATATTAAACTATTTCTTTCTGTTGCCTCCATCCCAGAGTTGGAAGAAGAATCTCCCATTATTAACTGGTCACTGGAGCTGGGGACCCGTCTGGATAGCAGACTTTATGCACTTTGGAACCGCACAGCGGGTGACTGCCTGCTAGACTCAGTACTGCAAGCAACCTGGGGCATCTATGACAAAGACTCCGTGCTAAGGAAAGCTCTACATGACAGTCTTCATGACTGTTCTCACTGGTGAGTACAGGGTGACTGTCAATACATTCCCAGGATTATAATTTTTCCAATGCCTTTTTATTTTTTTTTTACTGATCAGTTAGGGAATTAAACCCATGGATTATAAAAGTCATTACCTTAAAACGATTGCACTGTGATGCTGTCTCCATTGCTGCCATAGTGACGAGTTTTGTTATTTGTAGGTTTTACAGCCGATGGAAGGAGTGGGAGTCCTGGTACTCGCAGAGCTTTGGATTACACTTCTCTTTAAGAGAGGAACAGTGGCAGGAGGACTGGGCTTTCATTCTGTCATTGGCCAGCCAGGTGAGAATAAAGCATTATTCATACCTTAATTACCCAAGAAGGAATTCACAATAAACTAGTCTGAAGTTTAGTTAGAATCCTGTATTAATAACTGTAATAATTGTAATAATTGAAATGGAGACCTTTAGTGGGTTGTTAATTCTTTATTGTAAAATATGTAAATATATTTGTAAAAGGTTTGAGATTGGCGGCTGAGATGACTCTATCCCACAATGCTTAGTGCCACCCATATGCTAGGCATTGTGGGATGCTGATGTTACATTTTGGTAGGCAGGTGATTGCTTGTGCATCTATTCAGGCCGAGTAGCTCTGGCATCTTTTTTGACATTGGGGGGCTAAAATAATTGAGTGCAACTTCCTCTGCCTGTCCATTATCATTAGTGATAGACACAGATATGTTGACAGATAACTTATATTTATTGCTAGAGAGAACATTGGATAGAAAGTTACAAAATTGTTACTCTCTGGGGTATTTAGAAGTTACAATTGGTGCAACCCCAGCCCTTTTAGCCATGTTAAAGTGCACACTGGGGGGCAAATGCTCCTTGGCCAGCCCTCCTATGTGGACCGGCAACTAGTGTGATGACAGACATGGTCATATATGTATGGTGCTAGAAAATCTATAGTTTAAGCGGTTCTACCTATACATAGATAAGCGTGTCCTACACATGTATGGATGATAGATTCACTTTATTATCAGTTTACATAAGATGTGCAAGGCTATATTTATTTCTGTTGCTATTTCTATTTTATAGCAAACGGGGGGGACATCCATTAGTTCTGAAAGTGAATGTGACAACATTATGAAATATTCCGCTGACGTGGAATTCACATGTCAAAAAATCTTTTCATGCTATGTTTAATACACGTTGCCAGGAACTAACATCACCTTGTGTTTTGTGTCCTGGTTTCCCAGCATTCACACAGCAGCAGCACTGATGCTTTGCTTGCTCTGGACAATGAATGGACCAGTTTTATATAAAATGTATACGATCAGTCTGCTTTTCACATCTCTCCACTATTACACTATACAAATATTTTACATTTTCACTGGTAGATAATCTGAAAAAAAAAATTGTTTTTATTTCATTTGTTTTTCCAAATCACTAAGAGCCATCTGTCGGGAAAATATTAACGAGTTCCTGTCTGTTTCATGGTGTTTTGCCTTTTTTCACAGCCAGGGGCAAGCTTGGAACAAACGCACATTTTTGTCCTTGCGCACATTCTTAGAAGACCAATCATAGTATACGGAGTGAAATATTACAAGAGCTTCCGGGGAGAGACACTTGGTTACACGCGCTTTCAAGGTAGGGTTCTTCATCTGGTTCGCAACATTTATAAGCCTTAAATCTCCTATTTTGTTAGCGCTCTCTTTGGATATTGTATGTATAATCTACAACTTTGTATTAAAAATACATCTTAAAAGAATAACATTTTCACATTCCTCAAAAGCTGCAGGAATCCTGCCTGAACCTCCTAAATCCCGGTACCAGGGATCGCACCCTATCTTTAATATGACGCGTTATCCTGCCATAAGCATGCAATCATTAGGCCGCGAAGGTTTAATGTTTTACTAGATACCATCAACTTCTTCGAATTAGTCCTCAAAATTCTGCTTTAATCATTACCAGTTTGATAGACCATTATATAAAAAAAAATCTGACTTTCTATGTGATGTCCTTTTTTTTTTTTTTTTTTCTTCCCCCTGTCCCTCAATGTCCATTCCTTTCCTCAATTTCTATGTCTACTATACTTCTCTAGTAGCTTCTGTACTTATACCCGTGCCCTCTCTATCTGCTCTACCTCCCCTGTCCTGGCAGTATTAGCGCTCCTTCTCCATCCTTGTCATTTGTGTGTTGTGTTTTCTTGTCTCTTTATTATTTGTGTCATTATTTGTTGTCCCACTTGATAATCTTCTCCTTCCCAGGATGCTCCATATCTGTTTTGCTCATGACAGTGCTAACTTTATCCTATATCTGGAAGCTGAGTATACAGATTTAAGGCATCTTTTTAGTGTTACTTCATTGTCCATAAAATGTAGTAATCTTGTAAGCCATTTACCTTGACTAACCTCTCTCCTTAAGAGTGAAACTATGTATTTCTTTAAATCAATATTTAATGTGGTTTATGAACCGAATCTGATGTGCTATATGTGAAACAGTATAGACTGAACTATTTCATATTGTCCTTTAGGTGTCTACTTGCCTCTGCTATGGGAGCAAAGCTTTTGCTGGAAAAGCCCCATTGCCTTGGGTTACACAAGGGGGCATTTCTCAGCTCTGGTAGCCATGGAGAATGATGGCTATGACAATCGTGGGGCTGGTGCTAACCTAAATACAGACGATGATGTCACAGTTACCTTTCTGCCACTAGTGGACAGTGAGCGGAAGCTTTTGCATATTCATTTTCTATCCGCACAAGAGGTGAGACCTTGATCTTCTATAAGCGCAATGAAATGGTAATTGAGATGAAGGTGTCAATACTCCCCTGCCCACGTCACTGTGACTAGTTTCAGGGGCATCCTGTGTAACTAGACTTCAACAGTGTGAATCCTGAAGTACCTGCAGTCGGGTAATACAATTTAATCATATACATTCTGCTAGTCAAATCTCCAGCAGATGTTCAGATTAAATGGTATACTTCCCTGAAGTTTTTTTCCCTTCAGATCACATGCCTGCAGGACATCCATAGATCGGAACATACTAAGAAGCTGCAGTGTTGGAACACGGCTTCATCCATACATTTTTATTTAACCATTTTTTTAGCACATTTGGGTGGATGGAATTTTTTTTTTTCTCAATAAACTGTCTCTTCTGCACAACTAATGCCTTTTATGCCGTGCAGTACTACTGCTGAGTGCCAGTGTATGACAGGCCACATGGGCATTTAACCCTAACTGGACTAATGGTTTTAGTTGTTGGTATTGTATATTTACGCACATTGCATGTTCCAATCTACACTCCAGTCATTAGTCTCATCCTTTACCTTAAACGCTCCTGGTTAGACATGCATTTTTTTTTTCATCCCTCTGTAAAATTCCTTGATGGTGGCTATCTAATGTGTAAGTCCACCATTTCTTATTGTGGAGGACGGAAAACAACTGGCTAATTCTTAAGTACTAAAACATGCAAAATCTGCAGTTGCAACCTGTTATAATAAAATCTATCCATGTCTTTCTGGAGTTGGATACATTATTCTAGATAAGGACAGATTCTATTCCTCCTGTTTGTGGCTTTCTATGCCACACTGTTTACTTGAAAAGTTTTTTTTATATTTCAAAATGGACACTCCAGGCATTAAATAATTGCCTAAGCTTTAGTTAACAGATTTCCCTTTTCCTCTTGCTTAGGCGAGGTTCTGGGCCAAATATTGCTATTTTGGAACATATTTTAAAGCATATGTCCCTGTTTTTGTATGTTATTTGATTTAATGTGCATTGCCATGCACTGGTGTATGAGAAATATTTCTTCAGTGATGACTGTATTAAGCACTGTACGTTTTCTATTATTGGATATCAAAACGTGTACAGTTTGATATATTTTTCTGTTTAAAGGTACATTTTACCGTGACCTATTCTCTCATTGAACTGGTAAAAATGTATTTTATGATCTCCTCCTTTTGCCTCAAGTTTGTATTTTTTTTCCCCCCTTTGTGCTGCAGCTTGGGAATGAGGACCAGCAGGAAAAGCTCCTGCGTGAATGGTTGGACTGTTGCGTGACAGAGGGCGGAGTTCTTGTTGCCATGCAAAAGAGTTCCCGCCGTCGCAATCACCCCTTGGTGACTCAGATGATGGAGAAATGGCTAGATGGCTATCGGCAGATACGCCCGTGTACCGCATTGTCGGATGGAGAAGAGGATGAAGATGATGAGGATGAGTGAGAATAGGCCTGTGCATACAGTCAGTACAGCCTGAGCTGTGTTGTCACCACTGGGACCTGAGTTTTAAGGGACCCTTCCTCATCTGCCTAGGACCTACTGTGTGGGGAGCGATGCTCCAGGCCACCCAAGCACTGAGGAAGCAGCACCTGTAGCTCCAAGGAATACATCCTTTTATTATCAAGACTGAACACTTTTTTTGTTTTTGTTTATTTTTTTCCCTCTCCCTTTTACTCTGGGTTGTTAATCTTGGCGTATAATGCATGTGTTCTGCAATAGGGGAGAAAAAAAAACCATAGATGAGAAAATACTTTATTCAGCCTGTAAAAAAGAAATAGGCTGGTCACTTCCTGCTTTGTTCCTAGTTCCTGACCATTTTTTCATTTTTATTGAGCTCCTCCCCCCACTTTTTTTTTTTTTTTTTTTTTTAAACTGCCTTTCACGCCCTGTCTAACCCTGCTTATTACTAGACAAATTCAGGGCTGTATATTGCACAGTCACAAAAGAAAAAGCCTGTCGATTGTCTCAACCAATAATAGGGTTATTCACACGGCAAAAACACAAGTATAGGACTTTATAGCTGGGTATTTTTCTTTTCTTTATTACACTAATGTTGGTCTTGGATTTCAGACCAAATATTATGTTTTAATTTTCATTTATTTACCAGCACCCCTATATTGTTTAAAATGAAAGTTCAGGAATAAGTGGAGAAAAAAAATTGAAGACGTTTTTTTTGTTTGTTCTCCTTTCTGACCTCTCCCCCCCCCCCCCCCCCCCCCCATGTTGGCTTTTCTCCTGATCACCTAACATTTCCTCCCCTACCCCCCTAATTTCAGAAAACTTTATATATTTATTTGTTCCTAAACACTTGTTCCCCAACCTCACTTCAATATGCAGGAATTAGGTTTAAAGCGATTTGTGTGCAGTTTGCCAGCTTGGACTTGATTGCGAATGTGACACAAATACATAGTCTTGCTGTGAAACCACCTCCTTCTGCAATGCTTTGTGTCACTTGGCATTTACTTCTCTGCTTTGATTATGGAATAATGGGGACGATGCCCGGGTACCAAACAGGTCAAAGGTTTGAATGGGACTGATTGTAGAAGAAATGGAAGGATCCCTGTTTGCGACTGATATGATTGGTGCTCACCTTCATACTGTATGATGTGAATGGAGATTTTTATGGAGGGTGAGCAATAGGTAGGGAGTTCATCTAAAATTCCACATCTTTAAGTGAGCGGCGAGGAAGGTACGGGTTACATTTTGTGTAAATTCTAATGTGTTTCACTTCAGTATCTTGGAAACCATCTCATGCCCAAATCCATTGTCCATTTTATTAAATAAAACCCAGTTCAGAACACAAAACAAGAAAAGTAAGTGTAAGACTATAGTCATTCTACATGGATGGAACAAGTAAAACTATTTAAAAAAAAAAAAGAAAAAGAATCCAGTGTTACAAAAGACAGATTATGTATCTAGTCAGATTTTCCTGAGCCATTTGTACAAAAACAAATGGAGACAAACACACAAAATCTCCCCTCTATTTTTACAAGATGGAGGACCAGTAAATGTCACAATGATCTGCTTTCCACGTGAATATTGAATGATCAAACTTCAGTCTGGTGAATGTCCCAGCATTATTCCAGCCTTCAGAAGCATCCACTCCACAAATGTATGAGGTCTGTGTCCGATTTGGTCACTGCTCCCATTTTATAACTAAACCAATGATAGACACCCCGTCTTTGATTTAATGTGCTCGTATTTGCAGACTTGACAGTAGGTTTTCAGATCTTTCTGGGGTGACTTTGCCTTCCTTCTGATGGGTTTAATATCTGTTCTGTCCCTGGTTCTCCAGAGCTGCACTTTGGGCCAAGGTTGTGCAGAGTTCAATCTTCAGATGCCATTCATTGGCTTTCAGTTACGGGAGTCAGCGGTTTGTTTCTATTGCAAAGTGCAGTGTTCCATATGTATTGATTGCTGGTCAGTAGAATGAATCACCCAGGGGAGCTTATGGAAAGTGGAAATATTCCTTAGAATTGTTTCTCCTCTGACCACACATGGGCTGGAAGGTGCGAGGAATCTGTGCAGGGAAGAAAATGTATTGGCAATTGTGCAGTATACCGTTAGGGTGTGTACAAAATGTACAGATAAAAACTGATAATCTGAATAAAGTTAAGGGCACATCCATGATTAATTGCCCCCTATGGCTGTACATTGGAGGTGGGATATGCAGAAATGCTCTAAGGCATGTGTTATACCTGATGTACTTCTATTACAAAGGTGTATATGTGTGTGTGTGTGTGTGTGTGTGTGTGTGTGTGTGTATATATATATATATATATATATATATATATATATATATATATATATATACACATTTATTTATTATACAGGAAGTCATATCCTTTAACGCTACAAAATCTGGTAACAAATCTACAGATTACACTTCATTACAAGTGGGACTTTATTAAAAAGAAACCACTGACCCAAACAGTACAGAGAACAGACATTTTGCTTATTCTGTTAATTTGAGCATACTCCTGTCTTAAAGGAGGGTCGTGTCTGTAGATTGATTGCTTATAGACTAACCATAGTTTCACATTACATAATGCACTGATGGCACTAGCAATAATGTCAGATTAGAGGGGATGTGTGGTCATAAAACACGATTTAAGGTATGCGCAATGAAAAACCCTATATATTAACATTGAGCCACTTGCAAAGGATTGAAGATCTTGCGTTGCTGGACTTGGCAGTGGTAGAGGGAAACCTCCTTTGTTTGGGCAGAGAACGTATTTTTGCTCTCATGAGATTACCACACTCATTGGTCATTCGGTTCAGTGTAATGGGAATGATTTCTATGTGGGCGGTATATAAAATGTTTGCACATTAAGCATTTATTCCCTTTGTAGCACCATCACCTCCTTCTGTGAGATGGACAATGTGCTACCTGCAAGGGTGTGTTCAATCAAAACTCCACAATGAATTAAAACACTGAGCACAGACTTAGTCAGCGATGGTTTTATACACAGTGCACCACTTGTAATTTACCTCTGGGCCCATAGGGGCATCCAGCACACGGGGACATCCAGCAGCACTGGTGAGAGTGCTCTGCCTGTCTGTCTGCCCAGATATTTTATTATTTGCCCTCCATTATTATTTATTTTCCATGGTGGAAATTCTTTGTGTGGTGTATAAGAAGGGTACACTATTAGTTGCTGCAACCTTAATATTTAGGGAGCGCCTTATTTCACAATACGATTGCACATTCTGATCTCGCATCTGGCTATAAAAATACTTCTCTAAATTAAACCTGCTCTGCATTTTAATGCAGCAAAAATAATATTCAAATTACGGTCTTCTAGCATGTCCAAAAGAAGAAACCAGTCTATGTGATTATACTTCATGCATGACAAACATGTGTGTTAACAATGGGCTTGAATTTCACATGTCTCTCAATTATGAATGTATGTCTTTTTTTACTTAGGTGACCGAGACCGTGGTGGTTAATGGTACAGAGGGATATATCATATAACTCAAATCTTTCCTATTCATAGTGCTAATGAGAATATTGTCAGATAAGTCAAGCAGACTGCATGTTGGATGCCCCTGATTTAACTTTTAAAGGCTTTTATGCCAGCATTCCTTGGAAGATGCCCACTGGATTACGGCCTATTTAATAGAGCTACCTCCACCAGTAAAGGGGGAAGTATGGGCACTTAAGCCATGTGGACCACATTTCTGATGTTCAGGCACCTTATGGCTAGCTGGACAAAGTGGGAAATGTAATGCATTCAATGCTGCTGACCCCGGCACTCTACCTGTGTGCTGACCCCGGCACTCTACCTGTGTGCTGACCCCGGCACTCTACCTGTGTGAACTACACTTCCTATGATATTCAGCTATTCTGTCTGGGAGTTACGTAGCGTGCCTATGGAGTGCCTTCTGTGCAGACTGAGCATTGTGGGTAATGTAGTCTACACTGTTTTGGTATCTATGTGTTGGGATGCCCAATAAAACTTTGGCAGTTGCTCCTGCATTATTGGTCTGCCACTGATACTTCAGATACAGCAATCAAGCAACTTCTAAACTAATGGGTAGAAAATATATACATATTTTTTTTTATACCTTTTCTAAGTTCGGGAAGGGGTGGGGCAGTGGAGGGTTCCAAACATTGAAGTGCAAGTTATACTTTCTGGATGAACAAAAACCAAAGTGGGAATATGTTTATTATACAGATATATTACCCAAACAAAAAAGAAAGCATGCATGGATAATGAAACAGGAGGTGTAATTTCCAGATTAAATACACTGCAGCAGGTAAGTATTTGGACAGTGCCAAGGTTTGTTGTTTTTGTTCTGGATGTTTATATGACTAAGAAGACTTATTTCAGGGGATTTACATCCTTTAATTGACCCTGGCTTCTTCAATTTCTGAGCGAATACATCATCAAACTATGATCTTTAACCATGAAATGCATGGCTGATGATAAAGATTAAACAGAAGTGATGGGACCAAGTTTCTCTTATATTTTAATGTTGCAGTTTACCTCTTGCCCACTAGGTGTCACCCGTGTTTATGGAATAGTAGTAAATACATGAGCACAAAGTCAAATGGCTACATGTAGAGTACATTTACTTTGGCCATTGCAGAGTAGTCAAGCACTAAATAAATCTAAACCTATGGGAAGACAGAGTTATTTCATGTAATTAAGCAGGCTCTACTAGTAGCAGGTAAGAAACATGGAAAAAAAATTCTGAAAAAAAAAATCTGAATAAAACATTGAAGTTGAGCTATACATTGTGTTAGCAATACTGCAAGCAAATTAATAAAAAAAAGATGAGAAATATATGTTTTACATGTGTACGTAGAGTCTCCTGCTGGTACCTTGTGTCTTGATTTGAAAACTACACATTTCGCACTGAAAACGAGTTTATTTGCCAATCAAGCCACAGGTGATCTTTAAATTAGATGACACCACAGTCATTTAAAACACACATTTATCTTATTTGATGCATTTTCATGCCATTCTGCTAGCACAATCTATAGATTATTTTCCATCATTTTTTATTCTCTACATTCTCTGTATATGCTGCCTACTATTCGATGTATAAGCAGTGTTTAGGTTTAGAGTCCCTTTAAAGGGACGGTATCACCAAAGTCTTTTTACAGTGAATGTAGAGAATAAAAACGATTGAACATGATCTATACATTGTGTTAGCAAATGCCTAAATTAGGAGTCTCAGGTTTATGACATCATCAGTTGCAAATGAACTGGTTATCAATGGTAAATGTGTTATTTGCAAGTATGTAAGGAGATGATTTAATGTAAGAATACAGATTAAGCAGCTTATTAAGAACATGTTCCTTTATGTAGCTGTAACAGAGGGCAGACATGTATAGAATCTTGGGTGAGATCTGCATTAACCTTCATGCAGATAAACAAAGATCTGCCCAAGATTCTAAACAACATCTGCCCCCTGTTAGAGCTATATGAAGCAAATAGGGCTCAATAAAGTACATTGGGCAGCGACAAACCTAGCGGGGGGACTTACCAGGTTTGTTCCTGCACAATGTGTAGCTAAATTGGTCTCAACTCACCTGCTACTCACCTCAACTCACCTTTTACTGAATAGCCCCAATAGATTGTGTCGGCAGATAAGAACCATTCAGCCCATCTAGTCTGCTGTAATTTCATCGGAATACTTGCATTAGTTTATGTCTTATCTTATATCTAGGTTAGCCTTATCCATGCAGCAGGGGTGTCCAAGTTTATTTTTTCCTTCAGAGGGCCACTTCACCAGAAATGTGGGCCACATTCATTTTGTAATTCAGAGAAAATTATTTATAATTCACAGTAATGTGCAGTGTGTGAGTGTATCACAGACTCCACAGCACTAAATAAATCTCAAAGTAATGTGCAGCGTGTGAGTGTATCACAGACTCCACAGCACTAAATAAATCTCAAAGTAATGTGCAGCATGTGAGTGTATCGCACTCCACAGCACTAAATAAATCTCAAAGTAATGTGCAGCATGTGAGTGTATCACACTCCACAGCACTAAATAAATCTCAAAGTAATGTGCAGCGTGTGAGTGTATCACAGACTTCACAGCACTAAATAAATCTCAAAGTAATGTGCAGCATGTGAGTGTATCACACTCCACAGCACTAAATAAATCTCAAAATAATGTGCAGCGTGTGAGTGTATTACACTTCACAGCACTAAATAAATCTCAAAGTAATGTGCAGTGTGTGAGTGTATCACAGACTCCACATCGATAAAAATCCCAAAAATTTTTTTTCCACACACAGCCACACACCACAGAAACACACAGTCACACACCACCGTTTTTTTTTTTTAAAAAACAGGGCTGAGAGAAGCAAGTATGATCGTTCCTCCACTTTTGCTCACCGCTATGGTCAGGTGGTCCCCCCCCCCCCCCCCCCCCCGCACATGACCCCACGCCTAGGGTAGAGGGGGGATTGTGCACACTACCACTGCAGCAATCTGTGTAGGGAACATTGTTTCCAGATGTGCAGACTGAAGTTGGAGGTGCGACTACTGCTGCAGAGGTCACGCGGGCCACATGCAACATTTTGCCCTCTAAGATATACTACACTCAAGTTGTCTTATATTTTTATATCTTTACATGTATGATTCTGCGCTACTCCATATATACGATGCTATATGGGTGCTGGGGCAAATCCTGTGTTTGCAATTTGGGTGATGGGGAAAATCCTGTTTGTGCACTCTGGGAGCTGTGGCAAATGCTGTGTTTGCCATCTGGGTGCTGGGGCAAATCCTGTGTTTGAAATCTGGGTGCTGGGGCAAGAGATGAGAAAGCAATACGGATGGCTCCCATACTTCTAATAAATATGGGGGCCAGGAGACTCGGTTGCCCAAAAGCTCCTGGCCCCAAAAAATACACATGGTGCCAGGGCCTAAATAGGGGGGCGCCTTTTTTTTTTTTCTATATATTTTCTTTTTTTGATTTATGCTTTAAATGCAACCGTTAGAGGTGCTGAGTTGTGAGAGGCTTTTTGGTCATTAAAATCCAATTAACATCCCAATTCTAAATCCCTTAATTTTTTAATGAATAGCATTTTTTTTTCTTTTCATTAAGGTGAGTTCGAGATGGGAGTCTGAGTTGGGCTGGGAAAGGGATGTCAAAATATTAGTGAAAAGCGCAAAGGAGGTTGAATTGGGAGGTCACTTTTTTAATTTTTCCCAAGTCAAATTTGACCTCTCAATTGTCTCGAATTTTAGTGAATAGACCCATATGACTTTCCCTAGAGACTAGTGGTAGAACTACTTTGTTTTCCAACAATATAGAGCCGCTCTATGAAATCTCAGTGTGTGCGCTTATAAACGGTTAATATTATGATCTCAGAGTCCGCTCAGGTAGAAAGAACCCGCATATGCAAGTTGGTTCTTTTAGTTCTTCAAAATGGATTTATTTAGTTGAATAGCAGGAAGTATACTACACGGACTGGCAGATGGGTGAGATATAAGGATTTTGTATTTCATGCTAATTTAATCTGACACAAATGCTTTAGTGTGATTAGGGGAACCTCTTAATCTAATAGGGACTGTTTTCAGCACTCAAGCTGTTTAGTACTTGCTGTCACCTTAGCTGTGTCTTGGCAGCCGCTAGACCTGCACAGTCATTAAATAAGGCAACAAGTGGAACTGACAACCCCTCATTGAGTTGAGGCATCGGGCCTAAATTAAGGCCATAGTTATCAAGATGAATTGTGAGCAATTTTAAGAAATTTCCCTTGAAAATGCTGCAGTTTTGTTGAAAGAAGTAAGGTTTAGAGGGGCCAGTCACTTATTACCCTAATACAAGTTCAGTATCCTTTATTTGAAATGCTTGGGACCAGAAGTATTTTGGATAACGGATTATTTCAGATAAAGATATAGAGCAAATACATCACTTTTAGTGTGATGGAGCTGTGATGTGAGGCATCGTTGGGAACCTGCAAGGGGCACATCAGGCCTGCACAAATGCCACAACACCACCCTTTGTGGGGGAATCTGTGCATGGTAAGGCTATATCACTGCTTAACGAGGCTGGACACTAAATAAACTGTTGTGTACTTGCATTCTGACAGGTGTGTGTGGAATTTGCTACTTGTGGCAAAATAATAATTTTGGATTTCTGGATAAGGGATACTCAGCCTGTAAGTTATATCAGCAGATATATATTGTAATGTATAGGGTCAATGAAAGGGGCTGTTCCACCTACACTGTCCTTTTTTTATTTTTTAAGAAAGGTATCGGGGGCTCCCACGTTTTTTCTGAAGTGGGCCGCATCACCAGAAATGCATTTGCATGTGCGTCTAGGACAGTTCAGCGTGGCTGATTCACCGAGATCAGCGTGGCAGTTTAACCCTAATACTAATGCTACCCCCAAACTCTAATACTAAAATTAAACCTAATACTAATGCTACCCCCGAACTCTAATACTAAAATTAACCCTAATACTAATGCTACCCCCGAACTCTAATACTAAAATTAACCCTAATACTAATGCTACCCACCAATACTCAACTTTAGCGATGAAATGTCCCGCGATGACCTCTCGTGCGATGTACTGGCCATCGCAGGAGAGGGGGCGGTGAAGCGGCTGCGTTAATGCAGCCGCAATGAACTGTCCCATCCCCTATGCATGTTGGGCTGCATTAATTACCTCTATTTACAGTAAAGGTGAAGAATAGCTTGTTAGACATAGAACAGCAGTAACACAAAGGCTGTGCAAACAAGTTTAAATTAACTTTATTTAAACAACACAATTCATTTATATGGATAATTCTAATATGGGCATGTAAAGGGACACTAAGCGTTATCTTTCGCTTGTGCTTCTATATTATGTTAGTTGTCCCAAGTGTGAGGATAAACGGACATGTACTTTTGATAGTACACGCCAGTTTATCCTCTGACTGACAGCTGCCATGCTTCCATAGAAAGTGGCAGTCGTCTGGTCTACGACCGGCTCTCTCTTCTAGCGTAAGCGTCAAAAAAGGTGCAGTGTCCCTTTAAGTTAGGTGGGCCGCACTTTGGACATCCCTGTACTATGCCAGTTTTTCGTCAACACCCTTCCTTATTGGGAGGTCACTGAATTTATCCTCCCCGGTTATATGTAGTAAAACTGCAGAAGGTCAATAAATTGTTTTTACGTTAAAAACAAATGCACGTCACATACATGGGAAACGTACAAGGTACAGAAAATCAGCTCGGTGGGATTGCCCCAGTCTCTATTCATTAAGGTTTTTCAGTGTGTACAAGAACGTTCAGACAGTTTCCGCTGGTTTGTTAAACCTACGTGGCGGGTAAGGTTAAAAATCATTAAGTGGGATGTATGTTTAAATTTGGCCCCCTTAATTCACTAATAGGATTAGCGTCACTCTTAAAAAGGAGGGTGGGGTCTGGTTCGCCGGAGCACTGGTAATTAGTTCTTTTATCTGTCCTCTAAGTAATCCGTGATCAAAGCGACTCTGGAGGGCACTGTCCCCACTGTGCAAAGCCTAGGCCTGTTTCTATGGCAACGGTTCAACATTGTATTCCTGAGTATCTGCCTAGCAAGGCACTGAGAGGGGAGGACTGGCAAGGGGGGGGGGGGGGCAAAGAGGCAATCACACAGTAAAAACAATGTTTTGGTGATACAATCGCTTTAAAGAGTGGGAGAAGGGTTTAAACAAGATATTTTGTAAAAGGGCATCCTATAGATTGCCCAAGTCATAGTAACATAGGAGTCTAGATTGAAGATGCAAATGTCTATCAAGTTCAACCTCATAGATCTCTATTATTGGTATTAATTGAAGAGAAGGCAAAACAAATTAAATGTATATATACACACACACACACACACGTTCAGTGTTATCTGACTCCAAAATGGAGATCACATTTCTCTGTGATTCAACAAACCACTAAGGGCCAGATTTATCTTTTAGCAAAAAAAAGTTGCTATTTCAAAAAAAGTGCTACATTTGGAGCAAAATGCTATATAATTCCACTGGTTTCCAGGGTTATTACTCCTATTTTAGCACTTTTTCCTGAAATAGCACCGGTTTTGTCTTGATAAATAAGGATGTTTGATTGCTAAATTATTATAGCTTTTACATATTCTGCTTTGCTAGTAAATGCATCCAAACGGCATTATGTATACATATTCCCACACATGAAAGAGTCAGTAAGTTTAAAAGGGGTGTGTGTGCTTTCTTTATATATCTCCTCATTGCATATGTCTGCTACCACAACCTCACAAGGCACAGCATCTCACACTTTTACTGATCCTACTGGATCAATGGATTTATTTCCTCTTTATAGCTCATGTTTAGTGAATAACAACTGCAGCTGAACTGGGGGGGGGGGGGGGGGAGCCAACTTGGCCGTTAACCCCTTAGCGACCAAACATCTAGAAACTTCTTGGTTGTTCTGGACAATGGCTGTTTTTACACTGTGTGTAATAAATGCAGTGCTTGCGTTAAGCTGTAATATTCCTCTTTCTTGCGGTAAAGGAGAACATGAACCCCACTTGCATTTTCATGAAACGTTGGGTGTGTTTTTTGTTGGTGGGGAGATAGGTAGAAACTTACGTGTTGTGGTCAAAATTCAACGCTTCTCTCCCTGCAGCGGCTGCACACAAACAGATCTGTATATAAACAAAAACATCACAGTAGATAAAAATTACCGATTTAAATATTGATTGAGCGAGGGCACAAAAACACAATAATTTGGCACCGCCATCAGGAATCATAGGCCCAATACTGACTGACCCTCACCTCTGGTACCCCTACCACCTCCCTCCACCTTTATTCCTGCATCTGCTCTTCCTTCCCGTTTGTTCCCTGATGCTTCCATCAGACCCTTCTTATTCCTTCCTTAATCTAATATTCTATGAATGCTTTGTTCCTCTGATTAATCCTCCTGCCCTCTATTACCCCTCTGAATTGTTACTCTACATCGTCCATTAGTCTCATTTAAGTCTTCTGCTTAAACTGCTCAGTCCCTCCACAATCTCCCCCTGCAGTCTAACTTTTGATAATTCAGCTACAGTCACCTACTTCCCTGCAGTCTAACCTTTGATAATTCAGCTACAGTCACCTACATCCTTGCAGTCTAACCTTTGATAATTCAGCTACAGTCACCTACATCCCTGCAGTCTAACGTTTGATAATCCAGCTACAGTCACCTACATCCCTGCAGTCTAACGTTTGATAATTCAGCTACAGTCACCTACATCCCTGCAGTCTAACCTTTGATAATTCAGCTACAGTCACCTACATCCCTGCAGTCTAACGTTTGATAATTCAGCTACAGTCACCTACATTTCTCATGATGTGCAGCCAGAGCAGTGGTGGCTGAGCACCACTCACCTTCCCTTCTCTCCATCAGCCAGGTTAATCTTTCTATGTGCCTGAACTTTCCTGCCAACTTGCAATATCTTAGCGCCGTGCTCACTAATACACAGGTTACACTGATGGCTACAGCATATGTAAGCAATGAGGCATCATGACCTCTTTGGCAGCTGCGCCCCTTACTCGTGTACCAACTGTGCCCACTTTTGGGAGACCTGCATACATGTTAAAATCCAAACCTGCTCAATATTTCTGGGATCCATCTATCCCAGAAATTCATAAACCAATAGGATTCCTCAGGTTGCACATTATATCACTGACCATTTGTAAGCATCATAATACTGGTGTTGATATAAAACAACTAAGCTTCTCACCTGTAGGTGGCACCATTCAGCTCAACGCTGGCCCCTTGCTGCTCCAATATGGGCCATTGAGTGGATGCCACTAAAAACTCTTTGTTCACACAGTTTCGGAGACTGTCTGGAATACGACCTTCAGAATAAAGGAGATCAGATGCTTAAAAGTAAATGTGAATCCATCACAATGTAATTAAATACAGGTAGCTATGCACAGCAGCCTCTTCTGTCCCCTTATACACTTGCCTGTAACAGCCCGGCGTATTTCAGTTGCTGCAGCTTCCCTCATCTCCAAGGATGCCTGCTCGCTGTACCAAGCCGTGTGTGGGGTGCAGATCAGGTTAGGGGCATCCTTCAATGCACCCTGAGCAAATCTGTAGAGAATGCCAATAGTACAAAGCCTTTTACAGTTACAGCTCTTCTTCAGTTTGGTGTTTAGACAAATCCCAAATCTTTAAACAGGGTGCAGCATTTATATTATTAACTGCAAGTTGATACATAACCAAATCCACATTTGGCTTTCAAAATGCTACAGAAATAATCATATATAGAGATATCAGTGATGGCTAACATATTTAAGACCAAATGCCTATTATCCTGCAGGATAACAAGTTAACGATATAAAAGTGCCAATTTCTGCTTCCTTTTCCCATCTCCATTGCACACTCTGCTCGTTTTAGTTTCCCCTTCTCTCTTTTTTTACCCCATCTCAGTGTCCCCCTGTGTGCTACACTTATCTCCGTGTATGAAGACAGTGACAATGCACTCAGGTGCAAAGTGCTATGCCATAGATTCACCATTAGTGACATATATACATATACACGGGCAAATTGACAGGAGAGGTCTCAGATTAGTTTCAAATTCTTTGTTTTTGCCACTAACGTTAGTACAAAATCCCTTTCAGTCCAGTGTTTTTGGTACAATCCCTAGACGTGGGGCTGAAACATTTTTGTACCACATTTTTTATTATTGCCGCAGTAACGGTCTTAAGAGGCCGACTAATGCAGCTTAATTCTGCCAAATGTTTGCCATCTTTGTCTCTTTAGGGTCAGTGACTGTGTCTTTAAAACTCACGCAAATGGTTCTGATTCATGAACATCCAGAGCTGCTCCTCGAATTCTACCCTCCTTAAGAGCTTGGGCCAATGCCTTCTCGTCCACCAGGCCTCCTCTCGCTGTGTTCACCAGAAAGGCTCCTTGTCGCATCTAAACCAACCAACCAAAACATGTCACAAACAAACTTCCAGTAACAGTGATCGGAGCTCAATGGGGAGCAGGAGTGGCCCTAAGTTAGGAGCACTGGTTATCATAGCAAGCCTGGTGATGCCTTAGAAATAAAACTATATATCTGTAACAGTGGCAATTTGTGCTGTGAGTGAGGACAACAACAAAATAATCTTTCACTTTCCTGACTATCACAGATGAAAAACCTCTGGTGGCCCATCTCTTGTGGACTACAAACACTATCGGGCTCGGACTCTGTGAGTATGATAGGATTTATAGTCCATCGACACCTTTAATGGCAGGTGGGACTATATACATTCATGATGGGCTAACAAAGACATCAGCGGCACCCCCGTTGCACAGAGGCAGGCAACCTTTCTGAACCCTAAAAAGAAATTTGAAACGTAAAAAGAGTCCGCACTATTGCGATGCCACATTTTAGTACAGTGCCAGTCCTGTTATTGGCATGTGTGGAGACGGCCCTGCTGGCGCATGGTGCACGCTAATATTAGAGATGGACTTACCTGTTTGATTGTAAAGTCATTAATGAGGTGATGGTTATGCTCGTTAAGGCTGCAGTGCAGAGAGACACAGTCGCTTTGGTAGAGCAAGTCCTGCAATGTGTATACTCTCTGCACCCCCAGTGAACGCTCAGTCCCATCATGCAGGTATGGGTCGTAAAAGAGAACACTGAACCCAAACACCTTGGCTCTCACAGCCACGGCCTGTCCAACACGGCCTGAAAGCAGAAAGCACATAATCAGCGCCCTTTGCAATGCCCCGGGTCTTTCCATCATCTGTTAGTACAATGTAGAACATGCACCATATGCACCAACTATAAATACAAAATATTTCTATGCCTAGAAACAATAATCAGCCTTACCAAATCCGATCAGACCCAGGGTTTCTCCACGCACCCGGGCAGCACCTGACGCCACCTCCCGTATCTGCTCCACACTGTGCACCCGTGTGCCCTCCCGCAGTGCCTGGTACAGCCATGTGTTCCTCCGGTACAGATTGAGGATGTGGCAGATGGTAGAATCCGCTGTCTCTTCCACGGCTGCTGATGGAATGTTACACACAGCAACCCCTGAAACGAATCATGCAACAGGATAGAATGATGCTGAACATATCTAGTCCTATGGCTGCAGAAACAATGTACTCTAAAAAGGAAGAATCAATTTCCCTTTTGTTTAAAGTAGATCCATTATTTAGGGTTGCCATATAGCTGGTATTTTACTGGCAGTCTGGGTAAATACTGACTTGAGGCAAACATTAAGTCTATGGGGCCAATACCATGGGGGGGAGGGGGATGGGCATAAGAAAAGGTACATTAATCAAAATCATAATCAAGAGACTGTATGCCCTAACTTATATAGCAACCCCATGGAAATGTAAGATGTAAGAATAGGTTAGCCCTCCTTTCACAAGTGAGATATTGTTTGATACGATGAGGTTCATGTGCAAAAACATAGCTTGGAAACTCTTTATAATTCAATTGTCCTGGTGCCACAAATGTAGTGTTGTTATGGCCACCGGGTCACTGAACTGGAGATTTAGAGGCTGTGGAGGCTATTCACTAAAAGGTGAGTTGAGGGGAGCTGAGATGAGATGAACATTTCATCTCACCAATCTAGCTATACATTGTGCTGGGACAAACCTACTGAGCCTCCCCTTATTAGCAAACTCACCCAGTTTGCCCATGCGCAGTGTATAGCTAAACTGGTGAGATGAAAGTCAATGGTGGCACCAGCATTTTATTAGGTTAATTTACCATAATATTCAGTAAAATTATTATATGCATTGTCTTTAAAGGAGACATACCCCTTCCCGTGGTACTTTCCCCATTATTCTATGTATTTACCCATGTCTCCTGCAGCCTTGATGTCAATATTATCATATCCGCTTCCTATTCGCACTATGATCCGTAGTGACTTGAATTTCTCCAGGTCTTCACGTGTCAGGGTAATGGTGTGATACATCATGGCACCCACTGCTTCATTCAGGACCTGAAACGCAACAACATTTCCTCAGTGCACACTGCAGCCCAGGCCAACAGGAATGCAAGACCAAAAAACAAGGTGGAAGTCTTGATTTGTCTGAGACTAGTCATTAGGAATATTCCACAGACAGAATGTGCTCGCAAAATGCTATTCACTAACATTGTTGTGAAATCGAGATGAGGTTAAGGCAGCTGAAATTGAAGGGAGCAAAATCTCTCATTCATCTCAATTGGGGTTGGAAAAATATGGTTTTCAGGCTAGTCCAGCTTTCCCCACTGAAATGAATGCCCTACTTTAACAGGTGCAGTAAACTTGCAAAGTTATAACAAGCGGGAGCTGGCCAAAAGACTCCAGAAAAGAAATTTGGCCCCAATGGCTGGCCAGGCTCCCATAGCCTCCAAATATATGTAATGGAGCAAGAGGAGGTCCAGTTGGGAGGCCCTGCTAAACCCCGCTATTACATATTAGGGGCCACGGGCTAGGCAAATTATCCTGTCCCCCTATCATAATCAGGGCCGGGAGCTGGCCAAAAGACTCCCGGGCCCAGCAAAATTAATAGAGCCAGGGGCTGGCCAAATGCCCCTGGTCTCCAAATATATGTAACTGAGAGAAAGGAGGTCCCATTGGGAGGTCGACATCTCAACTCAACCTCCTAGGAAAAAAAGTTTAACTTGTATATATTCATATGTAAATAGCTCTTTCATATTTAATAAAAAATTATGATATAAAAATGCATTTCTTGTTTTTATTTCCTTTTAAGTGCCAATGCTGCCCCTACCCACCAGACTTGCCAAATGCTCCCTCTCCCCTCTCCTTCCCCCAGATTTGCCCAATGCTGGCTCTCCCCCCTCTCTCCCCCAGACTTGCCCAATGAAGTGTGCATGCGCTCCTACTTTACATGTCAATGCAGCTGATCCGAAGGGGGCCGGAGGTGGTGTGCGCCTCTCGCGCATGCGCTATTCTGGTAAAGTTACAACTGAATGATCAGCTGTAAGTTTGTGCTCATGAGCGGTAATGCGCGATGAGTGAATTCTACTGCGCCTGTTCAGTGGAATTCGCTCGAGTTTTTTGTCAGAACTGCGACAGCTGGTGGATGTCTGCACATATGTGACATCCTGCCTAACACTTCCGTCTATTACGACGGACATGCCGGGCAGCTGTCATCCACCAGCTGCTTGCGAGAGGGATCCAGGTCCCCCGCAGAGCTGCAGGTCGATTTGAGGTCTGATTATAAAACGAACCTCGAATATAAGACTTTGCTCTGAAAAAAAACTTGTCTTATATTTGAGCAAATACTGTATAAACCACTGTGAGGAGAGCATCAAAGCTGCTCAGAAAGGTACATCGCTTACATGGTTCTATGTCCATCCCCTGGACTCACAACTGCTAAGCGAGTCATTGTGACCACTGGAAAACACCCCCAAAGTAACGCAAAGATCCGAGACCTGAGAACGACCCACCAGCCTGCCTCTAAGGACAAGTGGCACAATTACTGGGTCTATAGAGCCAGCATTTCTGTACAACAACTGTGTGCTTTATATACGTTCTAACCTTTTCATGGATCTCCTGTGTGGACTGAGCATCACAGAATGCAACTGTTGCCAAATCCTTCAGAATTGGCATCTCTACTGTGCAGTCTCTTCCATCCAGTAGAGCCACAAGTGGGCGTGGATGCATTGGACCATTCACAGTCTGGGGCCGCATACCTGAGAAGGAAGCAGATACATCAATATAATGTTAATGGAGGTTGGTGCACATGATCACTACCAAATTTGGGAGTTAGCAGAGGGGTAATAAAATGCATTCCGGTCAACGACACATTTTTGCATATTATACAGTTTATGGCTGAACGCTTTTTCAACAGTGGTATCAGAGGAATTAAAATCTGCTTCTCTAAAGCTATTATTAATCTAAAACATCATCCCATCATCATGCAACAGACCTTTAAAGACTTACAGGTTAGCTATGCAAGATATCATTTATACTGTACTGTATCATATTACCTTGCACTGCAGGAGATGCCACAAGGATACTCTTGTAGTGAAAAGGTTAACTGTAATTGTGTGGTTAGATATTATCTAGCATTGCATTACACGGTGTATGATGTTATCAAGATAGCCTTGTCGTGAAAAGGTTAATCAGAAGGGTGTGGCTAGCGGTCACATGGTCCAGTCCTCCCCTCTGTACACAGGCCTATAAGATTGGTGCCAATCAGTCAGCCCCCCCCCCCCCCCCCCCCCCCCCCCTCCTCCTCTCATTGCCTCTAGAGCCCAGAGGGCACTTGCAGATAAACTGGGAGGTAACCGGGGAGATTCTCGTCCTGGGATTCTAGATACACCTTCTGGTTGCTAGGCAACACAAATGGAAATTGGGACCAAACTTACCAAGGCAAAAGCTAAAAAAAACAAACAAATAGCCATATGGAGGTTGGTACTGCACTACCTGAATCTCTAGTGCTGGGGATGTGACTTAGAAAGATAGAAAACAGAGGTGACAGAGACCAGTGTGTGCAGGAGCATCTATGGCCATAAACAAGAGCGATAGTCATCAGTACTGGTCATTCTAATACTGCAGACTTCATTATAATAATAATAATAATAAAATATGTCCCAGATATCGTCCACGCCAGCAAACCTGCCCCTTAACTACTGGCAATTAAATTGGTTTAGTTCAGAGTAAACAGCCTCACCCACGCATCCAGATGCAGTGTATACTGCAGTCCCAATGACACTCAGCCAGACAAAATGCTGGCTGAGCATCATTGCCACTAGAATATATACACATTACTATGTGGCAATGCAGTTTAGCAAAAATGGAAATGGATTGAGACCTCTAAAGCACTAACTGAGGAAATGGATTTGTCACTAATAAGAATCCACCCCCTTTGAGGTGCTCAAATCCCATTACTCCCTAATTAATAACATCTACCTTGTCTTTTGGTTAAACCCCCTAATCAAATATAATAATAAGTGTACCTTCCCGCAGTAGGTACCCCCAGAATTGTTCAGTGTGATTGGAGAACCCCAAATCATTCACCCTTGCCCACTCCAATTTAAAAAAATATCCCCAGTCTCCAACACATCTATCTTGTAAAATAGAATTTGCCAATTGGGTTTCATACTGGTGCCGGAACATAATGGTGCAATACAAAAACAAATTAGAATAATAATCCTTGTAGCAGGGACACTACTGATACATTAATTTGCATATGGAGCATATTTTTTTTCAGTTCTGATAACACAGTTGGGTGTACAATGAACTGAGTGAAAGTACAAAAGGACTGTAAAAAATAAGAATTAATCATTTAACTGGAAAGATAGACAAAGGGGTCAATTTTTCCAGCTCGGCTTTTAAAGCCTGGTTTTTTTTTGGTACGTTCCTTGTCTGTTCAACATATTTTAGTGAATAGCCTTGAATGAATAATTAATCTGAACAATCTACACTCCTCCTGTAAATACTATTAATAGTAGTGTCAAGAATAGTACAGAATGAGTCACTTGTCGCTTGTACCAAAGTTATTTGGGAGAGGTTTTTTGTATGATCACGCAGATTAAGTAAATGTCTGGCTTCATTTCCTGGTCCTGTGGTTAAAAACAACTTTTAGGAAAATAGTTTGCATGATAGAGCAAGGAACTATTTTCCCCACCGTGGAAGTGATCCACTGGATCTCTGAAAATCAATAAACATGATCTGACACAAAGCAGCTCTGTGTGATTTCACAGGTGCTATATGTTTCCCTGTTCCTGAGGAGGGGATAAGTAAATAATGCACTGAAAGCCTGCACACCAATTCTCAACTAACAAACAAACAAACTAACAAAGAATATAATCTTAACTCTACATGTTTCCTGTATTTCCAGTGCTACTCTTCCACCTATCTAAAGAAATCGCTACTTTGAAAAACACCTACTATATTATCGTGAGTCTATGTTTTGTTTTTATAAAAGTTCTTTTTTTTTCATTTATATAACCCCTATGTACTAAAACAAGTACGATCCTTTCAGGAAATAGAGTAAAGTCTCTCAATACCTTTTAGCACAAAATAAGGATCTAGATTACGTTTAATTAATGCCTCACTAAAATAATCAACAGTCTCCCGTTTGAAACATAAAGTACTTTTAGAAAGGAGCCTGTCTTGGCCAACTCTTTCCTTCTACACTTATTTTCTATGTGCTTGTTCATCCTCTCTATATTCTCATTTGTATCTCACCAAAGTTATTTTTAACTGGCTTATTTGTTTCACAGCAGCACAATCTGCTTTACCCACATCCCATTCTTTACCAGTTTCACCTTTTTGGTTTATTCTTATATCAACATCTTTGGGACCTCAATGTATTTGTACCTGAATCTCAAGGCTTCTGCATGGATAAAATAGCCAGCTTAGGTGGTTCCTCAGTCATGACCTCTTTATGCATTCTCTTTTTTTATTTCATTTTAGTGCTTCTTTGTTTACTGTTATACCAAAGTTGAAGCCTCTACTTATAAACAGCTGACTGTCAGGTAGCTTCAGTATACAAGTAGACTGGTTTGATAAAGTGTGTTAACGTATTATTTAAATTTATGGGTCCCTAGAAATGCACTTCCCCCGAAACAAAAACATCCATAAGTGATACTGGTTATAAATCAAACTAGTTCTCATTTTAGCAGAACAATATCATAAGTAATTTTTGCTTTTGGTTTAAGAAATAGTCTAAACAACAGAGAACAAGCTCTATATTGGCCTAACCATCAATAGCCATAACCTAAAGAAGCCATGTAGTATACTCCTACTTAACCTCAGATGGGTCTGTCATTGTAACAATGCATGAGTCCCGGTCGCGAATCAATTCTCCTAATCTCAAGTAAAGATAGTTTTATAAAGTGAAGCATTGACTAGGGGATTCAGTTTAAGCCCCTCATACTCACAGCTTTACACCAATAACAATACACTAAATAAACCAAGCTATTCCCACTCAGACTCTCCATGACCATGAATATCAGTTGGCCGACTTATAAGAGATTCTGAATGATAACGTAAGAGCCAGATCTAGAATAACATTCCCATACTATAAGTAGATAAGGTAGAGTTATAGTTACTTTGCTCGGGCGAGGCCATGGTGGAGACGATAACTGGTGGTCCTGTGCGTCGGGTTACTTTCTGGTAGGGTGAATTAAGCCCATGCTGACTGGATATATTAGGAGGGGGAAAGTTAAGAGAGGTCTCCTGATGACTACCCTGTTTCCGAAGAAGCTGAGGGCTGCAGTGAGGGCTGTGCAAAGGAGAGGTGGGTGGTAGGCGCTCTCTCTTCATTAGCTCCATGGGCACAGTGTAACTTGTGGGATAGGCGGTCTTTGGCACAGAATTAAAATTACTGTGCACAACAGTCATTGGAATGCCAGACGATGCAGGGTAAGCCGAGGCAGGACGGGCTTGAACTGCAATGGGGTAACCAGCACTGGGGTAACCAGCACTGGCATTGAAATGTGGGTTTTGGGTACTCATTCCACAAGATGGATAGCTAGCAGTCTCCAGAAGATGCTGAGATGGAGCACTGGAAGGGCGACGACTTAGTTCTGCCATGCGGGGTGACACTGGCTGCAGGGATAAAGTATGTTGTGGATTGTTAGACCCATCTATGACAGGATTACCAAGAGCCTGTCCAGTGAAGTCACTGCGCATAAGGTCTCCCCGGTGACTAAAGCTGCTGGATCGTGCTCGAGCTCTTAGGGAGTTGTTTTTCTGCTGATCTTGCCTCAACATTTGTAGATCTGCCCGGTAGTTTTTGATAAGACCTGAAAGCAGTCTTGCCTGACCAAGATTAGCCGCTACTGATCTTAGGTCGTGCTCTTCCATGACAGCCAACGAACTGGGCGTGTCGAACCCTTGCTGGATCAATGCGTTAATGGTGCCTTCCGACAGGCCTTCATTCCGCAGGGTAGAGATGAACTCCATATCAACAGATCTTCTGAGTTCAGTTCCTGACAGTGACATTGGCATCTGAGCATGAGATGGAGCCAGAGAGCTCTCATAGTTATCGTAAGCCATCTTAGCGTTGACGTTTTCTCTTCCCGAAGTATAGCCACGATTCGCTGAGACAGAGGATGTCCCCAGAGTCCCATCCACAACAGCAGCCTCACCAGAATCCACCACTAAGCAGGTAGGAGCGGCCTGTCTACCCATTGAAGGATCAATGGACCTTTCTACAATCTCATTATACGTCGGTCGGCTGGGGAATGTGGTAGCCTCTGAGCCATACCTGGGGTTTGGTGCTTCGATTGTATATCTTGCCGGGGAGGAATCTCGACTTCTCGAACGCTGCCCCTCACTGATAACTCTACCTGTGGAATCTCTATACAGACGGCCCGCGTCGGGTTGGTGAAAAGGACGTGCTGGAGTATGCTCCCAAGCTGATCGACTTGCGGGCGTTCCATAACCATGTCCTGTACGGCTCAGCCCCTGCTCTCTGTAATAACGAGGATCCTCCAGGGATCTCATAGGCAAAGAGGGATCATAATAGTCGTGAGTTTGCACAGCCCCACGTGTAGACATTGCCAGCTGCCTTTTGTAAGGATTGCTTAGGTCTGGAACCGAGCTATTTCTCACTGGTCTGCGATCCTGACACTCTATGTGACCTTGCTGACCTCGGATATATGCGTCTGGGTATGAGCAGAGTTCCGGCTTTATCTCCGAGCTGCCTGGCAGGATAATATCGCGGGATCTGCTGTTTGGCAGCTGGTAGAAAGCCTCCTCTCCGTTGTAGGTCAGTGAATTATTTCTGCCTTCTTCCCAGCTGCTGTCATACCAACCTGCAGCATCCCAGCTATGAGAACGGCTGATGTTTGTATGCTTGCTTGGAACCGGCATTGGAAAAAAAAAAAAAATCTACTGCTTAGATAAAGAGCTAGTGGAGTAGGAGGTGGTGAAGAAACGTCTCAGTTAAAATCTTGAATTACACCATTCCAAAGAAAAAAAAAAAACAAATACACAATAAACAGATGTAGCTGCACCTGAGCTCTCTGGAGGAACAAACAGAAACAGGAGGCTTGAGTTACAAAGGTATTGGCTGAATTATTAATCCCGAGTAATTTAAGAAGGCAAAGTATAGCACCCCTGTAACACAGGCTGAAAGGCAGTGGTTCCTGCAGTAATCAGGCAGCTTCTGTCCGCCCGTGAGTAATCCTTGCGGCTCTGGCTTCAACAGTTTGTGGGGACATTTTATTTGCATGGTGTGGAAAGATTACAATGACCTGTAAAGTACTAATCCTGTGTTGTCAGAAAGTGGACCTCCTAGCAAAACCCTGTTCAGCCTAACAGGAAGAAGAACCTGCTGTCAGACCAAAACCCCATCCCCCCCGAAATCCTGCGTCTCTCATGTCTCACATTTACATGTCTCTGGAGTGAATCGGCGAAATTGGGACGTGAGAAACATAAAACGCCCATGGGGGTCAGCTCCGACTAAATCTTTCCTGATGAAAGAGTAATCCAGATCATGCAGCTAGGGAAGGATTTAATAACTGCAGAACGCTTGAGCACAATGCCTTGTCTGGCTCAGTGTCAGGCTAGCTGCTTTCATGGCACTGCAACAATCTCCAGCGAGAAATGCAAAGGATCCATAGAATCAGAAGATGGATTTAATATGTGTTTGCATTCGAGCAGGAGTTTTTAATTACAGGAAAGGCATTACCCATTCTTTAAAAAAAAAAACACACACACACACTGGGAGGGTTTGTGTTAGTAATATATCCTAGCATTGGTATAATCACATACATGGTAGTAATGGAATTAATTTGAAATTTTCCGATCACACATCAGACACTGGATAAGTCACAGCAGGGTTCACAATGATGAACATAGTATTTGGAGTTACTAATTGAGAGGCTGGGTTGGAACATTGAAAGTTCGCAATCAGCAAGTCGTTGCCAATTCCAAAACATAATTGTATTTTTTTTTTTTTATTATTTCAATCTAAAATAAATTGTAAGAGAAATGGAACACATGTGGTAGAGGGACACACATTATAAAAAGGAAGAAATGATCCTAAAAATTCAATCACATTTCATATATGTATCAAAAAATAAGAAAAAAATAAACAACTGTCTTCAGACAGACACAATAAATGAATCAATACTAGTTGGTTGGTCAGAGCAAGTAATGCACCCAGTACAATTCACTAATTTATTGTTTAGTGTGACCAAACTATTCACTAAGAGGTGAGTGGAGGTAAGAGAATAATAAGTGCTTAACCAGGAAAAGTACTGTACGTGCAAATATTCTCTGGTTTTTCAAGAACGTCCTGGGGATGTTACTTTTGCCCAACATCCAGGGGATGTTACTATTACCCAATTTTATGGTACTCATTTGGAAGGATGAAGGTTGAGTTGACCTCGCTGGGGTCTGTACACCATGGAGAGCCAAGCCCGATGAGTGTCTCCTGGTAGAAGAGCTCAGTTGGTCCTGCATAAGTCCTGGCAGATTTAACAATGCATTATACAGGGCTAACTCTGTTGTTCTTGCCGGAGAAAATGTAATGTTCATCTCATTTCAATTCACCTGAACCACATGTTTAGTGAATAGCCAGTGAGCCAGGGAACAAGCGATATGGCTCTACTTGTAAAAATGGTCCCACTGTCTTATTCCACTCTAACGTTCTATATAGAATTATGTCCGGCTTGTATTCACACTACATATACATACATGACAATTTAACTTTCTGGTCCTCATACCTGGGGAACCATGGCTCTTCCTTCGGTCCATTTAGTCTGCCCAATTTTTTTTGAGTACTTGTATTAGTCCCCCGTTCCCGGTCTTATAGCTAGGATAGCCTTGTGTCTATCCCACGCATGCTTAAAATCCTTGACTGCGTTTACCTCTACCACTTCCGCTGGAAGGCTATTCCATACATCCACTAGCCTCTCAGTAAAGTAATACTTCCTGATATTACTTTTAAATCGTTGCCCCTCTAATTTAAGACTATGTCCTCTAGTTGTGGTAGTTTTTCTTCTTTTAAATATACTCTCTTCCTTTACTGTGTTGATTCCCTTTATGTAATGTTTGGAATTATATCCCAAGGAGTTTCTTAACTGAACAGTGAATTATGGTGAATTGGAAACAAATTTGACAAAGTTAGGCAAAAATAGCTCCAAATCAGTCATTCTGGCCCAGGTTTTGCACATTGGTTGCCAAGTCCACACAATTCACTGTATAGTGAGTAAATCCTGTGGTGTTGCTCAGTAACCTCAAAAGGTTATGTGTCACTTACTTTTACCAACATGACAATTAGATTTCCTCATGTGAAACAAATAAATGAAGTCAAATTACTAAGTGAGACATTATTCCTCTTTTCTCTAAGTTACAATCCCCCCCCCCCCCCGAATCTGCGTAAATATGAAAGAAAACAATATCAAAAGTGTGAATTTTAACATTGTATTAAGTCAGCAAAAGAGAAAAAAAATAATAATGAGGCAAACCATGTCTATTTGCTTTCTTAAAATACATCCTTTGTATAATGAGGTTCCTGAGGTAACAAATACGGCAGCAGCCCAGCCAAGCGCTTAATTCTGTCCATCACAGTAACTCACACTGACCTTAATCCTCACGGGATCAGAGACTAATCCCCAAAGCTAAATGCAGAGGACAAGTACAAAGCAAATGCACAGGTTTGTATAATATATTTTCCTAAACATCCAAGAGACAATAACTCCCCACCGATCAATAAGAGTATTGTGACGGATCTCATAACTGCGTCGCCTCCACTAGCCATGTCGGCTACACTCTATGAAGTTGGTTTGTACTGCTGAAGGGCATGTGCGTAAAAACAGATGTGCCTGTTATTAGCATGTAGAACTTGGATTAGGAGATGTATCAACCCATCCCAGTTTAAGATTGTTTGCTTTTTTTCCCCTCACTTATGAATTCACAGAAAATGCATGCAAACAAATATTGATCTTACAGAATATCTGAGACACCGAAGGATCATCTTGTACCCAAGCTAGGAGATCCTGAAAGACTACACGGATTCTGTACAAGTCCTTTTGAAAGCAAATACATTGTTACTGCTGTACACAACACACACACAGGGCCTGTAAGCATTATTTATTATTTAAACTGTCCTAATGAACAGTTCCAAATCATAGGCTATAAAAGTACATCCTAGGGGTCCACCAGAACTGTATGCTCTAATGATTTCCTTACTCGAGCTCTACATACCAATCTTCATTGCATTCAACCCATAATAGCACAAAGATACTGCAAATGTACCTCAAATAGGCACATCTTGTTAATTGATTACACATAAATCAGGTGTTAAAGCACACATTGTTCAGTACTATATAAGGATGAAAACTTGCATTGTACTGCCTGGCAGTCTTGAAATAATCTGAGATTTTATTTCTGTCTCCCTCCCCAGCTACAACCCCCTGTCTCCCCCCCCCCCCCCCCCCCCCCCCTCCCGGTTGTGTTGGGGACATCTCCCCTCAGTTTTAATTTGCTAATTAATTTACTTTTATTTTTTTTAATTACTTTTTATGGAGTGGGAAGGTGGAGAGCTTACTTTCAGCAGGCTTATGTGCTGGACAGCCAATTTTCACTCCTCCAAGTTGATACTCTTATTCCATTTTCACCCTCTTGCATATACATTCACATTGGTTCACTGCTGGTTCTCAGTACATTGAGCAGGTATCACTGGATGTGCCTATCATTACAGCCATACCCTGATTTAAGGACATTCACGTTAAGGACATTGTTACAGTGTAACCATTCCCCTTTATGATCTCTTACATTTCTATTGTAATGAGGCAGCAATGGCTCTATTGAGACTACGCTATAGTGTACTGCCTATTAGGACATTAGTACTACAGACAGTATTTGTAGACTGTATAAGATAAGTGAAAAACCGTGCAAAAAGGTAGTGCTTCACTTTAAGTGAAATTTAGTTTTACATACATGTTCAGGGCCCATTGTGTATGTTAAATTTTGGAATGCCTGTACATGTATTGCCATTATTAGAGTTATTTAAATCAGAAGGAAAATATGTAAAATGTATCAGTACCTCAAAACACCACAGTGGCAAAAAATGATCGCAATAGATTGTGACCCCAGATGAGAACTAATTGGCCCAGCGAGTCTATAATAAAAACACAGATTTATTTGGTTTTCAGGATAGTCCTATGCACATCACAAAGGCAATGCCAGATACTATGGCCCTCCAGATGTTGCAGGACTACATTTCCCATACTCCTCTGCCAGCCTCTTAGCTGAAAGAGCATTCTGGGAGCTGTAGTTCATCAGCAGCTGGAGGGCCACAGGTCCCCCACCCCTGCTTTACATGTAGCTGCTCTGCCAGGCAAGGAGCATGGGAATTGTAGGCTACAGGATTGGGAGATCTTCTCCACAAGTAATGATGAAACATAGGGGGTGAAGAATAGAACTTCTATAACAATCCATGATTGATTTTAGGAAAATTATTCATTGTATCATTTAACATCAGCGTGACAGATCCTTGTGGCTGTTTTATTTGTTGTTGTTGTTTTATTCCTGGTTTCCAAAGCAAAGGTGTTTTTTCATCAAATAGAGTGAGGGGGGGGGGGGGGGGGAACGTGAAATGTATAGAAGGGAGACAATGGGAGCTAGGGGGGTATACGGTAACAATTGGGTTAAAGGGCACTGCGATCTGTTACTGATCACTGGTGCCCTATTAATAAATAAAGTGAATCCAATGAGCAGCTTGCTGATCAGGTTACATTATGACTCATCTTAAACAATAGCCAGAGTGTGGAGATTCTACGGACACCCAGATCCTAAAGAGACCCCCCTCCCCAGCCAGGGGAGCGGACACTGAGCATCTCAAATGGAGCCAGCAGACATATTATTTAAGTCTTGCACTGCAAATACATTCACTGAATTCTCCCGCTGTCCGGATCTGCAAGCCTTTAACTATTAACACATCACTAACTATCGCTTGCAGCTTGAAAAAAAAACAACACATCACAGTAACACATTTGTAGCAATCAATAAATAGCGAATGCATTTAATAGCCGGGAACAGTATTAAAGCTCATGCAGCAAGGATTGTAATCCATTTGCCAACAGAGAGCTAAGAACAACATTAGCCAGAAAGCACAGCCCCCAACAAAACAATTAACCCTGAATAGCAAGCAACAGTCTTACCAGCACCCAGACCATGTATTGCCATATCTGCCATCTTTTCAGATCTTATGCCATCTTATGATCACACACAGTCCTGCTGCAGTCTACGGTATTTAGATTACACTATAGACTAGGATCATGCTGATAATAACCATGGGCATGCTGTCGGCTTATAGGCGGCATAAGCTCCAGGCACATATATACAGCCTTACTTTGCTACAGACTGAAGTGACATAAATTAACTCTGAGAGTGCCAAAGAAGTATATGGTCAGAAAGGTTAATCTGTATTTTATGGGAGTTTTATGTTCTGCAGTCATTCACATTCTAACCATTCATGTTCCAGCCCTTCCAGTGGGGTCACCCAGCGATACAGTCAGTATGCTGCCATACAGCACTGTGTTGCACTATCCATGGACAGCGTAAAGGGTGAAGGATTTATTGTGTGAATACGCAGTGACAATCAAATGTTTGAATACATGACGACGTAGGTTTGTCGCTGCAGCACTGCATTACTTCAGTAAGATGTGGACTTACATAAGCGGATAATCCTGCTGTATGTCAAATGAATTAGGAATGGAATTGTTTTAAAATGAAAATGAAATGGACACAGTAAAGGGAATTTAAAGGGACAGTCTAGTCCCCAAACTCACTTTGGTGCAAGGTGAATATTACTGCTTATATAGTGCACATGCTTTTTTTTCCAGTGTGATTTGATGCAGGCATTCTGCATAAATCACATTTTTAATATCTGACTCAAAGCCCTCCCCAGTGATTACTCTGCATGTTTACTGCAGGGGCGGCAGCCCTCATTATATAGACACTGAGGATATCAGGTTTTGTTTCATTTAGTCACTTCCTGTGCTGATGGAATATAATGCATGGTGTGGACACTAAGTGACCTTGCTATTGTACAAAGTAGGATCTCTTAACAGTGCAACACATTGTCTGATGACATCACTAAAGAAACAGGATATTCAATTCATTTGAATTAAATTATTCTCATTACCTCCTGTAGAAAAAAAAAAGGGAAACTCAGTTAATGTGGGCAGTCGTGGTTTCTTGCAAACTGCTGTAATTTTACCATTTCATCTAGCTGTAAGTATTTCAAATTTTAAGTAATGAAAAATCTAAAACATTCATTTTTTTAAAGTACTTTGAAAGCACATTAATATGCATTAATATTTGGAAGATGCACTTCGGGTACCAGACAGTCCCTTTAAGAGTGAAGCCCAACACAGCTAAAAAAAAGTCTTAAATGTGTATGGTGAGGCATGGCGTGCCATTTCCTGCTGGAATTTGCTAACTGAATAAGTTTGAGGCTGCTAGTGCTGAAATGAGAGGCTATTTTGGGAGATCCAACACAGATAGGTCTGTTCACTAAAATCTGAGAATAGCTCGAGGAGATTTGACTTTGGAGGTCGACTTTCATTTTGAGACTTTACATTTCCGGTACCCGAATTTGACATAGGGAAAAAAAACAAAAAAAATGATTTTTGAGACCAGGTCAAGCTCGAGTGCCAAATTTGGCTTAGTCTCTAAATGAAAGTCTGCCTCCTCCTCGAGCTAATTGTAGTGAATAGACCCAAGAGAGACGTTACAATGTTCTTGAACACCGCTTTGATACTATATTTTGTACATGTATTTTCATTTATTTCAATGTAATACATAGTCAGATACGAATTAAACCAAGTGCACTTAATAATTCCCAGGTTCCTGAGCAGGACTACCTTGTCTGCTTCTTGCTGTGTCATTAAAGCTCCTCTCAGTTACTACTGGAGCAGGTCCTTGCTGCTTCTAGCCCATTTAGAGCGTTCGTATACATATATTATAGCCAGTTCTGCCAGTATGTTCTCAGTCAGTCCAGTTCCTTGTTCAATAATGGCCCCGTGACAGGGGTGGATGGGACTCTTCATCGCGGCTGCTTCCGCGCAGCCGCTTCACCGCCGACTCTACACAGCAAGACAGCCCGTCGCTGGAGATTTCATCGCGGGACATTTCATCGCTAAAGGTAAGTATTTTAGCTATTTTACTTTGGTTAGAATTAGGGTTTAGGGGGTTAGAATTAGGGTTTAGGGGGTTATTATTAGGGTTTAGGGGGGTTATCTTTAGTATTAGGGCTCGGGGGTTAGTATTAGGGTTAGTATTAGGGTTTAGGGGGTTAATTTTAGTATTAGGGCTCGGGGGTTAGTATTAGGGTTCAGGGGGTTAATTTTTGTATTGGGGTTAATTTTAGTGTTAGTATTGGGGTTCAGTGTTTAGTGTTAGTATTGGGGTTTGGGGGGGGGGTATTTTCTTTTTACTTGTACGTTTGTAAGAGCTGACAGTTCAGAGACAGTTCAGAACGGTCAGCGATGAAGATGCGGCGCGGAAGTGTCCTAGACCCTGACAGGGTAAGCGTATCGTCACTATTGCCTTCATACATATAACACATAAATGTTTCCACAACAACTCATATTCCCAATACTCAACTATTATCTTGTAATAATCAATATTCCAGTCCAAACCTTACGTACACATCTGCAACTATGTATACCCAGCTGTACCAAGACAAATGATTCTTCAGACAACATTTCAGAGTAACATTTGTCTATAAGCCACTTTCTGTATGTTAATGACAGCAGAGGGCCAAGGACCAACCCTTGCGGAACAACAATACAGAGTGGAACAGCACTACACAGTGAAGGAGTGCTCAGATACAATATACAAAGATGTAGTGTCAGTGCTAGAGTGGAAAACAGCAACCCAAATTGTGACAACCCAAAAATCACAAAAACCTACAATAAAAACAGAGAAAAGGGTTTGTTTAGGTGCAATAATAGTGATTAGATAGTATTGGTCCCCAGCACATAAAAAAAATCTCTGAAAGCGAGATTACAACCTGGTGTTTTCAGGGAATAGATGTGCTTTTCTTGTATTCCACAATAGATATGATAAGAGGCTATATGTGAAACAAGAAGGCACAAAACACTCTGATGGTATAGTATGTTTGTATATGAATAAAATGTAAGGATACACCAACGGATACAAGTGTAGATTAAAAAAAACACATGTAGTGCGTAGGTGTGTAGATATGTTTAGCAGTCGTTTTCTCAGGTATCCAGTAAATTGTGTCAACAAAGTAGTATATAGACCCCATTTAGTGTCAACAAAGTAGTATATAGACCCCATTTAAAGGGACACTACCACTTACATAAGATGTAACTAGATAACCTAGTAATTTAAAGCAAGCATATATATATATATAAATCATATGCCACTGTTTTTTTTTATATGATTGAATAAATTGCATATAAAAGGAAACATAAACTTAGGTGTTTATCTCCTGGCTCCAATTTGAGAATATTTCCCATGATGCAACAACGTCCAAAAACTTCCAGCCTGTCTCACTTTACAACTGTTGCCAAAGCCTGCATGAGGATGTCATAAGATACTCCCCTGCTCTCTTACTCGCTCCTGTGTATCATAGTGGGCAGGACTAGGTGGCTGTGTACAACTTTTTTTTACCTGCTTTCCAACACAAAGAGAGGAGATTAACCTGATAAAACAGAGACCTGAGATAACTTCTGCTCACCATATCTACACACCTAGATGGGATTTTATCATCTACACCTGTGACTGCATTGGATATATCTTTACATTTTACCGATATACAAACATACTATACCGTTCTGTGTTTTTTTTATTGTATATATTCATGAATGCAAAAAAAGTACATCTATCCCTAAAAAAGTCATGTTGCACTTGCTCAGATAGCTATGACTCAACCCAAGAGGGTTAGGGTTTGGTCTCAAAAGTGTTAAACACTTAGTAATGTTAACTTTGCAGTTTAAAATGTTTGGGTCATACAAAAATTACACGGTATAACTTTACAGCAAATAAAAAAAAACGTGCCAGTCAAATTTCTAGTATATTTAGAGATTTGGTTTTATTTGGATTTTTAGTTCATCAGTTTTACATCAATCGTTTTTAACTGAAGACATAAAAAAACCCCAAAAAAACATAACGATTGCCAACAAAGTGATAGGCGTGCATCTGTCTGCTCCCAAATGGTGCTGCCAACAAGTATCAATGCATAGTGAGCTGTCCAAAAAATTGTGCAGAGGGTTGGAATTCAAGGCAGAGGAAATCAAATGACAAAGTTTCAGAAAACTAGTATTTGGGACCTAGAGTAATAAAATGTAAAATGAATCACTTAGGAAACAAAAAATATAACATTTGGTTGCATGCATCTTGCGGACAGCATACTGAATCAATCTGAATTAGGATCAAGGGACCAAGTGACGATAAATGGCCTAAAATAATACTTTAGCCCTCTGTGCAAGAAGAGAAAGAAGAGAAGAGGGTATAAGCCCACAAATACATTAAAGGATTCATTAAAATGTATGAATGGTTTTTTTTTATGTTGAGAAGAAGAAGAATAAAGACATCATGTGAAGCTGGAGGGTGAAAGATTAAAGGACAACTGTTTGCAATAATACATTCCGTTTAACTGAAAGATGCATCAAGTGTTGGCATTTTAAACAGAAATGATTTAATGACCCAAGATTCTAAACCAAATGTGGCCCCCCTAAGAGAGTTATACAGACACAGAAGGCTCAATAAGGTACTTTATTTGGATTTTTCAGTAAATAATTTCTAACATGCCTACATTGTTCAGTTAAATGGAACTTATTTTATACGGTCAGTTGTCCTTTCGGAACGAATATCCTTTTATAGTAAAAGTCTAGTAGATTATAAAATTACTCAGGAAGTACACAAGACTAATCTAGAGAATAAAAAAAATATGAAATTTTAGATTGTCAGACGAAATGGACCGATTGCTTCTTGTTTTAAGACCGTTTACGACCCTATGTTTGCTAGCTGGAAAATGTTCGGCAATCACTCTGATAGATGATAGTAATATAGGGAGGTTACCAAATCACTTTTACTGGATGGGTGTGCTTTAATACAGAAGCACCAAACGCAGGTCTTGAAGTGTTGATTGTTCGTTTATATTTTAATTCAAGAAATCTGATCAATCTGATCAATCCTGAAAAGATGGAGCCAGAGAGAGAGAGAGAGAGACTTTTAAATCTTTTCACATCTTTTAGATGTGTGACTTGTTCTACCTGGTCCTAAAAAAAAAAAACAGATTTAAAGACTGTCCGGATTATGGTTTCCAAGCTATGGTGCACATCAAAAAATGCCATTCCCATAACAGGGCAGGAAGAAAGTGTTAATGGATGCCTTCTACAAAGTAATCATGACTCTATATCCTGGTTTAATGACAGTGGTACGTACCCATGGAAGGATTCTGATGATGACAGCTCAGTGAGGTCAATAATTGTTAATACTTTAAGAATGCTTGAGCCTAGTCTAACCAATCAGAGTTCAATCACTGTTTCATTTACGGAGTAATCAAACCCTTGTATCTTGGTGTGTAGACAACCACTGACTAACTCACTTGGCCATATCAAACACCTTTAATTATTTTTATATGTATAGCAGGGGTGTCAACTGCATCATGCACGTAGCAGTGAGACGCACACAAACACACTAATACCAGCTAACTCACTGTCCTGGATCCAACATAACTTACACGCTCCTATGACCACTAACTCATCATGATCATTCATTCCAACTATTACTATTTATGGTGTAATAAATCATTTCTCCGCAAGTCTGGTCATACAACTACCTAGTATATAGTTTGCTACTCAATATTCAAAAAAGGAGGTGGGTCTATGACTGGCCAGAGGCAATCTCTGTTATCCCTTCTGTTCTCACCCAATCACAAGCAGGATAAATGCTACAACAAGCTAACTACCTGTACAATTGACCAAACACCATCCATTCCAATTGTTATTCCTAAATAATTGTGCTTCTTGTCAAATAAGTTGGTAAGCAGCTGGGTTTGACAAATATCTGTAGGCTTCAGGAGCCAACCTGGCCAATATGGGAGAAGTCAGCCTAGCTATTTGTAAGAGCCAGGGAACAGTTACTTCCACAGAACTGTATTCAAAAAATCAAAAACATTAGGAGCTAGTCCTAGAGAGTCATGGCTCCCTGGCTCCTTGGATTTGTCAAGCCGCGGAGAACATTATCTCTTGCTGGGCATTCGTAAGGCACTCGCCTGCTCATGGTACCAAAATCTCACCTTCATAGATGGGGTCCAAGCGCAGTCTTTTTACCTTCTGCTTTTCCAGCAGGTCCATCTTCTAGACAGGGCAACTTGCTACACCCTGGCATATCACCCCATGTCACTGCTCTCCAGGCTGCAAGGAAGCAGTGAGATATATGGTACCTCCATCAAAGAGCACAACAGACCCTCTTATAAAAAAAAATACCTTAACACAGCACCAACAACAACATGCAACGTTGCACACAGACACCAAGAGTGGCAATACCGCACAATGCACAGGACTCACAGTAAAATAATTTACACTGTGTGCATGCTCTGCTGACCAACTACATTAACTAAGCCACAACAAAAGTAGAAAAGCAGACGGCACATACACATAGCAAAACAGCCGTCCGATCTGCAAATGAACTGGCAGCCCTCCCCGAAAACTGCCATGTTAGCAATATACTTATTATATCAGGTCTCCCCTTGCATTAAAGAGGATATTTGATTCGTTTGAGCCAGTCTGGTCATTTGTAGGAACCAGGTGATATACTGATTTAAACATCAGTTTTATTGAAAATTCTGCTACCACGAACTGGCTCCAACTGTGTTTTAGCAAAGTACTATATATTATGTTTTGCTTCTTGATAAATTGCTCTGAAATATATTTGTTTACTGAAAAACAGTCCTCTTAACAAACCACTAGGGGGCACTCTGCGCACACACTATCACCACATGTCACTGAGTTGTAAAAACATTTCTATTTGGCAGAGAGAGCTAGCTGCTGCTGTGCTCTGCTACTGGGGAAGCTGTTGGTTAGCTTTCCACACTACCGCCATCACTTAAATGCCAAGTACTGACGATTTGTCCAGAAGATGGACTTTAATGGTTAATGGAACACCGACAACATTTGTTTTTTAAAGGAGAAGTCACATAGGTTATATTTTATCCCATTGTGGAACTTTGTGCTCTAAACACAGTATGCTTTAAAACAAAGCACAATAAGATTAGCCTTTTACAATTATCCCCACTCCACTGTATATATATATATATATATATTTATATACATACATAAAATAGATGACCTGGCACACCAATGTTCAAGCAGGAATGTGTCCTTAAAAAGGGACTCTATAACTTAAGCATTATTTTTTCCTGTGAATGTAAATAATATAAATGATTAAAAATGGTCTATACCTAGTGTTAGCAGAACTGCAAGTGAATGCCTAATTTGAAGGTAAATAGGTTTTAAATGTGTCTGTGGAGTGTCCTGTTTAAGACATCACCAGTGTCTTGATATGCAAAGGAACTGCTTTTCAATGGGCAAAGCGTCATTTGCATATCAAGCTACTAGTGATTCGGCATTTTCACAATGTAACAGACTGTGAAAGACAAGCACGGTAATCATTTTAATCATCAGTTAAAAAGTCGCTTGTATTTACAACACTCTCTGTAGGAGCCTGGCACAGCCTGCAATTAAAAACTTTGAAGTACAAAAAACCACACATCAGGCTTTGGTACCCGTTTCCATTTTCTTCCATTTTTGCTAACTTCCAGAGCGTCTTTAACATTTTTTAATGATACAATGTTTTTATTTTGAATCTATAATTGGATTATGATCAGTGGCAGCCTCCCTTCTCCATTGCTTGCATCAAATCACGCTGTACTAAGCTTACTTTAGAAGCCAGTCTGCTACCACTCTAGATGTACATCCACAGAGCTCTAGAGCAAATACCAAAACACAACTAGACTTCACTTGTCACATTTTAAGGAGCCAGGCCTCCTTATACTCCTGGGGTTTATCAAATTCTGTGTTATAGGGACTTTCTTACTTAACATGATCCATAAATATATATATTTTAAATGTGATGTAAATCTGGAACCTATACAGGATGTGTGACATGTTTGCCCCCGTGTATTGCACTATTGTTAGCACATGAAGATCTTCCTAACCAGCACACAGAGGCCTGCCTTTTTGAAGGTCATTATAAGTATGTTGCCAGGCAACATAATGGAGACTTAACAACTCTATGCGCAGTGGGAAAATAGGATTTTATTAGCCTTGACAGTCAATTTCTACTGATATGATTTTCATAATCCTGTCAAGTGTTATCAATAGAGTATGTTACAAGAAGATGGTTAGAGTCAAATCACAGGGCCTCGTGCTTGAACATCCATCAAAGCACAATTAAAAGGGCATAGTGGTGCTGGGACCACCAGATTTCACAGGTTCAACCTGTTAACTTTTCAGGCCAAGAACAACATTGGTTCGTGCATTAATCTAATGGTTAGATTATCTAGGGTTCGATCAGCAGTTTGTGCAGATCACACATTTTTTTACATGCACACTATGCCAAACCTATAGCGTGTAGTACTTTATTTGGCTAAAACATATCTAGCTGTCAATTATTTGCTACATAAGTGGAATAGCTAAAAAAAAACAAATGAAATATTCCTAGTGCAATGATGGTACACCTATGGCGTGGGTGGCACAAAGAG
This sequence comes from Pelodytes ibericus, assembly GCA_036172795.1. NCBI lineage: Eukaryota > Metazoa > Chordata > Amphibia > Anura > Pelodytidae > Pelodytes > Pelodytes ibericus. The sequence goes on from CM069867.1 coordinate 58,376,066, forward strand.
ATCTCAGGGGAGGCACTCTGCATCTGACAGCTGGATGCCATCATTCCTGGAAAGGCCTGAGAAAACATTATGTTCCAAGGAGTTTCATGCACATTCTGTACATATATTGCTCCATTACTGAACGGTTTTCAATGTTGTCTTACTGGATCAACAACATCCAGCAACCCCACCTTCCAAGATTATCAGGATGTACTGTAAAAGACCAAGTTGAGAAGGGTCTCTACACATACGGAAGAGATGTAGGGAGTAGACAAATGGAAAGTGGAACGGATTTCTCGGTGGACATGGAGGTTGGGGAAGAAGATTGAAATGGACAGGGGTAAAGGATGAACTGACAGACAGGGAGGTTGGGATGGGTGGCTTAAAATGATTATTGGGGTTGAGGTCAAACAGAGGAGAGTTGCTGATATGAAGATATACAAGGTAATACAAAGAAGGACAGAGAAAGTAGTTTATATGGCAGGACATTGAGCAGAGGGGTTGGGTGGAGAAAAACAAGAGAAGGGAGGGCACTTTGAGATTTTTAACTTGGTTTCCTACTTACTGCCTCTCTGTTTCCTAATCCAGTGAATGAGTCTATAGAGAATAGAGTGGCACCCCGCATGCACCAACATCGCAAGAGCCTATAGTAAATGCTACAAAGCCCAGAGGAGGACTGGCAATGAGGGCAATCACCCCCCAGGCTGCTCTGCTTTTCACTTTCTATTTACTTGCCTTGTCTGTCTATCAAGCTTTGTACCTTACCTGTCAGCAAACCTGTTTTGCATGTCTACGTGTGTCTATCTGTGATGATATCAGGTGGGATGATGAAGTGGCACCAAGGGTAATTAAATTATTTTGGGCCTTCAGGCCAACAGTTAGTAGCCCTCCCCTGACAACTCCTATGTCAAACAAAGCAAATACCTGGGATTTTACCTCAGAAAACTCTAAACAGTCGGCTGGCATTAATCAAATTGTTAATTTTGATGCACCCAGCCACAAACAAGCAATAACACTTAAGATTTCTTTAATATGTGTGTGATAAATATAAACTGGTTTAAAGCTTACTATACGTGTGGAGGCAGTAGTGTTCTAAACAGTGGTTTTCTTTGTGGCTTTCCTTTGTTTATGATCACTTTTAAGTGATGAGGTACGAAGCTGATAACTGATTGGTAATTAGCACCTTTCCATTTTCTTTTCAAAGGAGCAATTATCTCCTGCCTGCCAGCACTGAAACACAAACAGCCACCGGTGGCCCAAGGCTTTTGGCAGAAAAGCAGGTTCATTTTTCAGGCCTTCTGCATTTCTTTTTAAAGATGCCAGTTTAGAGAGCGTATTAGAACTTTCAGCAGAAATATATATTTTCAGATGCATAAATAGACAGATATGCAAGATATAGGCCTAAATCAGCATCAGATTTAAATTCATCTCAATCTAGGCTGCAATTCTGTGAAGGACCCGGCTTCATCATAGAAGTCCCGGCGGTCATGCCGGGGGTGGCAGGGAAGGATGTCTGCGCATATCGTGCAGACATCCTCCGGCTGTTAGCGAGGGGAATCCAGGTCCCCTGCAGCTCTGCGGGGGACCTGGATCCCAGTCTTATAGCCTGACACTGATTTGAGGTCAGATTATAAGACGACATCGAATATAAGAGCATTTGTAGAGCATTTGCTATGAAAAAAAACTTGTCTTATTTTCGAGCAAATACGGTATCTATGAAGAACGCTGCTCAGACATCATATAGAATGAGCAATAACTGGATTTACTACTGACTTCACTGTTCCTGGAAAACACAAATATGGTCATCACTGGCCCTTTAGAGGGGTTGGTTATGTTTTGTGTTTTTTTCATGAATAAATATTCTTTGCAAGTTGTATGCAATGGTTTGGTGTGCTGAGGGGAGGAAAGGTATCTTGCAGCTTTAAAAAGTTATGCCTCAGGGAGAAAGGGGGGAAGAAAGCTCTAAGCAGCAGTACTGCTTCATGAGTCCATTGATTCATATTGTGCATGCTTATATATACTATTTAAACAAAGAGAACATTTAAAAGAACAAATTTTATTCTCAATATATATTAAAAGGTGAAAAATCACCATAAATAGTTGCAAATTAAAGGGACAGTGAAAGGGTAAACCGGCAAAAGGTTATACCAAATATTTACCCCAATCAATACTAATAGATACAAAGGATATATTAAATCATATATCACAAATGAAAACCAAAAACACACACATACAAAAAGAATAATAATAGATAATGATAATGGACAAAAAATATATATGAAAAAATTAATAATAAATAATAATGGAGCCCTATATTATATACCTGTCTATAAACAGAGTGCAGCCTGGGAAATATATCTAATTCCAAAGTAGTCCAACAAAAAATAGATAATACAAGAAAAATAATAGCAGGGGTGGAGTAAAATGGAAGTCCTGACGAAGCCGCCACGGCGAAACGCGCGTCGGGCTTCTCCTTTTTCTTTTGTTATTTTGTTTGTTGACATCTAGCCCTTTTAACATCTTCTTTGATTACCTACCTGTCGCCAGTTTGCAGCTTGTGCTGTCCTTTCTCTTATCTTTTGCTATCCCCGCTATTAGGCGTATGATCATTAGATAGGAATTACTTTGATTTGAGATTAGGGACTTCCATTTTACTCCACCCCTGCTATTATTTTTCTTGCATTATCTATTTTTTGTTGGACTACTTTGGAATTAGATATATTTCCCAGGCTGCACTCTGTTTATAGTTTTAATATATATTGAGAATAAATTTTGTTCTTTTAAATGTTCTCTTTGTTTAAATATCATTATTTCGGGTTACCCCCGGCTATTTCTATTGTGTAGCTTTGCTTCGCTTATGGTTGATGCTTATATATACGCATCCATTTATAAACCCACAAAAAACTTGATATTTGTACATTCTCTACATTCACAGTATAAATCAAGGCTTAGATTTCTGTACACAGTAGTAAAAGATGTATGTGTGTGTGTGTACTGGGCTTTTAAGCACTATGCATCTGAAGACATTGCTTATTGAGTGGGCTACTTGGTTTACTGAAGTTTAAAGAGGAAACACAACCACCCAAGAGCTTGCTTCCCTGCGACTTCCATTAGCAGTATACCGTTCAGAAATGAGTGAGAGGTCATCACATTGAAGCATTTTATACATTGTTGATACATATTGCACTATACACCGATCGGCCATAACATTATGACCACTGACAAGTTGGCAAGCCGGCAGAGGCAGTGTGATGCTTTGGGCAATGTTCTGGTGGTTCCTGCCATTCACGTGGATGTTACTTTGACAAGTTCCACCCACCTAAGCATTGTTGCAGACCATGTACACCCTTTCATGGAAACGGTATTCCCTGATGGCATTGGCCTCTTCCAGCAGGATAATGCGCCTGCCACAAAGCAATAATGGTTCAGGAATGGTGTGAGGAACACAACAACGAGTTCAAGGTGTTGACTTGGCCTCCGAATTCCCCAGATCTCAATCCAATCGAGCACCTGTGGGTTGTGGTGGACACAATATTAGGCAGTTAATCATAATGTTATGGCTGATCGGTATATATATATATATATATATATATATATAGAGAATCCAAGGGTGGTGCACTCAGCTTAGGTGAACAGCAGGTTCAAAGTGCCCGGGTGCTGTGTAGCAGGAACACACAGAAGTCCAACAGAGACAGCAAAAAACACGCACTCACGGGACCAAATTGTAGATAATACGATCTTTAGTCGATACTCCAGACAATAACAGGAACAAGTAATCGACGTTTCGGTCCCCCTCAGGGACCTTTATCAAGACTGATATAATATATTTATTCTGTGTCATGCTTACATCTGAAACATGATCTGAGAATCTAAGGTGCCATATATATTTTATTATAACACTTTGACTATATTAAGCATTCGACCCACTTTATCTTTTCTATTTCAACAGATCTCCATTTCCCCAGATCTCAGTTCAATTGAGCATCTGTGGGAGGTGTTGGACACACATGGAGGCCCCAACTCACAACTTACAGGACTTAAAGTATCTACTGCTAACAACTTTCAGAGGTCTAGTGGAGGCCATGCCTTGATGGGTCAGGGTTGTTTTGGTGTCTAAAGGGGATCTGCACACCCAAGCAGGGTTAGGCACCAACATCTGCCATGATGGACATTTACTGCGGTCTGTGACAGCCAATTTAATGACCTTCTGTGGAACATCACAGACCTTGCCATGGTGTCCTTATATTGACACATTTCCAATCCCTGATCCCAAGTGGTCCATCACAATCACAAATCTTTGTAAACATAGTGTAAATTTTTTAGATGTAAAGGATCACCCCCGTCTAAAAAACTGGACAAATAAATGTGTATTAAAAAGGACACTAACAATAAAATAAAAATATTTCTTCCTTTTTTTTTTTTTGCAGTACTTTTACATTGCCCAGTGAGATATCCACTGCACATGGGCAAGATGTCAGTGATGTCATCAGCGACAACACTCAACTGTCCTACCCCTCCAATCCCTTTTAGTATTAAAAAAAGGAAGTGACACTGTCATTGGTTGAAAAAGATGCAAGAAGCATGACAAAAGCAAGCTTCAACCTCTTTATACCAAGAGCAAGGCTGTGCCTTTCAGAATAGCAGTCATACAGATGTTCCCCATTTATTTATTGTTTTTTAGCGTTCAGTGCTGGTTCATAAGTTAAAGGACAGCTAAAGTTTTTGTTTTAAGCCTTGCTCCCTAAAAGGAAGAAAGGGTTAATACAATAGTGCCCACTCTTATTTAGAGATACAGGAATCAGGAAAGATACATGTGTCAGGTGGCTGGCGCACGCTGACACTGTCAATCAGAGCGGGGGCATGCAGCACTTGTCTTGGCGGGGTTCTTCACATCAACGGTCCCCTCTGAGGTTCCCCTCTGAAAACTAGGGTGTCTCTCTGCACTGGTAAAGAGAGACAATCGACAACCTGACCAGACTGCCTTCTTCCCATGACAGCAAGGATGCTGCTGGTCTGAGGATAAACTGCCATGTCCTATCAAAGGTTCATGACAGTTTATCCTTAAACGAGGGGCACTAAATGAAAATTTTGTTTTCCTTTAAACATGTTTAAAAACACAATTTATACAAATGTATCAGATTAGTTCTAAATAGAATATAAATGTGAATCCAAATCTGTAACCTACCCTACTGTGTAGTAGAGGATTATGGGTAATGAATGACTTTTCTCAAGGACCAGATTAACTCAAGTTGTATATCTAGGACACCTCCACTACCAGACACAGTGTGACAAAAATATTCAACACCATGCGACAGGTTCATACCCAAGTGATCTTAGATGGGTATACCCATGTACCATGAATTGTACTAAATGTGGGGGCATTTGCATGACTTGGATTAGCCCTGAATAGCATAAAAATACTGTTTAATGGACAAATATAAGCTACAGTATCCTCTTTTACATGTAGAGATGTCTGGGTAATGATATGCAAATGCACGGTAATGCATGTATCATATAGACATGTTAAAAGAGGTTGTATATGTAAAGTATAATTTTAGCTAGAAAACAAAAATCAAGAGCAGCCATCCATCTATCTTTCAATATGAAAGATAGATGGATAAATTCTTACATACAGTACAGTGCAAACATTTTAGTCAGGTGTGATAAGAACGCTTTGAAAAATATTTTTAAAAAAAATGTTAATAGTTTATTTTTATCATTAACAAAATGCCAAGTGAAAAGAAGAAAAATCTAAATCAAATCAATATTTGGTGTGACCACCCTTTGCCTTCAAAACAGCACCAATTCTTCATGGTAGACTTGCACACAGTTCTTGAAAACACCTCAGCTAGTCTTGACCTTGCTGTTCTCTCCAGTCCTGACCTTGGCTCCTCCTGGTCTTGGCCCCTGGTGGAAGTGTCGGGCAGCATCAGAGTATGTCTGTGAGCACTGAGCAGCACACAGACCTCCTCCGGCTGTCCCACTAGACACCTGGGAGTCTGGAGGAGCATTGCAAGTCTGGGTGCAGATTGGCATCTCTGGGGACTCATTGGCAAGTTTGGGATTTTATTTGTATTAAATATGAAAAAAACGGTTTATACACACATTAATATTTACTAGTAAAACTTTTTTCCTACAGGGTTGTCTTATATTTAGGCCTTTTCTTTTTTCCGCCTAAATTAATACCCAAAGTTTGGGGAGGACATCTATGTGCATTACCCAGAACGAATGGTTATCATGGAAGGGAAATTATTTTATGAATTTTGGTGAATTGTCAACTTGATATTTCCAAACTTGTTACTTCAACACAATTATCAGCTTAGACAAAACACAGCTAACCTATTTGTAAACAGCTCAATGTTTTCAACAAAGCATTATTTATTATTGCTCTGCACTATTTATTTCATTTTTTTTTATTTTTGAAAGCCTTTATGCCATGCATTTAAGTGTCTGTTATTTGGGCATTATATGCTTGTACCCCTCCCCAGTGCCAGAGACTTGTAATTTCTATTTAAGGGAGAATGCACAAGACATATTAATACAGAACACACGCCATTATAAATGACTGTTGTAACAGGACTAGACAGGAAGTGCAAAATGCCTTTTTAATCTGAGCAAGATAAACAAGTTTTCCTCCAGCACATCCCCTTATTAAACTGGATACTGATGCATACAAATTAGCAACAAGCAGTGACATTTCCAAGATGAAGCCTTCTCATTTGCAAACTACTTCAGTGAGGTTTGAAGCTGTCAAATCCATTTCCCTCCAGCATATCTTTTAAATGTCACCATTCCGACAAAAAGGGGATAAAGGAATTGTTTTAACTCTTGGAAGGCCAGAGGGTTGAGTGATACATTGAAGTGTAACACACATCATTTAGCCCCTCCAGTATCCCAACGGGGTAAACACGGGCTATTTTTTATGGTGTCCAAGATGACTCAGTACCCGTCACAAAGTGCTCGTGACATCTGCACTGATTACGTCTAACACTTTCTGCTTTTGGTGTTTACACAACACTTTGTGTGTTTTTTCATAATATCTCCCAAAAAGGAGAAGGGTGCTCTGACAGTCCAAACAATACATTAGCTTTTTCTCCCCAAGTAGTGTACTGCGTAAGGTCCTCTAGTCACTACAGCCAATCAAATCTGTAAAATGTATTGGGTCCCCTGTTCTCTAACACGCAGATGTGCCAGGACAAAGCAGGGAAATCAAACTACTCTACATGTGCAGTACAGGGAAGGGAATTACCAGATCCTCTTCATGTCAAGAGAAGGCAGCAGACAAACACAGTAGCAAGCCCCTCTATTAGATCTGAATCAAAAAAATGTGCTTTGTTGGGTATCGTCAAGGTGACCTTGTGAGCTAACCGCTTGCATCCCTGTCACGGTTACTTGATTAGGTCTTTATCATTTCGAATAATAAGATTTATTTATGCGGAGGTTACACTAAAGCCATGTAACGGCTATATTGCCAGATAAATGAAAGGTTCATTTTAGTTTAATCCCAGAGCAAGCGCTAATACACACTGGGAACAGTGTTTACAGATTAGAATTACTTGTTTTGTTGATTCAGGATTAAGACCACTTGGCACCATCAACAGGAAATATACAACTCTCATAAGTCACATGACCCAACACAACAGCCCCCCTTTCAGATTGAGAAGATTACTGCTCCTTGAAGGGAATAGGCCAAACCTGCAAATGGGAATCCCTGCCCAGGCACCTATCCAGGCCTTGCCAACCATAGTATGATATCCTTGGATGGTGATTATTTACTTCTACCTGCAAATTAGACATTTATGGCACATTTATGGCACAGCCACTTTTGTGAAGAAGAAAAACAGATCCTAGGTGCGGAGAAAAACAATCTCTGGCATCCCAACTGGCGGGGACTACAGTTCCCATCAGCCATTTCTTGATATTCCATCTGTGTTGAATTACACTTCACTTTATGTACAGCCATGTTCTGCGTTCTCTCTCCATTGGACTGAAATTCCATCATATCATTCCATATATTGGCGATAGACTAGGGTTGCCACCCGGCCTGTATTTTAGCGGCAGGCCAGGATTGGCATCGGGCCAATGTTAAGTCTATGGAGACAGTACCAAGGCCGGTATAGTTCTGAAAAAAGGTGGCAACCCTACAATAAACAAGGAAACTGGAATGTGTGTTGTACCCTATATGAGCCTGAGAATCTAAATATAAGATTGTTCTGAAGGGGCGTGTCTTCCAAAAGCATGCTATATCACCATTAGTAAAAACTCAGTGTTTATTCAGATCTACAGAGTCCAGTCTATACACATTTACATACACAGTACTACTTTTCCATGTTTACGAATAAAACTATAACACACAACCTGTTGTCTCATCCATTAAAAGGCTTAATCACTGCAGCCTGCTGGTCTGTTTTAACCCTGCATATATCACTTTTGACAAGGTAACGATATTGCTGATAGGCTTAAATTTACAGTCTGCTGCTAATTACAAAACCTCTGTCTAAAGAAACTTCCTTCGGCATTAAAACAAGTCTACTCCTCGTCATTCTGTGAGAGATACAACTGTCTAACAAACGTGGACAGATACTCATGTACCATGGGTACATGAGCGTCTCACTCGATAAAGTTGGCAGCAAGTGTACAACATAGAGAATTGAGAGGTTTTGACTATATGATTTATTTTACTGAGGTAGATGACCTCTGCTGCATTATTAAAACGGCCATTTTACTGGTGCGCCAAAGGTTATTCAGACTTGCTCTCCCATCACTGGTGTATGTGTGTGTCAATCATGAGTTGCACAGCCAATAGCAGGGGAGAAAATTGCATCTCCTCTCCAGCTTAAGGTATAGTTATGGCATCCAATCAGAAACTTCCAAAAGATATAGCTATCAGTTTAGAACAGTGTTCTCTAGACTTCTATCTGATTACAAGCTGCTGTGGAGGGTTTAGTCCTTCTTCAAGCTCCCCTGTCATGTCACAGCATGTAGTATCAACCAGGAAAGTATAACACACAGAGAAACCACTTAATTATGGGTGTGCTACATTTGCCACAGGTTCAAATACAAACATATTATCATGTGTACTAAGCAGCTATAGCTATGCAAGGTCAGTGTAATTGGACATATTTAGCTTTTTTGGTGTAAAGTCAAAATATTTAACTTATATGTTTAAACACTTCTTCCAAACTTTTTTGGTATGCTTTATGTAGCTTGCCTCATGCTCACACCTGTTAAGGAAGCATCATTCATGTATGTATAGTGCATCTGTGACAACCTTAAAGCACCAATATTATTTTTTCATACATGCCATGGAAAATGCATTGGGCGATTGATCATCCTCACTGGCCAGCGCTCTCACGGAGCTCACTGCCCGAGCAACTGAGGGAGTAAGAAGGAAACTGAAAAATTTGTTAAGCGTTTCTATGCGAAAAAGGTGCACAGGTCACGGACAGGCAATGGTTCAGATCATGATCTATTGCAACTCATTGAACCCTAGAAAAAAAAACTATTAGCTTTCACAATAAAACCCTAGTCCTCCTAGTCATCACTCGAACACATCCACATGTGAAGGCAAATAACATTTTGGCACTATAAACGGTAATAAAGACACAAGCTCTACATCTTAAATTAAATATATCTGTACAAACGTGTAAAGTGTTACTTTTACTGTCATGTCAACCACTTCAGTGCCAGAGGGTTGGGCAAACAAAAAACATCTCACGATGTAAGCTGGCTCCACTTTCTGTTTGAATCAGGAGGGCAGGTGCTTCACAACACCTGATCCACAAGTGTAGATACATACGAAAACAAGAAAAGTGTGCACTCCGCTCTCTGATGAATGGTGATGAAAAAGTGCTTTATTCAGTGCGATAACAGACTGGATACAACACAAAGACTGTGAGAGAAGGGCCACCTTACGCGTTTCACGTGTTTCCCCGCTTAATCATAGGTTAATACCACCTATGATTAAGTGTGGAAACATGCTGTACCCAGTGTTGTACCCATTCTGTTATTGCACTGAATAAAGCACTTTAGAGAGAGCGGAGTGCACACTTTTCTTGTTTTCGTTGGGCCAACAAAAACCACTGCCAGCTCAAAGAGTTAATATATGCATTTGACTGTAGAAAAAAGCACGCTACCCAGCCTCCAACATACACTGTGTCAGAGATTTTCTAAAAGCAGGTGGTGTGATTGTCCCAAATCTGAACTGTTTTAAAGCAGAAGTCACTAGAGAGTAGTGAACCAGCATGTCACAAACGTGGTGCAAAATACTAGTGGGATTGCACTTTTGTTTTCTGATTTTTGCAATTTATGATGCCATTTATTCAATATATATGATCTTTATATTCACAAATTAATAATTTTTAATACATGATTTGTGGATTTTTAGATGCTGACACAACCTTGTGTATTCTTTAAGCACGTGGCTTATTAAAATTGCAGATTATTAATCCAGGTCTTATATTAATATACCAATTGCACATATCTGAAATATAATGTTCTTATTTCACTTAAGAAACTGCTGCTTCTCTATAAAATGAAAATCACTAAAACCAGTTATGGTGCATAAAACGCTGTACATGATTATAGATCACTACTTCACAGTTATATTGAAGAGTATTCAATGTCCTGGATGTGAGCATGTTGAAAAGGTGGCATTTTTTGGTTTCTCATCTTTTCCCCTCCCCCACAATTGAGAGCAATTCTTAAAATAAATATAGAATTGACGTAAAAACGAAATATGACAAACAGGCGCAGATCTGACCTTTACACGCCATGGACAGGGATTACTGAGGCAAAATTATAAAGAGTGGAGCAATTGACATAAAAATCAATTGATTGATCTACTTTCTCTACATCAGAGAATACAGCACATATACTGATGCAACCATGTGCTGATAAATGATTGGTGGAGAACCTTTTGGTCTCCATCTGATGTAGACTACATTCCTCATAAATAATAATAAGTGGATGCCTGAGCATGATGAGGAATGTAGCCAGAGTCCCTAAACATTACCTAACAATGTCCTATAAAGTAAGCTGTCCAGATTTACCAATAAACATATATGCTGCAAGACTTAATTAAAGTGGTTACATTGGAGACCCCTTAAAAGGAAATCAGATAATCCTACTAAACAGCCAGGTATTTATCTCAGCACGCAAGCCTATATTTGTAATAACATGGTCAAGGTCACATGCTTCTGACACAAAGGGTTTGGATCATAAACTTTAGCTCTCACCCAACCTTACTGTTACTTGGGAATGAATACATTAGACTCTGCATAGTATATTTAGCAGCACAGACCAGCTATACTTATTTACCCTGTATTGAGCACAGAGTAAGGATAATAATGTGTACCAGCAAAGCCCTATTATTATATTGTCTATGAGAACACAGCTCTGTAAGCAGCATGCACCCGGCTGCACAAAGCTAGGAACCATCCAGCAGCCCCCTCCCCTAGGAGTCCCCACACAGTGAAGACAATAAACTAGAGCAGACCACACAAATGCACACTGATGCACAAGTACATACCCCCTTCCCTCACCCACCCCGCAAACTCCAGACTTGGGGAACAGGACAAAGAACCCTGGACCTACCTTGAACCATCCCTGGGGCGCAGGATGAGGAGTCTCATTCAACTCTGCTCTGATGGGTCCTCCTGATAATAGTTCTCTCCTTTGGACCCGGTCCCCTCAGCGGAAGTCCTACTGGTCTTGCACCAAAAAAAGCTCCCCCTTGTCCCTGACCTGCTCCTTCACTTAGCCCAATACAATGCTGCAGTAAGATGGACAACTGGAAGGGCTTCTTCCTCTCCCTTTCCGCCCCCCTTCACTTTTGGCTAGGCGGGGTCTGTAAGTGCAAACCAATAACACAAGGCTGGGCATGGGGACTCCGGACCACTCCTCAGGACGTCACCATCATCCCCCCACCGCCTGGGAGGCAGGGGGTCCATACTGTTCAATGTGCCTTGAGGAAGATGCTGGGAGAGAAAGACAGGCAAAAAAAAGATACAGTGACAGCCACAGTGACACTGGGTGGGGACAGACACTGCATAAAGCATTATGGACTGACCACTTCACCTAGGACTTCATTAATCCGACATGTTATATACATATATAGATTAATATATGATTTAACGGGCATCAATCGATTTTATAATCAGCCTTTCAATGCCACGGTGCCTAATAGCTCCATTTTCATGCTCTCTTTCCAGCAAAAAGAGTTAACGGTAGGGCGTCAACTAAACAATATCTGCATATATATATATATACACACACACATGACCTGTATACATGGTGTCAGCAGAATTCACAATCGAATTCATTGGTTTAGTGAAAAATTTATTTTTCATCAACATGTGGCCGTCTTAGTTCACAGATATGCATAAAAAAAAATATTATTTTCTCATGATTTACACATGTTCTTGCAATGTGGCTTGCACAGGGTGTAATTAGTTTAAAGGACAGTCCCTAGTAAGATGGCATGTTTTCAGGGAACATTTTTTTAGAGGCAAGTATTATACTACCTGACATTATGAGGGAATGTATAAAAATATAGCAAACAAGTCATTGTTCATTTACATTATAGCAAATATACTTTAAAGCAATGGTATTCTTGCACCTTTTTTACCATATGTCAGAATGTCACCTACCCCCCTTTCCAAGATTGTCTCACTCTAAAGTTGTATTACAAATTTTATATAATACTGAAAATATTTATTTTTTTCTATATTGGTACATATGTTTGTATAAATTTAACAGAGATGGAAAATGGTGGATATTAAAACATGAATAAAACTAGTTTAAAATAAAATATTTATAACTAATTACTTAAAAGACTAAACGGAAGCCTACTTCAATAAACAAAAAGTTTAATTGAATTGCAGGATACCATAATTCAGTTTATTCAGATTAAGATTACAGTCAATGATAAAGCTGTGATAGTTTTTTCTTTGCCAATAGGGTTGACACCTTTTCAACAAATAAAAAACGGCCTTGCTAGTACCTTCATAGACTTAACATTGGCATCAAGCTATTTTTTTTACCGACCAGCTGAGTGGCAACCATAGAGGAGGAGTGCTTGAAAGGGGTTAACCTCCAATCTATGGTGATTTTCAACCTCCAATCTATTTTACTTGCTACAGCGTTTAAAAAAACTCGACATATGGAAGGAAAGCATGGATAGGTCTTTTGGGTTGGAATCACAAAACTAGTGCCAATATTCTGTGATATTGGATATATTTATTTTCCAGTGCTGTCAAATACTTTATTTTAGTTTAAACTGTGCCATACAATTAGGTGTGACGTCCTGTAGATTATGAACAATCTGTAGAATTGTAGTTTGTAGAGAGAATAAATATATCTATATAGATCAGTTCTGGGTCAGGTATCTAAAATAAATGGTCCCTCTCCTTGTTATTGACCAGTTTTGTTATCTAAGAAGAGGTTGAAGTTTAAGTGTATATGTATGCATTAACGTTTTTCCAGTCAAATAAAATATATTAAAATGTATTAAAAATAAATGTGGATCTGGAAACTGTGCCACTAGAACACTCTTCTATTTAGGGGGAGTGGACCCAGCAGATTTTAAAAAGTTAATTACTAATGGAAAGCCAAGAAAAACTTTAGGGCACCAAAAAAGTAATGTTTCGGAGGTTTGGCTATAAAAAAAATCTGGACATAGAAATAACAACTAACAGTGTATCAGGTTTAAATTCAGGTTATTTTGGGTACTGCACCACAGGCAATATTAGATCATGGATTTATTACAGCCTAGCCAATCCAGATTATATACTTCAAAGATCTAACGCCTACTCCAGTAAGATCTTATGTAATGCCTAAATGGATGTACTTATTGAGAATGCTTCCTTTTAAACTGACGATGGGCATGATCAAACACTTCCAGAGGGAGATAGACTCATTTATCTGGTTAAATAAGAAGTCAAGGTTATCGAGGAAGTTGCTGTGCACGGATCGCAAAGAGGGTGGATTTAGTGTTCCAAGTCTTGAAAGACACTCCTTAGTTAGCATGCTAATCCATACAACAAGGATACAATATAACCATAGTAAAATACAAGACTGGTACTTTATAGAACAGGAACTTATTGGTATGACCAATTTAGAGAATATCCTATGGTCCCATAAAAAAAAAAGTGATAGAACTAAAAAAAGGGAAATATGGCAGTAACCACGCGAAACTGTATGGATTTCTGGTTAGGGTTTAAGAATCAAAAGATTCCAACTCTTTGCACTTGGCAAAAAGCTCTAGATATGACTGTGAGGAGCTTATCAGTGAGGAGCTTTGGTTAGAGGGCTGGAACAGCACTCAAAAAAATCTCAAAATGCCTGAATATGGTGGAACTACGTAGTAAAGTCTCAGTCTCAGATGGTATTGGGTCCCTGACAGACTTGCAAAGTTCAGCCCCGTGTCATCTCCAACATGTTGCCCACAGGGATGCCCACGGTACATATCTACACATGTGGTGGGGATGTGTGGGAGTTAGGGAAACATGGAATAAGGTATTTTCTATCATCTCTGCTCTCACCGATATTTTGGTTCCACCCACTCCAGCTAGAGCCTTATTACATATAGAGCTCTCGATGCTTCAAAAAGAAGCTAAATATATTGACCTTCAATGTCTTCTGGCTACAAAATTGGTAGTGGCGAGGAGATGGTCGAACCATGAGAAAATCAATATCAGCGTAGTAATCAATCAAATCAGGCATCAATGCTATTATGCACATAATAAAAGAGACAGATTCACTCTTTTAATGGGGAAAGTGGCTACAAACATATCCCTAGGAGCAGATAAAATTCTACCTGAAACGTGGTCTAGGGTCGTCCGAGGTTCGAGCTCAACTGGTTGGGGTGGGGGTAGGAATGGGAGGGGATGAATGTTGAACCTGTTTAGTCAGCATTGTATTGAACTTTTTGTTGATCGATATTGACTGATTTTGCATTTGATTGATTTTGCATTGTATTTTTTTATATTGACAATAAAGGAATTTAAAACAAAAGATCTAACTCCTACTCCATGAGAACACTGGACATCCAATTACATAAATGTCTATACGATATAAAGCCAATACCCTGGCCTTGAAATGCTTTTTTGGGTTTTTGTAAATCAGTTTTATTGCATTTTGTTTTAAAACAGATCATGGGGGGGGGGGGGGGGGTTGCGCAGAAACAAAGGGAGGGTAGTTATGGGGGAGAGGAAAGGTGGAGGGGGGGGTACAAATTAACAATAGTGGTCATTAAAAGGGGGGAATGCTTCTAATACCAGCAATAATCAATAGCCGTGTATGGTCCAGAAATAGGTTACTAATATTTCCATTAAATACATGTGGGGTATCATATATTTATATTGAACAATGTGAGTACGTGCTCGAGCTCCACGTACTCATGTTGTAATACTAGCCGGATCACACTGTGAGTCCTGAAATCGTGCTAGACTTCTCCATTAATGCGGAAGTGAAAGCAAGATGTGGTACCCTGATGGGAACCATCGAAACACAGAAACAGACTTATAATGCATAGCATAATAACGGGGGTTATCTGTAGTTCCCTGGGAATAAACATCTCTTTCTAATTGGATCACACACCCCATGGGTTGATTCGTCTGTTACATCATAACGCACAGCATCCATCTTTTTAGCCTACATCACTCAAGGCTTCCATCAACTTAGCTTCACAGAGCGGATGAGGGCAGGCCCTTCCAGTGTGCTCAGGCCATAGGTTGCCATGCGTGTACTCTAACCTCCAGGACAGCATAAATAAATAAATCCATGGGGGACACAGTCTACTACCTCCCACCTCTCTGTGGAGAAAGGCAAACCTGTGGAAGAAAGGCAAACCTGTGTGGAGAAAGGCAAACCTGTGCTAAATTTAGAATTTTATGTGTTTGTGTTTCTTGGTTTTACTTTGTATTAAAAGTGATGTTGTTTATAACTATTACACCATGTTCCTGCCTGTTTCTGAATCCACCTGAAAAACTTGTTATATAAATTTTAAGACCAGTTAGCAGTGGAGGTACACTGTGCTAGGTATCCTGTGCGCATTACCTTTCTGGATCCCTTCCAAACTTTTGACATCTTAGTTGTGTTGACTACATTACCAATGATTCTTAGCCAGCTGAACATTGTATGGAAAACACTACCTATGATGGTCATAAAATGTCTGAGCATCATAGGAAGTGTCATGGTGTGCCATGTTTAGTCATCATGACTACATTTCTCTCCATGCAGCATACATGGGACTGTGAGGGAGCGGTATCATGCACATGTGGGACAAGGTGTGCCCCGGCTTAGACAGGAAAGAGACCTGGATTAGAAGCTCTCTGTATCCTTCCTTATGTGCGGTGTCTCCCTCACTACCAGCAGGTCCTGGTGGTACATAGGCATTATAAGTTTATACTCATCCACAAAACAAAAAAGCAACAGACACTTCTGCATATAAAACAAATTGTCACTCACCAAACATTGCTTGAACAAGTATTTTACTGTGCCATTAAGGAAAGAGCAAAACTGGTTAAATGCTTGACGATTTTCGAGCCCTAAAGCTAACCATTTTTTACACCTGCTGTTTGTTTTCTAATTTATCAGGCGGTACGGTATTCACTATACTCTTCCTTTTCGTTTAATCTAGTTTCATCACTTTTCATCACGTGCGAAGACTTATATGGTATTTTTTGTCCATATTCCCTTCTGTTGGGCTTTTTTGGCAGCACTTTCCCTTCCTTCCTTCGTTTCAAAGTTTCATTTTCATTTTAAAGCATTAACAGATTTTTGGTTTAAATTTAGGTACACTTTTTCTGTATCACCCTCACGATGACATAACTGAATGCAAGGGTACACCACATGTTTATTGGATACTGAATAAATGCAAATACCTAAATCTGAGCCTGTGTTTAAATTACATGCAGATTTGTGTTGTGTGAATGTTCTACTAAATAAACACAATCCTACCAAACACACATGTGATATGTATTCTACAGGGGAGCATTGGTGTCCACAGGATTCCAAATATGCTCTCCAATTTGCCTTCTCCCATTCAGTGTTAAGTTTGTCGACTAAACATTTTCGTCATAGTTTTCATCCACTGCATATTTTCAGTGCCGAAAACAAAACAATAATGAAATAAAAACCAAGAAAATAGAACTAAAACTATCAGTAAAATCCATTGCAATTTTCATTAATTGACGAAAATGTGACAAAAAAAAAAGGAAAACGAGCAAAATCCTGGCATATTGAATGGCTAAATCCTGGCATATTTAGTGGCTAAATCCTGGCATATTGAGTGGCTAAATCCTGGCATACTGAATGGCAAAATACAGGCATATTGAGTGGCAAAATACTGGCATATTGAGTGGCTAAATACTGACATATTGACCAACTGCTCCCAACCACCCTCCATATTATACTAGACCTGGATAACATGCTTGTGAGGGTAGGTTGGCAGAGTGGGAAATAGGGAGGGGGGGGTAATGGGCCCAGAAAATTTGTTCAGTAAGGGGCCCTGAAATTCCTGGTGGCGTCTCTGGCTGCAACATTTGTGAGAATAACATAATGTGTTCATTGCAGTAGTACAAAGATCACTTTGGTGGAAAATATTCTTTGGCGTAATGATTCAACCACTGCCACCTTCAGAAAGATAATAGTTTAAATAAAAATCGGATAGAGTAAGATCTGGAAAAATTGTTAGATGGTGAAATCAGTCCAAATGGTTAATACAAAGCGGTTAGTTGGATACTGAGGGTGAGTATAGAATGATCTCTAAACAGGTGGGAACAAGATATAAAAAAGATCCCAAAGAAAATATGGATGACGATTATGGTGTAAATGAAGAAATCAATCTATTGCCTGAATGTATTGGAATTTGAATACAAAGTTATTAACCACTGGTATCTGGTTCTTGAGAATTTTTTTTTTTAAATTCTCATTTAGATCAGACACTTACTGGAGGTTTGAAAATATATGGGCTCATATTCATATGTGGCGGAGCTGCAAGGCTGATGATTTTTGGGGGGGGGGGGGGGATGGTAGATACAATAATAAAAAATTTGAATATATGTGACATGAAGAAGGATCTAGAAATGTTACAGTGACATCTAAGCTGACCCAAACTAAACTCTACAAATAGATACCTAGTAACCTGTATGGTGATCGCCAGACTGTGGGGAAACCAAGAGTCCCCAGCCTTGCTTACACTGTGGAACCAACTTATGGATCAGCTAACTATGGAAAAAACCTTGCGATGGGCATACAACTAGAAGAAGCCGAAAAAGCACGGGCTATATGGGAACATACCTTTATTGGCCAACTAATATAAACTCAGTTACGTAGGGAAATAATCCACTTTGTCTCAGAACTAATAAAATAAAGAATTGAAACACCCATCAGATGATTAATAATACCCTATGGAAAGTAATCGTAAGATCTTCCCTCGCCAGCTCAAGTCTATAGGGCAGATTGGTAAATATGGGGGCAGAATGGTAAGTCTGGGGGGCAGATTGGCAAATAAAAAGGAAATCAAAACAATAAATGCATTTTCTCAATCATAGGTTTTATTAAATATGAGAACTGTTTACATGTGAAATGTTATTCACTAGTAAAACTTTTTTTCCTGTAAGGTAGGCACAGGGGCCTACAATGTCTTAATCTGGCTCTGGCAACAGACCCTGTCTTATGTGCTGGTATAAATCCAGGATGGCTTTAATGGCACAGCTACCCACGGCAGGTAGCACCTCTAGAAAATCACCTCCTTAGCCCCCGATTAACGCTCAGCATCCACCCAGCAGGTCATGCTCTTTGTACCCAAATAGCAGACAGGACCACTATCAGTTAGGTACAGCAAGAATGAACAACAACTTTATTGGAACAGCAACAGAGTCTTATATACAGACATAATCAAGTTAACATAACTCAACCCATCAACATAATCAAGTTAACATAACTCAACCCATCTATTAACATACAGCACAACAGAAACCAAATATAGAAAACAACATCATAATCAGTTTAACAGTAAATTCAATTAACACAGAACAATGGATGTTGGCGTAAACTATCGTTCATAGTCACTGACTCCTCTGTGAGACATTGTCTCCTCACAGAATTAAGCATTACCTAAATAACCATATTAAAGTATATAGTTATAGCACATAAACCAGGTTGAGTCAGGATTACAGAGGGCACAATCTGGGTGCAGTAAAGTCAATGCAAACTTACACACTGTACCCAAATCCCCCAAAAAAGAACCCCTTTTTAATGCCAGGGCCCATAATCTATAGGGAGGTGTTTGGTCCTCCAAGAACCCCCGTCATGGAGACTATCAGTATTCACTTCATGACAAAACAGAATTCTTCTGATGCTTAATTTTCTGAATGGACCAAACAGCCCATTAGGCCCCCAAATCAGGGATATTGAGTAACCAGATTCCATTTCAGCTCAAATCTGTCTATATTGGTTAAAACAAGTCACAAACAGGAAAACGAGGAGGTTCATTGCGATGATAAACCGAAACTGAGTCTCCAGTAATATAGGCGAATGCTGTTTATTATAAAGACATTTCGGCCAAAGTGAAGCAGGGAGTGAAATCACCCTTGGAATAAAGCCTATGCGTTTCGCTCTTGCAACTACCACTTCGTCAAGGGCCTTGCCTAACTTTACTGCTATAATCGGGTGGAACCGTTAGTTTTTGCAATGCTTACCGTAAAAAACGTATCTTTCCCAGGCCACATGATGGACGTGATCAGTTTTATTTCCAAAACTCAGCATCCTCAGGCTTCAGCACTACTCAGGAACCACTTGGAGGTATGGGCGTCCAGAGAGGGTAGAGTGGGCAGGGTCTATAACAGTTGTACGTGGCTGCTTCACCCTATGACAGTTTAGCGCGGCAGTTTGAATGTTGAACTGTCAGAGGTAAAGATAAAAGTGGCCGCTTCATCGCAGCAATGTAAGCAGCGCTGAACTATCAGTGCTTACAAACATACACACCAAATAAATTAAACCCCCTTAATAAATCACCCCCCCATCCTAACACTAGCCCCGAACCCTAATACTAACATTAACCCCCCCTAACCCTAATACTAACATTAACCCCGCCTAACCCTAATACTAATACCTCACCCCCAACCCTAATACTAACATTAACTCCTATTAAACAGTAATAATATTCACCTTCAGCTATCCCGCGATGAATTGTCCCGCGATGAAAGATCCGGCACCGACCATCGCTCGAGAGGGGACGATGAAGCGGCTGCGTTCATGCACACACACGATGAACCATCCCATCGCCTGGTGGGCAAGAGGGGGTACATGCCACCTTCCTCTCAAAGGACCACTGCTGCTTCGACCACTGCTGCATAATGACCAAGTGTCGTATTTTCAATCCAAAACTTTATTTCCCTTTTTTACTCCCCTCTCAGTTTAAAGTTGCCATCTAGTCTGCCAGGTCTCCAACCAGCCCACCAAACGTTCACAATCTACAGGTTACCTGTGTTTTATGATAAAAACATTAGGATTTACCATAAAAGCGCTAGTGGCCTTCGACGGGAGGGTTTGATAAACAAACAGAAATAATATACCAGTTAAATGGACTCCCGGCCTTCATAATGCAGAAACATGAAGCAATGCGCGGAATTTTTATGTATGGCTATTAAAAGAAGAAAAAATAGGAAAAAAAGCCTTTTTTTTTTTCGAGATTGCAAGTTACAAGGTTTTGCTCGTAGATCAGCAATCGTAAACAACAGGGAAAAATGAGGTGCTCCATTAATGGAATGGCCATTTACTGAGCCAGTTGCAAACGTTTCCAACCTCGACAGTAGCGGTGAGTAAACAATGAAGCTGTTATTATGCTGTTTCCATGGAAATTCCATCGTCGTTAATGAATAGGTAATGACAGACCTTTTTTTTTTTTTGGAGCTGTGGAGTTAGTGCTGCATTCCAGAGATGGCAGAGAGAATGAATAAAGCAAATGAATCTCTGCTACAAAGAAAACAAAAGGGAAACAATGTTGTGAAGCCATACCGTGTAATGATTAACTCAATCGGCGCACAAGAGTTAGGGCAATGTGCCCCTCCAAATGGTTACACCCCTCTTTACATCAGGATTTTATGATGAAATAAAAATTTCAATTATTACACTTGTAATGTCAGAAACTCCCACAATGTGCCCCCAAATGGCCTCTCATTAAAATGACCCTGAGCAGGGCCACTATCGGAAATCTTTGGTCCCACTACTAACTAAGTATAATGGCCTTCCAACAGAAGTAACCTCAAAAAAAAAAAAAAAACTCTCCATGCCTTTCAGTAGTTCCCCATATGCAAACAACCTCTGGCAGTGATGGTCCTCCAGCTGTGAACTAAACTTCCCATGATGGGACGAGCTGCATGCGTGGTGTCAGTTTTGTATGATATTGTTGTAGATATATGTTGATTGTATTTATGTCTAATTTTAAATGATATTGTCTACAATTAATTTTGATAAAACTATTAAATGTCCTATGTTGCACAGCCAACCAAGAATGTGTGGCTGAGATGCATAGGAGTCATGGACCACAGATAAAAAAATTTGCACACCAGCTTCAGCAGATCATGTTTCCCGTGATGCTCAGTCAGAATTTAGTTCACAGCAACTAATGTTTAGCAGTGGGTTATAGCTACAAGAAGGTTACGCCAACCCCCCCCCCCCCCCCCCCATTCTCTCATCCTATTATTGCTCTTTTATCATCACAGCTTTGTAGCCTTTAGTCTTTCCCTGCATGTCAGCACCCCAGTTTATCTCAATAAATAGAAACATAGAAGCATAGAATGTGTCGGCAGATAAGAACCATTCGGCCTATCTAGTCTGCCCAAAATTCTGAATACTTTTATTAGTCCCAGTTCTCTATCTTATATCTAGGATAGCCTTGTGCCTATCCCACGCATGCTTAAAATCCTTGACTGTGTTTCCACTTCCGCTTGAAGGCTATTCCATGCATCCACTACCCTCTCAGTAAAGTAATACTTCCTGGTCTTACTTTTAAATCTTTCCCCTTCTAATTTAAGACTATGTCCGCTAGTTGTGGTAGTTTTTCTACCTCTTCTTTTACTGTGTTGTGTCCCTTTATGTATTTAAATGTTTCTATAATATCCCCCCTGTTACATCTTTCCTCCTGTCACTAACGCTGGCATCACCCCCCCTCATTACAACCTGCCATTCACTGAGGGTTATGGCATCACCACCACAGCTTCTTATAGCTTCATGTTAACTCACCACCGCATCTCACCACCCTTCCACATCAAATTATCCTCCTCATCCAAGCCCATATCATATCATCTCCCTTACTCCTTCTTTCGCTGTTCCTCTCCTCTATGAAACTATGTATCCTGGGTAACTCCATATTTTGAGACACCCCTGCCGTCAGGGTACATCCGAGCTGGCCTCATTACTGCCAGCCAGGCGCATTAGTAGTAAAGTATAATGGATTATTTATAAAATGTATTATCAGTATAATACATGGAATGCAGAAGCACTCACAGTGTCAGAGCAATCCGGAGAATTCATACACATGTGCTTTGTACGTCAGTGCACACAGGCAATGTACACATTTTTTCAATAAATATTTGTGTCTTAAAAGGTTGACCATGGCCTGAACATAATGCTTAATGCGTGCTTACATATTTGAACATGCCAAATAAATGGCATGCTTTATCGCCAGCTCCTTTTTGCAGATTCTGAGCATATATGTGCACTTGTGCAGTGCGTTCTCGTAGAGATGTGGGGCCCTCTTAATAGAGAGGCATGGGGTCTCCGCTAGGCATCTGTAAGACTGACACCAAGTGCATTCTCATTGGGCATCACCATTGGAGCTTTTGGACTGGCTCCCAAGGGATGTTGGGGATGCATTTTTGGAATGTAGAGGAAATGTTGTTGTGGGAGAAGTATTTGCTGGCATTCCATAAGCAGTATACAATAACCATTACATAACAAAGGCATATTAGCCTTTAAAGCATCAGCTTCAATATGATTTTATTGGTTTAATTTTGTTTGGGTTTTTTCGGTCCTTGGTTGACTCCATTTTGGATGAAAGAAACACACTGTACAGTACAAAAGGAAGAGAGTATATTTAAAAGAAGAAAAACTACCACAACGAGAGGACATAGTCTGAAATTAGAGGGGCAACGATTTAAAAGTAATATCAGGAAGTATTACTTTACTGAGAGGGTAGTGGATGTATGGAATAGCCTTCCAGCGGAAGTGGTAGAGGTAAACACAGTGAAGGAGTTTAAGCATGCGTGGGATAGACACAAGGCTATCCTAGATATAAGATAGGGAACTGGGGACTAATAAAAGTATTTCGAAAAATTGGGCAGACAAAATGGACCGAATGGTTCTTATCTGCCAACACATTCTATGTTTCTATGTTACAATATTTATTATAATGCTTAGCATGATGGGAGGTGTAGTCCACCAGTGTGGGAGCTACATGTTGCCTACATTTGGCACAGAAACACATTGTTGCCTGACACTGATCTATTTAGAGTAGGAATATATATAGCTTTTTTTTTTTTTTTTATCTTGGCTTTGCTTGGGGCTATCATACCATCCCTTCCAAACCAACACAGGATGTATTCTGACCTCATTCCTAATTCTGGCCACAAGCACTTTCACTTGTACACCCACAGAAAATCAAATGTCAGAGCCCAATGGCATAGAAACACTCATTAAGATGCATTGTTAGTGTAGTGTAGGCCAAAAAAGCATCAGGCAAGGCACTATCATCATGTATCCCACTCACTCTCTCAGTATCACAGCTACACACAACTGTCCATTTGTTCCCCTGCTATATATTTTGACAGGACATCTTTCTTGGTTACCATGGAAGCAGAATGGAGAAGCATTACGCAGGTGTTAATAGAACTGCAATCAATATGAATCAGTTCATGCCCCATCATATGGAGGAATGTGTGAGAATCAATCAAATTATATTCACGCCTAAAGATTTGCCATGTGGAGTTTATGTTAAAATAACCCAAGATCTATTGAATGGCTGCCGTCCTGAGCATCATACTGCTTGGTGTTTATTTTTTTCACACAGAATAAAATGTAATCGTGAGACCTTGAAAACGGTTACACTGTTAGGCTCGTGCATTTATGGGATCGAATTAAATAAACCTGGATCCTGAGGACAGATTGATCACCAGTTCATACGATTAGTGATTATATCTGGATTTATTTGGATTTGTTTCAGTATTACAAGCAGAGATGGAAAAGTAGTTGCATTTAAATGAAAGGCTAATAGGAAGAAGGTTTTCCATTTAAATATAAACTGAATAATGCATAATGCATAACGCATGTTTTATATTTTGATTCTGGATTTTATTCACTAATAAGTGGGCTGTGAGGAACAGACAAGAGAAGGAAGGGCTGGCAACTTTTTGCCGGGAGTGGGGACTAAGACAATTTAGTAGTCCGTGGGGAAACTTCATCAGTCCAGTGTTATCATCACAGATAAAAAATATATAGACAGGTAAGATGGATATGTTGACAGATCAGGTACAGAGATTGTTAGGCAGACAAGACAATTGGATAGAAAGTGTTTCCCACTGGGGCATATACAAGTAAAATGTGGTACAGTCCCAGCCATTAGTGTCAGGTTAGAGAGCCGCCCAGGGGGCATTTGCCCTCCTGCACCAACCGACCATACCCCCCCCCCCTCCCCCGCCTATAATTTTTGCAGTTAATTTGTAATGCAGTTTTTGGTTCACTTTTTAGTGAACAGACCCTGCCTTGCTCAGATGTGTAGACGAGTAGCATTCACAAGATCCCAGGTTTATGCTGGATCTGATAAATGTACAAATAATGCTCTGTTTTTATCTGACATTTATTAGCTCCAGTGTAATCCCCTGCACTGCTCTCTAACCTGACTCAATGGGCTGGGGCAGCCCACATTAAAATACCCAAGTGCACAGCACTCTCCATCCTTCTATCCAGTTGTCTTGTATGTCTATCAGTCTGTCAGCATGTATGTTTTGCCTGTGTATTTGTGTGTCTTTCTCTGATGATAATGGGTGGACTGGTAAAATTGCACTATGGGCCACTAAACTGTTTTTATCCCTGAGCTATCTTAGCTGGCTTTTTTAATTCATATACATAATTTGGGCCCGTTTTGATGCAATAATGCTCACGGTTTAGCACAGGAGCGTCCAAGTGATCTCTACAGAGGCCTGCAAGTTCAGAAACGCGTACTGAGCTGCATTATTATTTAGCATTGGTACAAAATGCAGCTTGTTAGTTACATTAGATGGGTTGCAACTAAGCTTGCCTACCCAGCGGGTATTTTACCTGCAGGCCGGTAAAACTAAATTGGTTTGAAGTCTACAGAGGCAGTGTAGCATGGCTGGTATTTTATTTTTTAAATAAATGGGGGAAGCCTGTCTGCATCTTACTGAAAAAGGGCCACATGTTGAACACCCCTGGTTTAGCACTAGTATCCTAATGTACAAAGAAAGGGAGATGTATTCCAAACCTGGGTCAATTTATTCTAGATAAAAGTAGGGTGACCACTATGCTGTTTTATTCAGGAACACTTGGAAAATGCATAGGTCTGGGCTGCACTGGATAAAAGGAAGACTGATTACAGCCCTGAAGTATGCATTTGGAAATTGGGCCTGAATAGAATAGTAATGGTTACACAGTTTTTGTTCTCTGTATCATAAGATAATATATACAATAATATTGCATTAATTGCATGTTCAGCTTTCCCCAGCACCTCTCAGAAGAGCTTCATATTACTTTATATGGAAAATATGATTGAGGCCTAATAGAACTATAGATTTGGTGTTGTGGGTAATTTATGCAAGAGATGTTTGTTTACTGTGTCGGGGAATGACTTCGTTGAGCCAGGGATGTCACAGGAGAATAACAACTCTATTTCCATCAAGGTCATAAGTGGAGAAGTGACTTTTTATAAAGATAAACTGTATCTGTACAAAGATTGGAGATAAAACAAACAGTTTAAGAGCATAAGCCTTGCACTCTACACTGACATTTATGGTTGTACAATACATTAACACACGCAGTAGCACGGCTTTCATGATGGATCCACTTTATCATCTTGAAAGTCAAAGCATGAAGCCATTTAATGCAGTAGGTGGATGAAAATGTTGCTCCTAAGTAGACACATAAAAAAAAATCCCATTAAAAAATATAACAAACCATACAACAAATAAGGAGTTTATTTGTTACAGATCAGAGGTTAAAGTGCAGCTCCATTTTTATTTTGTTCACCACTCAGACTTCAGGGGGGAAAATTGGGGAATATTTGAGTATGTGTAAAAAAAAATTCAAAAAATGTGCATTCATTAGTTCATTTCTATTCAAGACTGGAGCTGTATTTTGATATTTTTAATGTATGTTTAGATCATTATACATTGCAGCATCAAGATGGGGGATTGCTCTGTGAAATAAAAACATATATAATATATGCTTGAAATTTTGGAAGCTGAAGACAACCATCGTGGACTGGATATTTCTATGTAAGTTCGATGTTTAGACTTTATTTCACTTATAGAGTAATGTAGCTATTTTGGTTGGGGAGATTAAAAAAAATGTTGGTCCCCGGGGGTAAAGAAAAACTATTCAGTGGCCCATAGTGCAATTTTACCAGCCCACCCATTATCATCAGAGATAAACACAAATACAAAGGCAAAACAGAAATACAGACTGATAGACATACAAGATGATTGGATAGAAGGATTGAGAGTGATGTGCACTTGGACATTTAGATGTGGAAAGTGGTGCAGCCCCCGTTGAGTCAGGTTAGAGAGCAGCCCATGGGGCATTTGCCCCCTTGCACCCCTTGCCAGCTTGCACCCCTTGCCTTGTTGCTACAGCTGATACAAAAGATCTGCATCTTTTTTTTTTACTAGCAACAATTTCACATAATTAGCTTGATTCAATAAAGCCCATTATTTAAGTGTAGTAATAAAATAACATGCAAATGTTATTCAGCGCCTATACCTATTTAATGATAAAGGATCCATTTTGGCCTGTTAACTTTCGACCTTGATGAACTAGGTGGTAATGCGCATGAAGCAGGTGTTTTGGAGTTGAACTCCTCCATGTGATAAATGTTGGGCACACCTGCTACTCCAATAGACACAGACTAAGCGTGCTAATAATGTATGTAATAATGTATCTTCTGGGTGGGGAGCAGCTGTGACAATATTGGGGAAGGGGGAGGGAGGTGCCGCTGACGAGATGTATTATTCTTTAAAGTCCAGCCATGTTCTGAAGTGCTGAAAAGGCATCCCAAGATAGTAAAACGTTGGTATCATTGTCATAAGAATATACAAAAAAACAAGAACATCAAGGCACACTCTCAATAGGGTGAGAACCTACTCTCACCTCCTATCTAGTGGGCACACAAAGCAGTTTACACTTCTACCAAAACCTTTTTAATGTGATGGAGGAGGTGCAATTGAACCTTCTTCTCATAAACCCCTTGACAGCAACCAGACAATGAGGAGCCAACAACCTTAACTATGGGCAAGCAGGGAAAATAAATAAATACAGTGGGCTAAGCTAGTCATAGGCTCAAATAATATAAATGCATAGTTGCCAACATCGGCCATGTTTCCAGGGACACATATTTTTCCACACGCTGCAGACAGAGCATGCAAAGTGCAGCCCGGCAGTATGTAGAATGGATATACGCACAGACACAATCCAATTAATTAATCAGGGTGGAGATCTGATAGAACCTACCATGATTAATTAATTGGGTTGTGTCTGTGTGTATATCCAACCTACACATTGCCGGGCTGCACTTTGCATGCTCTGTCTGCAGCATGTGGAACAAATGTGTGTCCCTGGAAACATGGCCAATGTTGGCAACTATGTAAATGTATAAAATGAGGCCTACCTAACAGGTGTGCGCATGCTGCAAATACAGTGTCATAAGAGTCTTTTAGGAAGCTTCCTACTCTTGAGGTAATTATATGTGATAGAGGCTTTTCAAGTATAGTAGCAGTATAGTAGCAGTATAGTAGCAGTATATTAGCAGTATAGTAGCAGTTCACTGTATAGTTTAACAGACATACTAATTAATTCTGGAATTCCCGCCGGCTGGCCTCTTATTTCATTATTACCCATTATAATGTATTGCTATGGACATTTTTGGCTTTAAAAGAACCACATTAAACATGTGAGAGCCAAAAAGAGGCCATCAAATCAAAACGCACCACAAGGACACTCAAAAATGGAAAACAATTCCTTGATTTCCTCATGGAACTATTATTGACAAAGGAAAACATTCTGTGGATAAGTATGAGCGGTGATAAGGTCCTAATAACAACTCAAGAGAATATGAGCAACAGGAGCTGGACATCCATGGGATCATGGTTATATCCATTAGTCTAAAAAGGAACCAATGCCATGAGTCGCTGACCTTGTAGACAGATAAATGGGGCTTGCAAGCAAATTAAACTTCAGTTTGCCTGTGGAACTTGTTTAAATACGTTAATCTTTTACAACTGACCTGCCCTCGTTACGTATTAACATTACTGGCTTGAGGCTTTTCATTCAAACACGTCAGGAACTTGGACCTCAAGAAACGTTAACAGTAATGTACCAAGATGTGTTTTTATTTGCTGTGGGGACGTATATTTCCAGGTCGAATCACTAAAAAGTGAACTGACAACTAAAAAGCAGAAATCAGGCATTAGTAGCGGAGTTGAAGATCTTTTTCCAATGTCTGATTTTTGCTATTCCCTTGTCTATTCCCCACAGCTCTCTTCATGGATAGAACTGTATACTGGCTCTCTGTATTCTCCATATGGAATACAGACTCAACATAACAAAATGGAAACAAAGAAGCTTCCAGTTACTGGAGTGAAAATGATCTCTAGGCCCAGCTTTATATGAAACATATAACAGAACTGGGCATATATATCCGTAGTACATCCATCACGTAGGACTGCAGAGAAGGTGATCTCATGCTTCTATGACAGTGTCAGACTACGCAAAGTGTGCTCAAATCTGAGGCTGCTCAGAGCTGGAAATCTACAGTTTTATCAAATTTTGGAGGTTGCCATCTGGTTTCTTACTGACAGAGACAGCGGCCAACACTGGAAAACCAACAGACTAGACTTTATGCCTCCTATGATGTGTGAGGCTTCAATGCCATCTGCTGAGACATCATGTTTACTGACTGTTTTATCAGATGTAATGGTATAGATAGCACTACCACCAACTGGTTTAATTCCTCTGTGAATGCTATTTTGCAGGAACATTTCCATGTATAATGTTTACATTCATTTCTTTCTCAGCTATTTCCAATGCTCAAGTACCAGATTAATCCAGTTAGGTAGCCCAAATCAAAACATTTTTGGACAAGTCTATATTCCAGATAGCCCAACACTCTAATAATAAGATCCTTGTGTGCGGTAAGTGGATGGTAAACATGGAATGGAGCTTCTTTTGGGAAATCTCTCCCTGTAACTGGCCATAAGGGGAGGTCTGGCAACTGCTGCCTTGGGGGAGGGAGGGGGGGGGGGGGGGTTAGGTTGGTGCCACTTCATCAACCCTACAGTTTTGAGCACTTATTAAATATACCAAAGTACAAACCTTTGAAATCTGTTCCTCATATTCCCTGACAGGATAACCAGCTCTTTTTATTGGTCAACAATCAAATGTTACTGCCCACATGCTATTCAGTGCACAGTATCACTCAGCAGCTGGAAATGCCAATAAGATGTTGGCAAATAAAAAGGAGGGTATTTATTCATGGGAGGATATCATTTTGCCTCTTTACATGTCAATGTTAAGACCGCACCTTGAATATGCTGTACAATTCTAGATACTGGTCCTTGAAAAGAACATATTGGAACTAGAGAGAGTGCAAAGAAGGACTACAAAATTAATAAGGTGATTGGAGGACCTTAGTTATGAAGAGAGACTAGAAGAGTTGTATTTTTATACACTATAAAAACAGCATCTTGAAGGGGATATGATAATATTATATAAGTATATGCCGGGCCAATATGATGAACTTTCTATTGACTTATTCATGGACAGAAATGTACAAACAACAAGAGGTCCTCTGCTCTGAAAGAGCAAAGATTTATATGCAACAACGGAAGGGATACTTTACAATAAGGACAATGAAAGTATGGAATTCACTGCCAAGAGAGGTGGTGCTATCAAATACAACAGAGGTCTTCAATAAGGGTCTGGATATTATTTTAGAAAAGCAGAACATACAGGGTTGAGCTTGATAGACTTTTATCAATCTAAATTACTGTGATACTATGCAACATAAAAAATATTCATTACTTTTCTTATGTTTAATTTTAATATATTTTCCCTGCGGTATAATGGTGTGGTAAGCACAAGGTACACACGAATATATTATACGCAAATGTTTATGCTGCAGTCGGATGTTCACATTCACTTGATTTGATTTTTTTTTTAACCTTAATTACATTTCTTTTTTCTTCAACTGACTAAATAATTTTTTTTTCTTTGACAGTTTTGATTTTTTAATAACATAAGGTCCTCACTAGATTTATTAAACAGAACATCTCATTACTTAGTAGAATGGTATTTTAATGCAGAACCTTGACTTACTAATAGAAACATAATATTGTGCATTAAAAATGTAAGAAAGGAAATTGCTCCTGCACTTCATTTCACGGATACTAAATGTTCTGGTATTTATCAATTTTGATTTCAAGTTATTATATTAGATTTTTTTTTGTAACCTGATTGAGATGTATCGTTGAAAGAAAGTAAGCTACAGATTCAAAGCAAGAGTCTCTGATGGACCCAACAAATGACATAATGCTGGTGTATCAAAGTGTATTTTTGTATGTTTATCACATTATAATGTTGTTTTCTTTTACTGGATTACAGATTAGGATAACAGATTGGAGTTTTGTGAGCAGGGCTGTTCCTAGACTCATGGCCGTCTGTGGGCCCCCATTGTACATAAAGCATACAGTGATGTTTAATTCACAAATACATAGTTACCAATAGTCCTAAATTTGCCATGACAGTCCCACTTATTTGGGATCCTGCTCTGTCAAATTCGGGTTTATCCCGGCATTAATACAGCCTGTGCACAGGCCTTTAAATCATGTATGTCTATCAGAAGGTGAGTAAATGAATTGCAGATACCAGTTATCTGTATCGGAATCATGCAAAATGTTATGATGTCACACGGCGTCATGTAACTCTGCCCCTTTTAGGCTCCACCCCCTTTTGCACAGGGAAGTCACGGGGCGGGGGAGAAGTATTTTTTTTTTTTAGTCTAGGTTCCACAACAGTTGGGGAATTAATTTGATTAAGTGTTCATTTGCATCAAAAAATGAAAATATATTCTAAAGTTATAGTCTGCAGGTATCTTTGTTAAAGGGGCCACTCCAAGCAAAAATAATTCCCCAGTGTCCTGTTACTTGTACCCTAAGCAGCCATCCCTTTAAATATAGTTTTCTCTACCAATTTCTTGCTATTAACCTGAATAGATGTACGCGCTGTCCTGTGTGATGGACACATTTCAGGTATAGTTATCATTTGAGTTATAACTACCTTTGATTGTTATTATTTGTGCTCCACTGTATTGCCACATACTGTGCACATGAGTGGGAGGAATAGTAGAAGCTGCAAACCCAACATTTGTGAGTAAATAAACCTATTTTTAATACAGATATAAAAAATTTAATAAATGCATTTTTTTTAATGATTCTTGAACTTTAATGTACATTACAAAATAGGTGTATTACAATATAACTGTATTAAAAATAGGTTTATTTACAAATTTCTGATTAGGCAGACTACATGCCACATAAGGATCCTTATGAGGATCCTTTAAGAAGCCGATTCTCCTTTTTCTTTCTGTGTTTCTATTATCTTTGCCTGGCCACATCCTTCATTTGCTTAATAATAATAAAAACAAGTATATATGTGTATAACTAATTCTAAATGTAAATATCTAAAAAAAAAAATACACAAGCGATATACTTGTGAATTTAACGCTAGAGAAGTATGTGCCCACCACTATGGAATTCATTTCCCAGTATAGGTTACACAGCTAGTTAAAAATTTTTTTTATAATACTAAGTATAACTTTAAAAAGAAATTAACATTTAAAAATATATATATAAATGTTGTAAATGTAGAAAAAAAATTAGGTTATACTTACTGTTATGTAAAATATTTAATTTAAATTAACGCTTTCTGTGTAATCTATACTATAAAATAATTCCATAGTGGTTGGAATATACACCTCTAGTGGTAATTTTGTGTAATACAGATGCTAAATATCCTTTATTCATCCATTTTGAAGTTCATCGGTTCAGTCAGTATTTGCTCAGTCCTAGAGTGCACCCAAGTGGTATTTTGTAGGAAGTGACTTTCCAAGGATGAAAAATGAAACGAAAGATTATTTCTTAAAATAAATAACATTTTTATGACATATGAATATAGTTGAATATAATATTAAAAAGTTCATACATGCAGCTAGTTATATACATATATTTGGGGTCCACCTCAAGCTTTTGAAAAGGCTGGAAATATTTGAATGTTTTTTTGTGGTCAGAAGTCCAATGAAAATATTACTTTACTGAGAGGCAGGGCCGCCACCAGGAATTTCAGGGCCCGTTACTGAACACATTTTCTGCCCCCCCCCCCCCCGACAATATCTCCCACTCGCCCCACCTACCCTCACAATCATGTTATCCTGGTCTAGTGTTATATGGAGGGTGGTTGGGAGCAGTTGGTCAATATACCAGTAATATTTTGCCCCTCAATATGCCATTCTTTTGCCATTTAATATGCCAGTATTTTGGCCCACAATATGCCAGTATTTTGGCCCACAATATGCCAGTATTTTTCCCTTCAATATGCCAGCTAATATGTCAGGATTCTGCCCCTCAATATGCCAGGATTTTGCCCCTCAATATGCCATTCTTTCCCCATTTAATATGCCAGTATATCCACCCTCAATATGCCATTCTTTTGACAATTAATATGCCGTTCTTTTGCCCTCAATGTGTCAGGATTTTGCCCCTCAATATGCCAGGATTTTGCCCCTCAATGTGCCAGGATTTTGCCATTTAATATGTCAGGATTTTGCCCCTCAGTATGCCAGGATTTTGCCCTCAATATGCCAGGATTCTTCCACTCAGTATGCCAGGATTTTGCCCCTCAGTCTGCCATTCTTTTCCCTCAGTGTGCCAGCATTATGGTTGTTTGCCACCCTCCTCCCCCCTTCCCCACTACTTACCTCCTTGCTGCTCTGTCTGTCTCCCGGTGCAGGTCCGCGTCTGTGAGGTAAGCGTTGGGCGAAATTTTTCCAAAGCTTCAGTTTAAAACTTTATGTAAATGTAAAATGTTTAATATTATATGCACCTATTTTCATAATAGATTCAACTGTTTTTATATGTAATAAAAATGGTATTGAAAATTGCATTTTTTGTTTTTATTCCCTTCTTCTGTATCCACATTGCACCTAAAGGACTTAACACAACACCATACAGTACCCACAGCACTTGCCATGCACCTATATTTCACCAACAGCACTTGGCTTGCACTGATAGTGCACCCACAGGATTTGGTATGCCACAGTGTCAATTTGCCCCACAGAACATATCACTTTGCCCCACAGAACTGGCCTTGCAGAACATGCCACAGTGTTACCCACATGATTTGGCATGCAACGGTGTCAATTTGCCCAACAGAACATACCACAGTGTCATTTTTGCCTGA
Organism: Pelodytes ibericus; assembly: GCA_036172795.1. Lineage (NCBI taxonomy): Eukaryota > Metazoa > Chordata > Amphibia > Anura > Pelodytidae > Pelodytes > Pelodytes ibericus. Next base: position 58,409,792 of record CM069867.1, read on the forward strand.
CACAACTGGCCCTGCAGAACATGCCACAACGACAATTTGCCTCATAGTACATGTTATTTTGCCCCACAGAACATGTCACAGTCACTTTGCCATTAACATATGCCACACCCAGGTTGCCCATTAATATGCCACTATTAGTCTACCCATTAATGTGCCACAGCCAATTTTCACATTAATATGGCAGTGTTATTTTTCCCATTAATATTCCACAGTAAATTTGTCCATCAATATGTCACAGCCAATATACCCATTAATATGCCATAGTCAGTATGCACATTAATATTCCAGTGTTATTTTGCCCATTAATATGCCACTGAGTTTTTTTTTTCATTAATATGCCACAGCCAATTTTCCCATTAATATGCCAGTGTTATTTAGTCCATTAATATGCCAGTGTTATTTTGTCAATTAATATGCCAGTGTTATTTTGCCCATTAACATACAACAGCCAATTTGCCCATTAATATGCCACTATTAGCCTGCCCATTAATATGCCACCACCAATTTGCCCGTTGATATGCCAGTTATTATGTCCATTAACATGCCACAGCCAATTTGCCCATTAATATGCCAGTGTTAGTATACCCATTATTGTGGCATATTAATAATAATGAAAACTATACACCACTGTGACAAGCTCTGCGGGACAATATGACACTGTGGCAAGCTCTGTTTGGGATGGTGACATTCTGCAAACTATGTGGGGCAATGTGCACTGGGGCAATTGCTGTGGAGAAAAAAATAACATTGTGGCAAGAACTGTGGGGGTACTGTGAGACTGTAACAAGTTCTGTGGGGCATTATATCACTGCGCAAAGTGTTGTGGGACGGTGTCACTGTGTGCTAAGTGCTGTAATTTCATTGGCCAGAGGCGTCGCTAGGGGGGGGCTACAGGGGCTATAGCCCCGAATCTCCAGTGCATAGCCCCGAATGGAGACTCTGGGGCTAAAGCATACTTTAGCCCCTAGACTCCAGGGCTATCACTGTTTAAAAAGAAAAAAAAAAATCTCCCCCGCAGAGCTTTCCCCCGTCTGGGACATAGTCCCAGAATCGGAGGTTTCTGCTCGTGCGGGTGGTGAGGAGGAGAGGCGCTGCTGCTGGCCCCTCCTCCTGGAGGTGCGGCCCACAGGCAAGTGCCTGCGGTGACCGCACCTCCTGGCCATACTGACAGCGCGACGGGAGCAAGCTCCGCCCCCGGCGCACTGTGAGTCTGGCTGCGCGCCGGATGTGACATCCGGCAGAAGAAAGTGAGTGCCCCATCGTGAGTGCCCCGTCCTCCTCCCTGCAAACAGAGGTATTTAGCAGGGAGGGGGACCAACGCTATAAGGTTTTTTTATTTAAATATTAAAAAATGTGTGTTAGTGTCTGTGTGTAAGTGTGACTGTGTGGGTGAAGCAATGTGTATAAGTGTGTGTGTGTGTGTCAGGGTGTTTGCATAAGTGTATGAGGGTGTGTGTGTCAGGGAGTTTGCATAAGTGTATGAGGGTGTGTGTGTCAGGGTGTTTGCATAAGTGTATGAGGGTGTGTGTGTCAGGGTGTTTGCATAAGGTGTTTGCATAAGTGTATGAGGGTGTGTGTGTCAGGGTGTTTGCATAAGTGTATGAGGGTGTGTGTGTGTCAGGGTGTTTGCATAAGGTGTTTGCATAAGTGTATGAGGGTGTGTGTGTGTCAGGGTGTTTGCATAAGTGTATGAGGGTGTGTGTGTGTCAGGTTGTGTATGTGTAAGTGTGTGTGAGAAAGATATAGACGCTGTGGGAGATATAGACGCTGTGGGAGAGAGACGGAGAGTGGGAGAGAGAGAGACGGAGAGTGGGAGAGAGAGAGACGGAGAGTGGGAGAGAGAGAGAGAGACGGAGAGTGTGTGAGAGAGAGAGAGACGGAGAGTGTGTGAGAGAGAGAGAGACGGAGAGTGTGTGAGAGAGAGAGAGACGGAGAGTGTGTGAGAGAGAGAGAGAGACGGAGAGAGTGTGAGAGAGACGGAGAGTGTGAGAGAGACGGAGAGTGTGAGAGAGACGGAGAGTGTGAGAGAGAGAGAGACGGAGAGTGTTAGAAAGAGAGGGAGAGAGACAGGGTGCGTGAGACAGAGAGAGAGAGAGACGGGGTGAGATTGTGTGCGACTGTGCTCATCTGGGCTCAAGCCCCTGATCATTTGTTGACCTAGCAACGCCCCTGTCATTGGCACAAATACTTAAAGTGGCCTCGTCTGCAGTAGGGTATTTTAGGACAACATGGAACAGTCATAAGCAGGAAGTACTTAAATATCTATTTGTTCTTTTTACACTTGCTAGAGCAGTCTGGGGACTATTCCGTCAAAGTGAATGGACAAGTGAACTGCAAAAATCAGGCATTAATATCTGAGATGTAAAGACAAGCAAGTGGGAGAATTTTTCCAACTCAAATGATGTTTCCAGTTCAGTTGTCAGTTCAATTTTATATTATTTACTTATTTATACTGTGAATGTAGAGATCAAAATTTATTTATTTATAAGCTATCTGCATGCGCACCTAAGTAAAAAGTAGACTCCTGAAAGACGCCGGTGGTCTGTGCCCCCTCCGCTGGTCCCAAACCTCCAGGTTGCTCCAGTGCACTTTACAGCAATCAAGTTTTTATACACAACCCCCATTTTGTTAACATAAATTAAATAATGTATAAACAGAAAATGTGTTTTCAGTGTGTCTATTTTGTCTCCTATTTATGACATCACCAGTGGCTTGATAAGCAAATGAACACATTTTCAGAAAACAAAAGACACTACAGACACACACTTGGCAGAATTGCAAGCACATAAAGAGCAAATACAATATATAGATCTTGGTTCACACTATAGACACTGTTTGGGTTGGCAAAATGCTAAATTACATCTTCAGACAGCATTATTGTGCTGATCATGTTATACTAAATTTAATTAGAAGGGCAGAAACTGCTTTATTTATAAGATCCTACAGTCTAATAAAGTGTATGTGCATAGACGTTAATGTATGCAGGATCATTACTAGAATATACAAACACCTCTGATTACAATTAGTTGTTTGTGAGACCACCTGATGCAATAATGTAAATCACCATGAAATAATAACTAACACTACATAAGAATTAATAGCTAATATTTAACTCTACATAATGACATTTAGCAATATTTTTGCAGCGCTAAAAGTTTACACAGCACTTAAAGTAAGCCTCTCAACTGCAAACTTGTAGATCACATGTTCAGACTCAGATTTTAAATATATGAACCTTATATACAGTCTGCCAAGGATTGACACCGAGTGCCCATCAAAGGAGTTCAATGTCCAGAAATGGAGTAATAGGGCTTGGTGCAGGGTAACCGCACTCCCCTGAAGGCTTGATGTCCCAGGCTTGTGTGGCTTCCTACCAGGGCCCAGAGGTAGCAGCTACTGTATCCAGTAATAGAAGGTCAAGAGCAAGTAGCTGAAAACTGCAATTGGATGCCGGCGTGGGTTAATCCTCTCGGCGCTCCAGCCGAATACAGGATACAAAACACAGGAGGGCTGCTCCCAATCGTGGATAGAGGAGTCAGACGAAGCGCCAAGCTAGGCGCGAAACGCGTAGGCTTATCAGAATTCTTTCCCTCACCGGGTGACCCTCTCACCATACCCAGCTCCTCAACATTGTTTTTTAACTTTTTTGTACTTAATAAACAAGATTTTAACTGGACACTTACCTGGTTCTGGAGTTTTTTGCCGGCGTCTGGGACTCCTCTATCCGCGATTGGGAGCAGCCCTCCTGTGTTTTGTATATTGTATCCAGTAAGGCAGAGCAAAAACCGGAGAAACCCTGCAGACTTTCTGGAGCTGGCATGGAGAATAGCACTGGAGAGTAGTATGCAGGATATTGCAGACTTATGCAGGTAGGCTAAACAGAGCCTTAGCTTAAAGTGCAAAAGTAGTGCACATTAGTAGCAAAATAGTGCAAAAATTGCCCGGGGCCCCCTGACTCCACCATGCAACTCCACCCCAGAAATGCCACTTACATGCCTCCCAACTGTGCCGCTTTGTGCCTGGCCTTGTCTTATATCTAGGATAGCCTTATACCTATCCCATCCATGCTTAAACTCCTTCACTGTATTAATATTTACCACTTCTGCTGGAAGACTATTCCATACATCCACTACCCTCTCAGTAACATAACAATACTTTTATTAGTCCCTGGCCTTGTCTTATATCTAGCATAGCCTTAGAACTATCCGATGCACGCTTAAACTCCTTCACTGTATTAACCTCTACCACTTCTGCTGGCAAACTATTCCAGGCATCCACTACCTTCTCTGTAAAGTAATTCTTTCTTTAGTCCCTGATCTTATCTTATATCTAGGGCAGCTTTATGCCTCTCCAATGCATGCTTAAACTCCTTCACTGTATTAACCTCTACCACTTCTGCTGGAAGGTTATTCCATGCATCCACTACCCTCTCAGTAAAGTAATATTTTCATTAGTCCCTGGCCTTCTCTTATATCAAGGATAGCCTTATGCTTATCCCATGCATGTTTAAACTCCTTCATATATTAACCTTGCATCCACCGTAATATTACTTTTCTGACCACAAAAAAAATTAAAATATTTCCAGCCTTTTCAAAAGCTTGAGGTGGACCCCAAATATATGTATATAACTAGCTGCATGTATATTTATATGAAATTTTTTATATTATATTCAACTATTTTCATATGTAATAAAACGTTATTGAAAAATTGTTAATTTCTTATTTTTATTACGTTCCTCTGCACCCACATTGCACCTAAAGGTCTTAACACAGCACTATACAGTACCCACAGCACTTGGCTTGTACTCATATTGCACCCACACGATTTGTCATGCCACAGTGTAAATTTTCCCACTAGAACATACCACACTGTCACTTTGTCCCACTGAACTGCCCCTGCAGAACATGCTGCAGTGTCACTTTCCCCCATAGTACCTGTTATTTTGCCCCACAGAACATGCCACAGTATCACTTTGGCCACAGACAATTTGCCCATTAATATTCCACAGCCAGACATTCAGATTGCCAATTAATACTCCACAGCCATTTTCCCCATTAATATGTCACAGCCAATTTTCCAATTAATATGCTACTATTAACCTACCAGTTATTTTGCCCATTTGCCAGTTATTTGCCCATGTTATTTGCCCATTTACCAGTTATTTGCCCATGTTATTTGCTCATTTGCCAGTTATTTGCCCATGTTATTTGCTCATTTACCAGTTATTTGCCCATGTTATTTGCTCATTTGCAGTTATTTTGCCCATTTGCCAGTTATTTTCCCATTTGCCAGTTATTTGCCTGTGTTTTTTGCCCATTTGCCAATTATTTGCCTCTTATTTTGCCCATTTGACAAATATTTGCCCCTGTTATTTGCCCATTTGCCAGTTATTTTGCCCATTTGCCAGTTTTATCCCCCCCCCCTCCCCCGTACTTACCTGTATGGTGCTCGTCGGCCACCTCCTATGATATGTTTCCTGAAATACAGCCACCGGATGGGACATCGTCACTTCCGGCGGCTGTGAAGAAAAGCTGGGTGCCGCCCGATAGTGACTGTCTCCGTGTGAGACAGTCACACGGGCACGGGGCATTTTTTTTTGTGTGCAGGGGTCGCAGGGCAGCCGGGCCCCTGGAGTGACGGGCCCAGTCGCAGCTGCGACCCCTGCACCCATGATAGGACCGCCACTGGCTAAGGTACTACGTGAGGGTAAGAAACAATATAGAGCACAGGGCCAAAGACAAACACAGTAAAGTGAAGGGACAGACAGGATAAAGGGCATTGCTAGCAAACCTAAAGGCATCCGCAAACACTGATATAAAAATAGAATAAACAGAGCACAGGGCTGAGGTCTAAGGAGCACAAAGTGAGGAGCTGAGATCCTCAGATGCTTCATAAGGGAAACCAAGCTGGGAAATGGGGAGAGGAAAGAGGAGCCAAGAACTAGAACTAGAACTAGAACTAGCCTAGAACTCTGAGATAGTAAATAGTAAGGGATTAGTTCACCTGATGGACATAAGATGGAAGATGTCAAGGTATCTCACAATATGGCAAGTTCTAGCACTATCCCTGCCTATTATAATGATCTATAATAACTGAAACTACTGTATTTGCTTGAATATAAGACAAGGTTTTTTTCAGAGCAAATGCTCTGAAAAAGGCCCCCTGTCTTATATTCGAGGTCGTCTTATAATCTGACCTCAAATCCTGGATCCCCCTCGCTAACATCCTCCCCTGCGATGCGCGCAGACATCCTCCCCTGCCGCCCGGCATGACCGTTGGGACTTCTATGATGAAGCCGGGTCCTACCAGCTTCATCATAAAAGTCCCGGCGGAAGTACCGGGCAGCAGCGGAGGATGTGTGCGCGTATCGTGCAGACATCCTCCGGCTGCCTCCACTAGCCACCAGGAGAATTGGGCAGCCGGGGGATGTCTGCACGATAGTGCAGACATCCTCCATGCTGCCTGACACTTCCATCTATTATGACGGACCGGCTGTCCGTCATAATAGACGGAAGTGTCGGGCAGCATGGAGGATGTCTGCATGTATCGTGCAGACATCCCCCGGCTGCCCCCACTAGCCACCAGGGATAAAGCATAAAGCATAATATTAAGGGGACACCGCGAAGATAAAGCAAGGAAACACAGAGAGAGACAGGCAGAGACTGGATACATCAGCCTGAATGAGCCTTGTATAGCATGCTGGATGTTCAAGTCTAGATTAGCCTGACACAATCTTTGCTTAAACTCTCCTAGAGCATGGCTGGCCAGATACAGCAACAGGGCCGATCCTGGCATGGGGTGCACTGCGCCCAGGCGCTGTATAGCTGAAAAAGATGGTGGCGCCTAAACTGATTGATAGCAGCATGCCTTTGCTCATGCCGGCCAACTTGTTTGTTCTCCGCAATCCTCCTCCGCTGAAACGGAGGAGAACCTAAGTCAGGGGAGCCAGTCATGGAGGTGTCAGTGGGCTTATCCCCTGCAATACAAGACAAATATAGGCAGTGTCAGTGGACTTAACCCCTGCAATGCTAGACCAGTTTTTATCAATCAATATATCAATCAGTTTAGGCTCTTTGTGTTGGAATGCAGGTAAAAAAAAGCAGGGGAGTATCTTATGACATCATCATGTAGGCTTTAACCACAGTTGTAAAGTGAGACTGGCTGGATGATGTTGCATCATGGGAAATATTCACAAAATGGAGCCAGGAGAAAAACACGTAATTTTATTTTTCCTTTTATATGCAATTAATTAAATCATAAAAAATAGTAAAAAATAATAAAATAAGTGGTCACTTTAAAGGGAAATATATGTTTTGAATGCATCTATGGAGTCTCCTGATTACAACATCACCTTGTGGATTCTTATGCAAATACACATTTCCCATTGAAAATTAGCTCATTTGCATATCAACCCACAGATGATGTCATAGACAGAAAACACTACAGACATGTTCAAAACACATTTTCCCTTATTTTATGCATTTCGATGCATTTTTGCTAACACAATGTATAGATCATTTTTCATCACTTCTTTTGATCTACATTCATAGTATGAACAATGTTTCTGTTGACCCATTAATATTAAAGTCTTCATTTTTATATGACAGGTTACTGTAAATCATTGTAGCAAGAGCTGCAATATGTGTGTTGCATAAAATGGATAATAAAGTTTTATTTAGTTAGTGTTAGGGTTAGTTGTTTGGGTTGCAAAATCACTACAGGTGTTCCTGGAAAAAAGCAGTGCTCTACTTGCAGTTATTGCCCCATAACTTGAAAAAAAAAAAAACCCAGCAGAAAAACAGATAAATTTAGGATATTTCTCAACTCAGGACAAATAGGACAAAGGTTTTTTTTTATTATTAGCATTTGTAGATTTTTCACAAAAATTATATAATTATATTTCAATTTTTCACAGTAAATTATATGATATTGCATAATGTTATCTAAATTCTCAATAAATACATTCTTCTCTGGAAAAAAAAAAACCCTATATATTATTTAATATGTATGTGGGTACAGAAATTTACAGCTAAGCACAAACACAGCAGTAAAAGTCATTGTCATGAAGGGTACACAATTTAAAAAAAAAAGTCTGGTCAGGGGTTAAATTCTCAATTTGACAGCAGTGATTGGGTAGTTCACGCTCAATAACTGAAGAATACTTTTTTTGGTCCCGTATATTAGACTGCTAGGAATCTTGATAACGTATAGTCGTTTTATGTAAGAGCTGTACAGATTTTTACGTCAAAGCCGAGCACATCAAAAGAACTAATACAATTTACCTAAGATTCCGTGTGGGAGAAAAACTTAAGTTCTTTCATTAAGCAGCAGTAATCATGATTGTCCACTAGAGGGAGCCGAAGCATCAATCTTGCACTAAATAACCGCACAAAAGACTCGGGTTAGACAGTCTGTAGCTGACAATTTCAATGACTTGCAGCATCCAAATGATTAACAGACCCCATCAGTCTAGTAAACTAATGCATTAGAAAATATAATAAGCTTGTCCATTGAGAGGCATCACAACGTGAAGTTATGAATTGCAAAGAGAATGGATTTAATGAGATGGGTGAGCTCTGATCCGGGCATTGATGATTACCAAAGACCTACAAAGTGAGTGAGACACACAGTAAATTAGAGGTGGGTAGGTGATGATACAAACTTAAAAATGCAAGTCTAGCAGTGTTTGGACCTGGATTATTGCTATAACCTATATATTCAGTCTATTGGCCAGAATTAACATTATGTGCAAAACACTGGCCCTTACAGAAAAATATATAACATGCCCAATAAGAGCTTTGAAATAAAAAGAAACTACGAAACAAAACTGCCATAAATATATATGCATCTATGTTATATATACCAATTTTTTTAATCACTGTATATATATATTACACACACACACACACACTATATATATATATATATATATATATAGATAGATAGATAGATAGATAGATAGATAGATAGATAGATAGATAGATATAAATATATAGAATGACATACAGACACATTATATTAATATTAGGTTGCATTTACCCCAGAATAAAGCAACAACATTAAATATATATATATATTTTTGCATATTTTAAATGTTGTCTCCAAATAATGTACATGAATTTGAAACTTGCCTACAGAAATTTAGATGTTTACTTATATACAACGTTTATTGTTCACCTTATTTGACTGTTTTGCTTTACAAACATATCCCTTGCTCCAAAATACAAACAACTAGAATGCCAAATAAAAACATATCACATTTCGGTGTTGCTTCATTCAGAGGATCCAGCATAAATAATTGTTTTGTTGATCTCAGTATGGTTACTTTCTGCACCTAGAGTAGACCTATTTATTTGTGTGGAGATAAATAGTTTTTCCATAAACTACACATCGAGCTGTATATTTCTGTAATTGTTACAAAAAGTGTGTGTGTTCAAAACACTATAACATGCTACAAAATGAATACTAATCTTTGAAACATTTTAACTTCATGTTACTTTGTGATGAGTTTCCAATTATTATTCTATTGTAACTATTCTTCTAAGATATTTCCTTTTTTTTTTTTTGTCTGATTTAAATAATAAAAATTATTTAATAAAAAATTATGAATACTATATCTATTATTATTTATACCATAATCTTTTAGTTTATGTAAAGCTCGGAGATTTGATAATTTTCTGAAGGGAACATAATGCTGATCAGTGGCCACTATGAAAAAGTATATACAAATGATTTCGTATTGTTTGTGGTCACCAATAGCTATTATGTACATTACAACATGTTTTAATGAATACTTTTAGATAAATAGCTCTACAGATCATTTAAATTAACATATTGAAACCTTGATTTTTTTTACAGTTCTATGATTGAATAATTCGTGATTCGGCTGTGATCGTCTGTTTATCTTACTCTTTAATTATATACTGTCTAAATTCGGCATTTTACTCTAGACCCCACTAAATACAGGATTTAAACATTCTTTTTTTATCACGCCACAGCGTCCTCATGGAAAACATTTGGGTACTAGATGCCAATAAATAGAACAAATTCACAATTAGTGTGTTACATGTGTTTGCACCGTTAATGCTTCAGTATTTAATATAAAAAGTATTGAATATTGTTTTTTAATGTTTCAATTCGTTGTCAAATAAATGTATTAATTTTTTCTACCTTAGTAATGGTTAACCACTGAAACGTCAACTATTACGTCCCATCTCGTGGTGCTCAGCCAGCCAATAGGCCCAATGTTGGCTGATCATTGTGGGAAGTGTGGTCTAAAATAGCTGGAGCTGCCAAACTTTACTCATCACTGAGCTAAACTATTCTGTTTCTCGTTAAAATGGAAAGCGTATGAGGAATACAGCGTAGTTTGACTAATGCAAGTTTTGTTTTTTTTTAATATCTCCTTTTTAAATATAATTATTGTAGGTTATATGGCGCCTGCATCTAATTTCCAGGAGTTTATTGCAGAGGAGGATGTAATGGGGATTATTAGTAATCGAAAGTTAAATGCTGCTCTAATGCTACCCAGAGAATTGATATTTAGATATCTAATATTAGCGACATAACATTTTTGTCTGCATGTTTGATTTTAAAGACCCATATTGTTTAATCTCCAGCAGGGTTATTTATTTATTTATACAGGTTATTTCAAGGGCAATATTCTAAAAATGGAGCAATCAATCCGAACAGTCCATTGGTTTCCATGGTGATTTCTCCACTTTTAGGAATTGTGCCCACGATTTGCCATTATAAATGACCCCATAACGTCTATATGGTTATTGATGTACTATATGTGCTTTGCACATATGCTTTTAAAGCTCACACTTTTCTCTCCCGTGGATATCGGTAAGGGAGATATTGGCCTGAAAATGGGAACAGTATTAGTTAGTCCAGTCACTACCACTACCAATGCAGACAGTGTGATCACATGCAAAGAAAGAGTTAAGAAAATAAATTATATATATTTATATTCAATTTATGGGGGTAGAGACAGATTAGCTCAAATGTATGAGACATCTAGGGGACCGAGAGATAGACTGGATAAAGGTGCTAAAGATTACAAGATATTACTTGGACAGAGGAGAAAGAGAGAATCCCAGGAACTAGAGAGACTGAGTGAAGAGTGAAGTGTGGGGTGAGACAGAGAAAGACAGTGGAGAGAGAAGAGTGGGGTGAGACACAGTGAGACAGACAGTGGAGAGGGAAGAGTGGGATGAAACAAAGAAAGACAGTGGAGAGGGAAGAGTGGTGTGAGACACAGAGAGACAGACAGTGAACAGGGAAGATTGGGGGAGACACAGAGAGATGGGCAGTGAACAGGGAAGATTGGGGGAGACACAGAGAGATGGGCAGTGAAGAGGGAAGAGTGGTGTGAGACACAGAGAGAGACAGTGGAGAGGGAAGAGTGGGCTGAGACACAGAGAGACAGACAGTGGAGAGTGAAAAGTGGGGTGAGACACAGAGACAGACAGTGGAAAGGGGAGAGCGGGGTGAGACACAGAAAGACAGATATAGAGAATTCATGGCAGCTGGTTTATCATTATGAGAACCTGTGGCTTGGAGAATCTGAATGTCCTAATGGATGAGCTGAGAGTCTTCCTCACACAACTACATGAAGAATGTTTGTGAATCAAGTCTGTTCCTGACAGATCCTCATCATCTAAACTGTCCATTCAATGGCACTTTCCAGCATCACTCCCTGCCCTGCCCTGAAACCCCAGCTTCTCTATCACACCCCTTACACCCCAATAACACAAACACAGCCCCGCATTTCCAGACAGTCTGCTGTTATTATTGACCGTTTAGCAGCAGTACAGTGTATGGCAGCTCTTTACTCAATAAACAATTAGAGTTAGTGTGGTTTAATCATTAGATACATTGTCATCAGAGAGTAACATATTCATTAGCTGACTAGTTAGCAGGTCATTTAATGGACAATGTGACCAGAAATAAAAAGGCAAGATAATTCACGGAGGACAGAATTTAACTGGAGACAGGGTGGCGAATTATACATTATTTTTATTATTATTGCCAGATTACTTAGTCGTATTAATAGTAAAATAAATATTAATTGTGCTACGTACAGAACTAGGGTTGTTTAAAGAACTTATTATACGACCGAACTGAGCCCGAATAAAGAACCCAATATATCTGCATCAGAATAACGTGCTCCCAACATGTATTAATATATTTAGATAAATAGTCCATTTATAAGCTGTATGTCTGTTTAAATCTAACAAATAAAAGATTTGTAGTCCCTACAAAAATAAACTAATAGGAAAATGTGCTCATTTTATTAATCGTTTTCGGAGGGGAAATGGTGATTCCGAATAGACTTGGAACATCTTTCTTGGATTTTACTGATTTATTGTGCAGCATTAAATTATACAGCGAAATAGTTTGATATGTACAGCCTCATAAAACATTTTTTATCATATGGGGTGGACGAATTTTTATTTCTTAATTAAAATAAATTTCAGACTCGCAAAGTGAAAATTATATATGTATATTTATTTATTTATTCAAAGTTCGTCTGCCACTTCGCATTAACGTTTATTTCTGATAAAAATGTGTCTGGATTGCTGGACAGGAAGATATGCATAAAGAAGAGTCCTTTTTAGACAAAATTCTAAAAAGTGGAACTATCAGCAGGAACATTCCATTGGTCTCCATGGTGACTGCTCCACTAGTAGAACATTGGAGCTGGGATTATCTTTATATATTACCCCAGCCTGTCTCTAACAGAACAGAAGACATAAGGGGAGGGGGGGGGGGGGGGCAGATGTGGGACTTGTCATCTGAGAACTGTATTAATGCGAGTAGTTTGTCAGTCTGTGAAATCAGATCAGGTCACAGCAATCATTTCTCATTCAGGATGCCCCCCTCTTCATTTTAGGACAAACCCCTCCTATCAACCTTAACAGGGTACATCCAGAAATATGTCCATCCTGATAAACTGAACAGTCACTTCATGTAGAGGGTCTCAACAGATCAGCCCTGCAAAGAAGGGTTTCAGAACATGAATAGACATATCAGAACAAAGGATACCCCGATGAGAGATATTTGTCTGTGTAAAAGACCCTGAGGACTATACACAACCTTTACTGTCTGTTGTATCAGCTTGGTAAAGTACATACATGTTGTTGAATAAGTAAATTGTTAACTTCCGGGGGGGGGGGGGGGGGGTAATAAAAGCTATAAAAGCAGGGTGAGAATATTAAGCTATAGGGAAATGCGTTAATACGGTAGTATGGATATGTGTATAAAATATATTAGATAATATTATAAATTACAAAATAAAAACAAAAATACGAAAAGTAATTTTAAAATAAAATAAAAATGAATGACACAAATATTCTTCCTGATTTTTATTTCAAACTAGTTATCCAGATGGTAAATACCAAGTTTGCGTTAATATACAGCTAGTGCCACGTTATTCTGGATGTATTTGCTGGGGAACAAAGAACATTTATATATATATATATATATTATAAAAAAAATCTAACTATATATATATATATATATATATATATATATATATATATATATATATATATATATATATATGTATAGACAAATTATAAATTTAAAAAACACAAACCCATACATATAACCCGTCATATTGACTAACGGCAGAATTTGTCGTGATTTTTACAATGATGTATAGCTGCTATATTTGTGTGTTTGTGCATATAAAGATTTTAGTTAATATATATATATATATATATATATATATATATATATATATATACACACACACATACACACACACACACACACACACATAATTTATACACACATACACACACACACACACGCACATACATAATTTATACACACATACACACACACACACACACACACACACACACACACGCACATACATAATTTATACACACATACAAGACATTCCGAGAGTTTGACGGATGCAGTAAATTCAGAGCTGGTATAAAACTGTGCTACAAATGAATATGAATGTTGATTTATTGGAAGCCAATAGATACATGCTGTTATGAGCAGCCATGTTTCTTGCTCACTCTCTTGTCTGTATAATTATTTAATATACATTCTGTCTGTCTCCTAGATTTGTTGGTTCAATCATTTTTTTTCTTCTTTCTTTAACTAAGACAAATTAATACTCAGCCAAAATGACAATAACATTTACATTTTCCTGTTTGATGAGATACATGGCCATATTTTTTTTCCCCCCTGATTCCCTCTTAAAGCCTGAGCCTCACTAAAATCTCATTGAATGGGATTTATTTAGTCGTTGGAAAGATAAATCAGTGAGTAAATTTACAGCCGTTTAAAGTACCTGACTTTATAATAAGACCTTCATTTAGTGCAGTTCTGGTTTCTGTGACGTAGATGCAGAGCAGGGGTTCCAATCGATGGACCAATGAGTGTGCGCTCAAGCTGCGCCCCGGCCAATCAGAAGGCGAGCCCGGCAGGTGGCTGCCCAGTTATCAATGCATCTCCCTGCTGCTCTGCCGAGTTGGATCAGAGGAATCAGTTGCTGCTCTACCCAGGGAATCACACGGCCCATCACCCTGAATTCCAGGAGGATTATTTTGCATTAGAAAATAAAATAATAAAACAAACTGAAACCAGCAGGGACAATCTCAAGCTGCAAGTCTCAGAAGAGGATTTTCCTTGTTTCCCTTTTTTTTTGTCATCCAGAACTTCTCCAGCGCCTGACCTGATCAGCAGAAACTTCCTGCAGCGTCCAGACCTTGGCTGCATTACACAGAGGGTGTGAGGTGTTTCCATAGGCGCTGGGCTTGTCTTGATGATCACAAATGTTAGCTGTGGGGCAGATGGATACTAACAGACAGGGTGCGTTTGTGCTTAGCAGTACCCCCCTGGCTGCATTGCATAACATGGCGGAGATGAAGACCACTTTGTTTCCCTATGCCTTGCAGAACCCATCCACTTTCAAATCCCCAAGCCTCTCCTCCCTCAACACACAGATCCCCCTGGGGACACCTCATGGAATTAGCGATATCCTCGGCAGGCCTTTGGGTGCCACTCTGGGTGCGACTGGCAACCTCCTCACCAGCCTTCCTCGCATTAATGGACTTGCCACCTCCACTGGGATGTACTTTAACCCAGCAGCTGTGTCCAGGTACCCCAAGCCCCTGGCAGAGCTTCCTGGCAGAGCTCCTATCTTTTGGCCTGGAGTCATGCAGAGTTCCCCGTGGAGAGACCCCAGACTATCCTGTCCCTGTAAGTAAATGCAATCTCTTCCTTTCATTCTCCTTCTAACTAGTGAGGCATCCAAAACTTACTTGGCAGGCCTCTGTGGAATCTAACTAGTTAAATATCTGACTTCCCAGGCGTATTATTAATTATACAGACAGATTACACAATGTATTTATTTTTGCATTTTAATACATTTTCGAATATTAAAATATACATACCAAAATACATATTCTCCAGCTTCTAGTGACCCTTAACCTCAGTTTCCCCTGGCACTTAATGGTTAATGCAATATATATATATATATATATATATATATATATATATATATATATATATATATATATATATATATATATATATATATATATATATATATATATCTCAATCCCACACAGCTTTTGAGTGAAGTCTAAAGTGAATCCTTGTCCATATCTGATGTAGTTTATTAGTGATGTCATTACCCATACATTCTGCCACTTTGTTTAGACTCTGTGTACTGTTTGAAGTCAATTCTATTATTCCACAGCATCCCAAGACATACCTATATTATTTATACTTTTAGCCCAAGCTGGAATGGTTCTTGATAAAGATGGGAAGAAGAAGCACTCCAGACCCACCTTCTCAGGACAGCAAATATTTGCTTTGGAAAAAACCTTTGAACAGACCAAATATTTAGCAGGACCAGAGAGGGCCCGCTTGGCATATTCCTTGGGGATGACAGAAAGTCAAGTCAAGGTAAGATTGCACACACGTGTATCTGCTCTCAGTGTACTAAGCACAAGTCAATGTGTGTCCAGGCTGACACTATAACTGCAGTAATATCCACCCCAAATCCCTTTTATTCTAATAAAACATTTTAAAACTCCTTGTTATAATGGGAATTAACCAGACCAAGTTTAGAGTCTACTCAATAAAGAGAGAATTACAGTGAATTTCAAAATTGAGACCAAAGTAGCAGAATTGGAAAAGTTCTCCCATTCAAATGCATCGGGGAATTTTTCGAACTTGGCTACATTGGCCTAAAGTTTGAAATTCCCACTTAGATTCGCTGCAATTCTCTCTTTAATGAGGAAGACCCCTATATGTTACAATCATAGTCATATATACTTGGTAATACAAGTGCCTGTAATAGAGGTATACCTATTACAACCATTTTATCTTTAAGTGTAGAAAATCCAATTTAAAATAATTCTGAAAGTAGGAATATATATATATATATATATATATATATATATATATATATATATATTACAGTAGTCTGTTTATCCAGAAGATGCAGATGTAGAAATTCTCAGATACTATAAAATATACCTGTATAATTTAATAGCATGTGATGTATGTATCCTTGCATTAACGTATCGGTATTTATTATATAGATATACAAGCACTTTCTGCAAACATCTTGGGGTTAATAGCACATGATATGTAATGCAACAAGTTTGATAATGAATAAATCAGGTCCTTGAAAATGATGAAAATTAACAAAACAGTGTAACTAAATTTACAGCATAATAAATTCAACAATCGGCCAACTTTTACACGTTTTCTAAATAAATAGAATATACTGGAAATCAACACAGAATAACAGATATAAAATCAATCTGTATTTTTTATGACCAAGTATTTGCAATCACAATAAAACCCCTGCCATCTCTAGCTTTACGACTTCCACATTGCATCCCAGCATAGTTAAAATTACCAACAGATCCACATCAAAATAAACAGTCAATATTCACCTTATATAACCAAGTACAGTCAACCTCAGGAAATTACAGTAAAACGCCTAGAATCTGCCTATAAATCATAAAAGCATATTATTATTTTTAAATCACACATATGATACTGTTACCTGACTATTCGTATTGCTAGGTATATTATAGGTATGCATTTATTGTATATTCATTTTTAATAATAATGACAAGTTTGCTTTAATATAAATACTCGGCACTTACATAGAATACAATTAAATAAGTGCGATTTTAGATTTTAGGACACGATATGTATTTGTTGTATCATTCCTAGAAAATAGATTGTACATATTTACGTTATATATTCGACATTGTGTTTTTAAAATATTAATATAATATATATATATATATATATATATATATATATATATATATATATATATAGTGTTTGTTCGTGTCCTGTAATATCGATTAAGAGGAAAGTGTCAAACTATATATATATATATATATATATATATATATATATATATATATATATCATTTTAAAAAAGGACCATTCAGTCTGAGTTACATAATATGCACACTCTCTGTAATCTATGTAGATACCGGGATTATTATTATTATTATTATTGCTATAATAATCTTTCTACGTACCATTTTAATGTATGACATCTATGACGTCTGTTGTGATGGCTCACTCTCGGTATGAAATGACGTCACGCCTCCTAATTTTATATCTAAAAATGATCTTATTTGTTCAACAGGTTTGGTTTCAAAACAGAAGGACAAAGTGGAGAAAGAGACACGCAGCCGAGATGGCTTCAGCCAAGAAAAAACACGACTCCGAGACAGAGAAAATGAAGGACAGTTCAGACAATGAGGAGGATGACGAATATAACAAACCGCTGGACCCCAATTCTGACGATGAAAAAATCTCCAGGTTATTAAAAAAGCACAAAACTACAAACTTAAACCTGCTCAGTCCTTGCAGCAATAATTCAGACACCTTGTGATACACACAGGAAGGACTGGAACCACCAAAAATTGGAACTGCCCCCCCCCCCCTTATTCCTCCTTAAAGCGCTTTAAAAGCTGAATTAACCAGGGTATTCAAATTATAAATAAGACAAATTGTAAGTGGATGTTTAAAAGTGGTATGTGTTGTACAGCATAAAATGTATGTTGAGATGTATATATTTTTTACAGAATAAGTTATAAAAAATTATCTTACTGTTAATATACCTGGGGTTAAAGAGGTCCGTTAAAGAGGTCCTTTAACCCGTTCACTGTCAAGAGGCGGAGAGGGAGGGGGAGGCATCGAAAAGGTTAAAATAACCTTTTTTTTCACCTCCTTGATCCCTCTGTTTCTCCTTCCAGCTAAAGACAGTTTTCCCTTGCAAACCCCAAAATTCCAATTTGTTACTTTTTTTGTACAGATACTTTTCCTCTTCACTTTGTAGATATGTATCTGATGGAGGATTTTGTGATGTGTCTTTGTTTTTTTTTGTTTTTTGTTTTTTTCATTGTACAGAACTCTCTTCAAAAGATTCTCAATCTCTCTCTATAAAAAAAAAAAAAACCCTCTAAGGACTTTATTCAAAATTTCAGCCAAAAAGAGAGAAAAACCCAGTAATTACTTTTGAAGTTGAAGTCAGATCTTGTTGTTCAAATTGCGGGAAAAGACTTTGTATATTCAATAAATTATTTAACAGCTTCTCCTTATAAACTGTTTTATGTGATCTTTAAAATCATACTCAATATGCTTAAATTATACTTTTTTTTTTTAACAATACTTTTAATCGGAATACTTTAAACACAGCTGGCTATGTAAAATAGTGTATAGAACCGACATTGAATAGAGACATTAGTAAGATCAGATTTTGAACAAAAAAAATATGTTCCATTTACTAAATTAAAAGCCCATCGAACTATGTTGACAATATTTAAATTCGTTAATTAAGCTCTAAACTGAGAAAAATTTCCTGTCGCTATATTTTTAATAGGATTTTATTTTTTAGGAGCAACGAAGCTGGGCTTCGCCACTAATAGTACAATCGGGCTGAGTTTATCTGCAAAGAAAAAAAAGTTTAGGAAATGTCAGAACAATATGTGTTTAAATTTGTAACAGTGAAAGTTTAGTGAATACAGTGCATGTATTTAGGTTTATTCTCTTATCCATGTGTTGCTCATGGAGTCATGACGTATGTGATTGTGCTGTAAACATGTATGTGTGCACTCATGCTTATATATATTGTTTGAATGGGTTTTACTGGTTTAAAAAAAAAACAATTGATAACATTTATTGTACTTTCCATAAGGGTATTTAAAACTTTTCTTCAACACTGATCATTGATTTCAACAGGAACACTTTATATCAATAGTCAGTGCGTGCCCCTACTCCAAATTCGTACATCATATAATATTAAATATCTATATATAATTCATTAGAATTCATTATATCTTTATATATTATAATTTTATTATAATTTATTGTGTATATATATATATATATATATGTTTATATAATATATATTGAAATTTTTTTAACTTCATAAGAATCCCTAATATCATAGCAAATACATATATATTTATTTATTGAATAAAGAACCACATAACATACAATATTAGATTTATTAAAATTAATCATATATACATAGAATCATTATATCACATTATAGATTCATAGAATTTATATCATAGCATATGCATATATTTAATATAGAACCATTATAACATATATAGTCTATGGAATTCCTTATATCACATATGTATATTATGAATTCATTATAATTCATTATATCATATTACATATGTTTATAGAAATATTTAGAAAGTATTCAGTATATGGTTTATTCAGTCTGTTCATCTGACCGGACCTTATTCGATTTTAATGTACAGCGATTTTCTTTTATTGAAACAGGACTCTGGGAAATTTATTTACATTCAGTCAATTTTTTTTAAAATCTTTATTTATATTTCTTCTTCAAACTATAAAACAACAGAAAGCTACATACGTATTAAAATTAATCATGTTTTTTAAGGTTAAATTCAGCAATCATCTTATTATTTTCTGTTTTTGGAATTCTTGTTGACACCTTTCGTGCTGGTGGCTTCTAGATTTACCAGTTTCTCAGTTTTTCTAAATGGCTGGCTGAGCCTCATGGGGAGTTGAGTACACAAGGACTCGAGAGTTAAATTTATCAATCCGCAGATTTAGAGAATTATTGGCGGAACTTTTCTAGTGCAAAATAATGAAACCTGTAATGGTTTGTAGCGGTCTGTACCACTTGTTACTATCAGTGTCATGCATCAGAGCGATTTGAAAGGACCTAAGAGTGGGGCAATCACCATAGAAACCAATGGAATGTCCCTGTTGGTCGCAGATCTCGGTCCCCAAATTGTTCTTTATACTCAATCACTACGCTTTCTGCCCCAGAAAATGTTTAATAAATAACCGACAGCGCCAGGCAACTTTTATTTTTTCAAAGTTAAATAGTTAAATTGCCAGTCGCTCGGAAATGCTCTTTTTCCCCCCTCTTAGAAATCAATTCATAGCACTATAACTCCGTATTAGAAGTGGATTTTTTCCCCCACATTTTTCTCAACACAACATTTTTTTAAATGATGTTTCCCATAAATATTATAGCAGGGTCAATTACAATAATACAGATCTACGGAACTGAATACTAACATAATATATACATTTATACAAACACAAATGTATATGTGTGTGTATTTGCGTGTGCAGTTTATATATATATATATATACTGCAGATCTAGATCTGTATATATGTACATTATACCTTTACATGCATTCAGGTTTTTGAGAAAAGAATGGATACATACTAATTATTTAAAGTTGACACAACTGAAAGGCTCTTACTGGTTTCATTGCTTCTCATCAGTGTGTGAAACATCGCGTAGATGTATTTGAGCGGAGTGAGATTTACTAAGCAGGTTATTTCTCACACTCACCCAAATGGAATCTACTGCTTTGCTCTCTGCCTCCTGCCAAGTGCACCAGACCCCAGTCTTTGGCTGTCTAATTGTTCAGCAATAAGAGTCTCACCCAGAGCAAGCCTTTCACACACTCTCTGGACTGGATACCCTCACATTTACATAATTACCTGCAGCATTAAGCCAAGTACATGACAAGAATGTTTATATATCTAATATCTATCTATCTATCTATCTATCTATCTATCTATCTATCTATCTATCTATCTATCTATCATCTATCTATCTATCTATCTATCTATCTATCTATCTATCTATCTATCTATCTAATATCTATCTATCTATATGTGAAATCATTCCAGAAAAGTTTATCATTATAAAGTTACATTTAATGTACAGGAAGAGGAACATGTATTATCATTATTACTGAAGAACAAAGTACAATCAGATTGTAGCACTGTACAATGTACAATCAGCTCCTAAAGTTATATATATATATATATATTAATTTTTAACCGGTTTTATAGAGAAAGTAGGGGTCCACTATTGTTTCACAATAAAATGTGAGTTAACAAAGCAGTTAAAGTATTATATAGCTACATATTCATATATCTCCATTTCAATATTGCAGAATAATTGCACATTTATGTGTGTCTGTGTATTTGTATAAACACATGATACCTGGATACCTTTGATTTCAATTTTGCATTTAAATACATTTGCAGAGAATACTTTTTGAGGGAAAAAAAAATGCATTAGCACATATTGTATTTTAATGTAAACAGAAAGAGACACATATGGATTTAAGAATAATTGCATGCAAAATACACCTTCCAGACATATTCACTACGCATCTTTATTAATAATTTCTGAGCTAATAATCAGATGCACATGGCTCTAAATTTGATATTAATTATCTTGTCAAACTTTGAGCAGAAATGAACCCTGGATGTTTTAAAGGATCACTCTCTTTTCAGAATGTAAACCATGAAGTGGTACATGCATATTAAAACTCACACTCAAAAATTCATCCACTTTATTTAATCTTTTGTTAGTTTTTGCAATACCTGCCTTTGGAACTACTGCCAAGAAAAATAAATATTTATGGGTGGGCCCAGCATCACTTGGCAGTAAATCAGAGGGCACCTACAGCAAAGCATGAGGATACCCAATAGCATGATAGGTGATGGAAGCATCATGCTGTACACTCTGTAAAAGTCAGTATTATATTTTTGCAAGCTTCGGAATGCAGGGGAGGGCCGGCAATTTTTGAAACAATTTAGTGGCCCACAGTGCCACTTTATCAGCCCACCTGTTATCATCAGATATACTGACAGATAAAATACAGGGACTAAAACTCACTGACGAAAATATGATGAAGATGTTAAAGAGGGACTATTGCATTTAATTTTATGGACTTCTGGTTCCCTTGGCTCTCTGCCAAAGCCCAGTCCCCTCTATCTGCATCTGGATTGGCTGAGGCACAGGCTTCCTGTGCCTGTGTTCCCTCCCTGGTACAATGCCCTATAAACTGCAGAGGAAGAGGATACTCTTCCATCTGATTTGCCTGGTACTAGTGTTTCCCCGCCCATCTCCCTAGCAAGTTAACTTAATACTGTGTAACAGCCTTCTCAGACCTGTTACCTTCCTCACTGCTGGAGGATTAGTAGACTAAATATAGACTAAAACTAAAGCAATTCAGATGACTAAAATATGACTAAACTAAAATGGAAATATATTCAAAAGAACATGACTAAAACTAAATCAAAATTTGCCATCAAAATTAACACTGTTGCCATCCCTCCACTGTACTTATGTTACATACACACACACACACACACACACATATATATATATATACACACACACACATATATATATATTTATATATACACACACACACACACACACACACACACATATATATTTATATAAGTATATATATACAAACACACACATAGTCTCCACAATTCCAGGTATATTCATAGACAACCAATAAAGACACACTCACAGTGTTCTATAATATATGTACTGTAAGATATATATATAATCTTACAGTACATAAATTTATTCAACCCGTGAGTGCCTCTTTATTTGTTATATATATATATATATATATATATATATATATATATATATATATATATATCTTAGAGTATATTTATTGTATATTTTATTGTATAATTATATATATTTATATGACATATTACCCTGTATACATAACATTTAGAACATGTGGTTTATTGAGTCTGTGCACCTGCCCAGACCTTACACACTATTGTTTACTTTACTCTTGATAAAATGAAGAGAAAGATTTGTTATGGCTTTTATTTTTCAGAGGTTTGAAACCAGAATTCATGGGGGCTAGACACTAAAAGATGAGTTGACATGAGATTTCATCTCACCAATTTAGCTATACATTGTGCAGGTATAAACCTAGTGAGTTATCCCCCATTTAGCAAACTCCCAGGTTTGGGCCTGAACAATATATAGCTAAATTGGTGAGATGAAATGTTCTTCTCAGTTCACCTTTTAGTGAATGGCCCAGAGTCAGAGCAATGGTTTGGTTGACAAAATGACTCTGTGCATTATCAGAGATCTTGTTTACAGTGAATAGACATGATCTGAATGTTAACAGAATGCATGAGGTAAATACATTAAAGACAAGCAAACTGTGGTTGGTACAATCTTGAGTTCTTCACTAGGTTATATTTGAGAAGACAGTGTCAGAGAATGAAACTCAGATTATAGAATAAGTATAAGTTACAGGCATGCCACCAAGCATCAGGTGCTAAATGAGGCTTAAGGCAAATGTTCCATTGTATTAAGTTCTGCTCCATTGTATCCATTATAACACATCAGTTCCAACTTTAGAACAGCAACTGTCTAGAACTAAATGGCTGGTCATGTGAAATCCTTTTATTGCTATGTTTGTTTGCATTTCCTGAAATAAGTTACTACTGATCACAGCTCACACTACCAGGGCTAGCCACTAATGAGTCCAGGCATTAATCCATGCTGGGCAGGGCTTCCCAGATACCTAGGGATGTGACTGGAGAGAGACATCCATATCTGAAATGGTATTTCAAGCCCTATTGGACTGGTATACTCTGCTGGTGACACTGAGGACCCAGAAGAACAATTCCATGGGGTCATGCCATCCTCCATAGGGAACGCCAGTGCCACATCCTAGAACATGGCGGTACAATGTTAGCAATTATGATATTAATATCTAATCATGTACTAAAATAACAAGCGGACACTTGTGTATAAGTGACAAAAAAAGAATTATATACATATATATATATACATACACACACACCAATCACCCATAACGCTGACCACTGACAGTTGGTAAGCCGGAGCAGGAAGTGTGACGTTTTGGGCAATGTTCGGCTGGGAAAATTTTGGGATCTGCCATTCATGTGGATGTTACTTGGACACACACCACCCACCTATGCCTTGTCGCAGACCCTGTACACTCTTTAATGGAAACGGTATTCCCTGATGGCATTGGCCTCTTCCAGCAGGATAATGCATCTGCCACAAAGCAAATATGGTTCAGGAATAGTTTGAGGAACACAACAACGAGTTCAAGGTGTTGACTTGGCCTCCAAATTCCCCAGATCTCAATCAAATCGAGCACCTGTGTGATGTGCTGGACAAACAAGTCCGATCCATGGAGACCCCACCTCACAACTTACAGGAGTTAAAGGATCTTCTGCTAACGTCTTGGTGCCAGATACTAGAGGTCTAGTGGAGTTCATGCCTCGATGAGTCAAGGCTATTTTTGGTGGCAAAAGGGTACCTACACAATTTTAGGCAGGTGGTCATAATGTTATGGCTGATCAGTGAATATATATATGTATATATATGTATATGAAACGTGTGCACACCCACACATTATTATAAACACATGTACTTTCCCAGTGGAGCACTACCTCCCAATGATGCATGCGTCTGCCCCATAAAAAAAAAGTGGCCCCCCCATTGCTCCATAGGCCTCCCACTGGCCCCATAAATTAGAAACGTGACACCATAAACTAAATACATGCCACCCATGCAGTCAGTGGATGTCCAAGGGACTCATAAATAAAATATGTGGCCCCATGATGCACCAGTGGATGTCCGCTGGCCCCATCAATATATAGTAAAGTCCCCATCATTAAATAATTGGCCAACAGGCGCGAATGGTCCATACATGTGCCACACACCTAGCACAGAGCCGCGCTGTCTATCTCCGAATTCACAGCAGCAGTCAGCCCCTCGTATGTATCTCTTGTATTTCCGGGAATTGTGTAATTTGCATAACAAGCCACAGGTGATGTCATAAGCAGGAGACTTCACAGACACATGCAAAATACAGTTTTCTCCCACTGTATAGATCCTTTTCAATCATTTTTTATTCTGTACATTTACGTTCTAAACAATGTTCAAGTGATACAGTCCAGCAATGATCCCCGAAGCCCCCCTGGATCTTCATCTTTGGCACAGTCCATGCTTTTGAAAATCAGCCAATGGTAGGACTGGGATAGGGAGGCCTGATTGTCCAATTAGAGTTCTCCTTTTTTCAAAATTAAATCCCTGCTCTTTTTTTTGGGGGGGGGGGGGGGGGGGATTTTTTTGGGGTTGGTCCCTTTTCAAGGGGCTGAAGAGGAGGATCAGAACTGGACTTGAATTAAACGCATTTTTTTCTTCCACTGTGCACCCATTTTGTGCCAGCCTCCTGGAAAACAAAGGATGTTATTTTGTTCTTTACAGTTTTAATTATTAATTTTTGAATCCTCACCCATACCGAGGCAAGGTAGGGGTATGCTGGAGGATAGTTAGGGTTTTGAATTATTAATTTATAGGGTCACGGCACTTGGGCAGCCCATGGCCACATTTCTTGTGAAAGCCGTTGGCCCTGTTGAGGGGCTTATTTTATACCGACAGGGTTGCTAGCTCTATGTGGGACATTTATTATTATGGGGCCAATATAATTATTATTAATATTTTATTTAAATTCACCAGTTATTAACTGCCGCATTTGGGTCAATATGGTGGGATTTCAACCCTTATCGAGTACATGAAATTCTATGGATTGCCCTGGCTGATTTTCCCAAAACGTAAATGGCCAAAATTGGTCCCAAAATCATCAGAATTTACTAAAAAAAAAAATGGCCACACTGAATAGCTGAATTGCACATTGCTCTCCAATTTGGCTACAAACCGCTGATCTGGGCTCATTTGGGATAGACCCTTATGACTACTAGTCCCTGCTGTAGAAAACAGGTTGAAACATCCAGCACTCACAGTTGGACCTCCACATTTGCTCTATGTGGGTGATGTACATAGATTCCGCTTGCTCCTTGCCCCAAATTCCACAAAACAGCCAGGAAATTAGTGGATACTTTCACCAATAAATATAAACTATAATGCATCCTTCTTTAAACCCCCCCCCCCAAAACCCCCCCCCCCCCAAAAAAAAACAGACATTGGCTGCAGGCAAGGGAAAGACCATGAATATTTCAGATGAGAGCTGAATTTATTGATTTTACTGCTTGGATTCTCATCATTTGTGGAAGGGCAAATAACCACAATTGTTTTTGGGTGGGTTCACCTGGTTCTGGACAGGATAGAGCCTTCCAAAAATGTTCTGCTGCCCCGCGTTTGACTGCTAAGGGTCTCACTATTTCTACTTGTTTATTTTTCATTGATAGATTATACAGGGAAAAACCCCTCTAATGTTTTGTTTTTTTTTTTTTTTATCATTTAGACGACCAGACCAGCCTCCAGCAAAGAGCAGGAGAAAATTATTGGGGGGCTGGGGGGTGGATACAAATGTAATAATCAATAAATTCTGCTGAAGATGTGGAATTCATAAGCAAAATAAACACTTTAACATTTTTTTTTGCAATAATTATTTAACTCTCTTGCAATGTATACCGACTGAGCGACTTATAGAATTCTTGTATTGCATTACACTTTTTCCATAAGTGGTGATTTTGAAAACACACACTGAATGGTTACAGGTCCAAAAGAGGCATCCCAAGGAATTACAATAGCCATTCGCAATTGTTACCCAGACATAATAGCTATTATACCTTAGGCCTTGTCCAGCTAGGGGTGGATATAGAATGTGAAAACAGCTGCTTGGTGCATCTGAATAAACAGCTATTGTGAATCATTAACAGCCATTCAGTGATAATGGATTTTTACACTGTAGTGAATAGACCAAATAGGACCCAATCAGTGAGTGAATGGTCCCATTGATGGTGTGTGCTCACTATACTGACCTATTGATGTGAAATGCTCTTGAGAAACAATAACTATTAATAATAAAATATTTCGGGTCACATTTAATTAATTAAATGTACATAAAAGCCTGTAATCTATGAAAAACCAAAGAGGCCATTTATTTTTGATATTTTCCTGACTTGTTTTCATCAAATCTCACTATTTCTTCAGAAAACAACTTGCTATCTCAAGAAAACAAGTCAGAAATATATTAATAATACGTGGTCTCTCTGGGCCTTCAAGTGAAAACCCATAATATAGAAAGGGCAGGTTTCAATATTATGATTACACGGACTGTATCACCTAAACATTGTTTTTTTTACTGTGCATGTAGAGGAAAAATATTGATTGAAAATTATCTATAGATTGTATTAGCAAAATTGCAAGCAAATGCCTAAATTAGGAGAAAAATGTGTTTTAAAATGTGTTTGTGGAGTCTCCTGCTTATGACATCACCTGTGGCCCGATATGCAAATGAACAGCTTTTCAGTGGGAAAGGTGTAATTTGCATTTTAGGCCACAGGTGATGTCATAAGCAGGAGACTCCGCAGACACATTTTTAAACAATTTTTCCTCCTAATTTAGGCATTTGCTTGCAATTCACAGTAAAAACAATGTTTAGGTAACAGAGTCCATTTAAAGAAGCAGTTCCACCTACAGTGTCTGAGAAAAAAATATTTTAGATAAGTACTGGATAATTATGGAAAAAGAAACAGGTCTGTCTCATGGGTTCTATTCCCTCAACACTTCCTATCTCCTAAAAACTGCTTAAAAAGTGTTACTATAGCAACACTCCTGCCCATCTTCTCCTATGTGTGATACATCACCGCACACACAGCTGGTTGAAACCACACCCCACTACATTCCAAGAGCAGAATTCAACAGTGAGAACCTGATTCCACAGTAATGGCTACTGACAGCACTTGACGGGAGAATAAACCTGTCGCAGACAAAGGCAGCCTCCTGGGTACTCTCTCTCACTGATGTCATTCAGTCATGAATTTGTAAGCATGGATGTCATTTGTAAAAATAACTGGATTTCCCTTATTTCCCTCAAAATAAGTGGGAAGTGCGGTTTCCACACACTGTCTATTTCAGGTGCTAATGTTATTATGTTATACATTTATTCACATTGCCAGGATTTTTTTTTTTTTTCTTCCAGGTGCCGTAGACTTGCAGAGATGGGTAATACGTTCAGGTGAAGCATCTTATTCCTTATATCAGATGAACTCATTTCTCATGTATTATGAGAAACCCAAGGTTTATCAATCTGATAGTTATATTTAATCAGATTTATATGTCCTCCCCCCAAAAAATCAGTTTATCTGATTATTACAGAGTTATCGTTACATTCCAAGGTCCCGTTGGCAGAACTATAGGAATATTCCTGGGATGTGATCAAAGCCAATCACAGCAACTGGAAAAGAATTGGGGCAAAAGTGGGCATGTGTCAAAGGTTTCTGGAAAAAAACTATATATGGGCATTTAATAAAACATGAGTGGAGCTCAAGTGTGTGTAGCAAATCCTAAAGCTGCACTCCTTTAATTTTCTGCCTCTGGGGTTGCCACCTTTTTCTAGAAAATGAAATAAATAAATAATACTCCCCCGGTGGTAACACAGCATCCCAAAAAGTACTCCTCAGGTACTCTCAACAACAATACAAAAAGACAAGGGAGCGCAGATACATGGAAGAGAAAAAAACAAACAAAGTATAATAGTGCAGTACAGTATTATAAAATAAGTAATGTTTGTGAGTGCATCCAAACCCCCGCCAACAGTTTTTCATAGAAAAGCCCATCAATAGAAAAGAAGGTTCCTCACATTCATGACTTTGTTAATCTTCTTTAAATCACTATAAAACAATTTAAAAAAACAATGGCGCAATATCTGAGTAAAGTGCAAATTTGAAATAAATGAAGACACTTATAAAGATATTGCCACATGAAAGATGTGCACAACAGGTTCAAACAAACAATGGGATGGTCAGCGAAGAAGTCCTACTCCCACAACTCCGAGGCTCATGCCTTTGATAGATGATCCGGACTCTCAACGCGTTTCGCCACCAGAAACCAGCTTCCTCTGGAGAAAAGTGAAAGTGTCCCGGTGCTTTCAGCTCAAATAAGCAACAGCTGCTACTTTTTTATTGCTGCTATTTGAGCTGAAAGCACTTTTCTGTTGATGGGCTTTTCTATGAAGAACTGTTTGTGAGTGCATGCATACCCCCACCAACATTACTTATTTTATCATACTGTATCGCACTATTATACTTTGCTTTTTCTCTTCCATGTATCTGCGCTCCCTTGTGTTTTTGTATCATGCTTATTCCTCCATAGACTTAACATTGGCATCAAGCCAATTTTTTTTACCGACCTGGCCGGTAAGATACCAGGTGACTGTCAACCCCATCTGCATCACACCCAACAAAGTGCAGCCCCAGGCAAAGTGACAATAATAAGATGGACCCTGGACAGTCACAAGAAGTCCTCTCTATTGCATTAATCTATATTTGATCACTCAAGAAGTGGGAATGGCGCTTACATTAAAATCACTGGACTCAGGGGTGGCCAGTCTCCCGTTTCTGGCTACTGTGGGGGTGAAGAGTAGGGCCATGTGACAAACAATGTGTGGGACAATCTAAACAGAGATACAAGTACTCTTATAAAGTGTTCATTGGCCCCTTTTTAATACCCCCGCCACAGACTTCTATGTGTTTGTTCAAAAGACCCTCCCCAGTCTTGCCATATGACTTGGGACAACTCATCCTTTTGCCCAATCCTTAATACACACCTGCATCACAAGTCTTTGTCCATAAAGCATCCTTAGAGAGGGTTTGGTTTCTGAATTGTACCAGTAAAACCCAATTCTTGGTTGAAGTTAAATTAACAGAAGCAATAAGGAATGTGTGCAATGTGTCATGCTGTAGACTCGTCACTTTAATTTACTTAATAATCAACCTTTTAAGGTGCAAATATCTCCGGAACTTCTAGTGTTAAGGAGCCCAAGGCTACAACAGATAATTAGGTAGCACAGATTGCCAATAAATATATGGATAGAGTGTGTACAGAGATAAGGGATATGCTGAGTGCACACAATATCGAAAAATTACTTTACACCTTTCAGTTAATTTAATTGCAGTAAGACACAAGTTTCTTTCAGCTTTTCATGAGCAAATGCATTGGTGATAAATCTTCCCCGTATCTTTAATGATTGGAGCGATCCAGCGATATGTGAAATCCTATTTAATTTTAAATTAAAGGGTCGACTCAATAACGAGAGAATTGCAGAGAATTGAGATGGGGATTTGAAACTTATAGCCAAAGAAGTTGCACTGGAGAATTTTTCCAATTCGACTACATTGGCCATAAGTTTAATTGAGTAAACCCTTAAATCATTTAGTAGATGTGGTTACTTTAATGCTAATGTACAATGGTTTATGTGAGTTATCTGTAGCACATTATACAATAATAAGTTATATATGTTTCCCCCTTTGTCTCCATTATTCAACTCATTTTTTTCCCCATGAATAAATTATGTTCAGGCAATATCTATAAAACGATCATGCAAAAAGAATTAAAAAGAGATTGACTTTTAAAACAGTTGTTTGTAATAGCAGCAACATGATTAATGGAGAGTCCATGATAGAAGGGTAAAATAACTTGTAACATGTAAAATCTCTATAATATACATTTGTTAAAGGGGAAGTGTCTCTCTGAAATGTATCTATGCTGGGAATGTTTAATAACTCGTAACAAAGCTACAGATTTTTTTAAAGCTTCAAAATATTATTCACTTTCACTATACCTTCTACACCCCCCCCCCTGCTGTATTTATTTAAAGATTTTGCTCACCTGAAGGTCACGTGACCCCTGGCTATCTGACATTAGACCAGTGCACATGTAGCTTGAGAGGGGCAGCATGGAAGGATGTTTGCTTTCTCGCCCAGAGATGCTGGTAAGGGGAGATCTTTTGAACTCCCCAGCCAGCGTCTGTGGGTAAGCGTTTTCCCCACCATTTGTTTTCATTTCTAAAGGACCAGGGCCTGAGCCAATGACAGGTGTATCGCCTGTCACCCCCTGATCAGGGCCCTGGTTAGCGTAATGCTGCTACTCCTTTCAAGCAGGCGCTCTGTCTGTTTTTTAAAACAAAGATAATAAAGTTTGCTGTTCTTACAATACTCCTCCGAAGTCTATGGATATTTCTATTTGGCTCAGCAGCAAGTCTCGTTCACTTGGTATTGGAAGAAAAGCTTTTTGCTAATAAGCAATATATTTCATATCAGTTCAGTGGAAGGTTTCTCTCTTCTAATACTTGTTAAACGAACACCACCACTTTCTGGAAGAGTCACCTAAATGTCTGGCTATTAGTTTTGGTATTTTCTGCATTTAATTTACTTACTGATACACTATGATTTTACATTTTGATTTTTAACCTTTATTCCCTAGTATATCTGGCAGACAAGTGCACTTTTTATAAGAAATTCTTATTTACAGTCTTTGAAGTCCTAATGTTGTAAATGTAATGTGTAGCATAGCAGAGACACAAACATTCTTATGGGGGGGCAGTAGCCTTGCAAACTTTAGTGGTAGCATCCAAAGGAAGTGTTGCAGGAGGGGGGGGATTGGTTTTGATTTATGAGTGTACACTCTGTTACCTGGGAAAGTGTAAGATCCTCATGTCGTTTGTATAATGAAATCAAATAATAGTCACAAAACAACTCAGAACCTATGCACAGACGATACCAGATTTTCCATGTAATACTGTTTGGGACCACTGTCTATTTGAGCTTTCCTCTAGATTAGTGATTAGAATCTATGGCATGGGTGCCCTCAGGAGCCTCTGAGGTGGCACTTAGCATCTGACTGCATTGTCACCATCATCCTATATGGATGTGGGGAATATGTAGACACTGAGATGGAGCAACAACAGGGAGTAAGAGCGAGAGAGTCTGGAAAAAAAATGGGAGACGAGGCATAATATAGAGAGAAATGGCACTCTGAGGCCTTGATCTCGATTCATTGTGTAAAAACAGGCATCTGAACCCAAAAGCCTTTGCCATCACTGTCCTAGATGATATCCTGTTTCAGCAAGAGAACTTCTTCCCTGCCTTTTTGGAGAGGTCTCATGGAACAAGTACATCTGTAATATGCTGAGATGACTCAATGGGTTAATGCACCAAATGAAGAATCTGTTCCATCCTCAATCTGTGCAGCCTTGATTTCCAACCATGAGAAGTGTCATTAAGTTGGGTAATGGTAACATCTAAAGCTTTTCCTTGAAAACTAGAGAATATCTCAAAATGTACCCTTCCTGGTTAAATGATGTGTTATTATCATCACTGCTCTAATTTAGTATTAGCAATGGCAATAATTACCTGGACCTTGGTAAGGCTAATTCTATACATACATAGTAATCGTGCTCATGTATCTATACTACAAGATGTACTAAAATATAGCAGGTTATTGGTAGAGATTATTTTTTAGAGATATGTTTAGTGCCTTAACCCATATGCATGACGTAGTCTATTTGTCTAGTGAACATGATCATCATATACAAACCTTTAATTAAAAGTTTACCCAAATGTTTTGCCTTCATCTTCGTCTAAAACATATCATTGACTTTCATTTGAAAGATTAGCATGTCACCCAATTAAAACCCATTCCATTAATCATCTTAGGCAGATGAAAAGCCCACAGCTGCAACAACTCTAATTAGAATTTGATGATGTAATAAATAGGCTCCATTTATTATATTCGTTCTTGATTACTCAAGGGAGCGGAATCATTTCAGATCCCAGCTTAGCAGACCGCGTACCGCAATCCTGCCCTGAAATTGTTAACTGTACGCTTGGACAGGTCCAGCTTTATGGAAATGTGCATATTGAACATCCCTGAACATCCCTGACTCCATAGATTCCGATTCTCCACTCATTTCTATGGAATGTTGCAAAATGTTTTCTTTTTAAAGATACACGGACACTATGAGTACACTCCAACTTGTCGACCTCTCTGTATACACCCTTCAAAGGAAGTTTGCCATCTGTAGAAAGGTGCTGCTAAAAAGAGAACAATTTATTTTCCAAATGTCTGTTCATATTTAAGGAAGACTCCACCATTTAAAACATTACATGTCGGAAATTACTGCATTTTTGGCAGTGAGCCCAGAAACAAAATGACAGATGAACAATCGAACTGCACACTTTTACCTGTAAGGAAGCGAAACGTGTTGGGTACAATCTGTTAAGAAATAGTAGAGATCTCGTTTGAGTACTTTGTCTATAAGTCAGTGAAGACATCATCCACGCTGTGTACAATACATGTACTGGTGTCTCTGTTTCAACGACAGATATATTTTTATGACCTTTATATTTAAAGGGCTGCTTTTAATATACAGTACACCTTATTCCATTAGATCAGTTTATACCATATTGTATTAAATATAATATTGCTTACACTGTGTATGTACAGAATAAATAAATAAAAAATAATCTATACACTGCGTTAGCAAGATTACAAATACATTTAAAACATTTAGTTTCCTTATTGTATGCGTCTGTACAGTTTTCCTCTTATTTTATGCCATCTCTTGCTATTTAGCTAATACAAGGTATACATTATATTTTTTCTTACCTCTACCTCAAAGATTTCAGTTTGTTTTTCAATTGAGTTGTACAGTTTATAGGTCACATGAAAGGTGGAAAAAGTTCTGAAATGATTTATCTTTGTCTCATTTTTTTTACAGCACAGAAACCTGACATTTTAACAGGGGTGCGTAGACTTTTTATATCCACTGTAGCTCATTTCCCATTATTTTTTATGTTCTCCATTCACAGTATGAGCAATGTTCAGGTTGACAAAGTCCCTTTAACTTATTTGCTATTTTGAAAATTGCTTTTGTTTACAAATCAAATATTTAAAATTGAATCTTTGTGTTCACACTCTCAATTTCCGTACCTTATTCTTTTTGGTGGATTAATGAGTAGTGAGTAATATCAAATGTGCCAAAGATCCCATCCACCCTGGGTGCCAAATAAGTTAGGTACACTCTGGACCTCAACCAGTTTAACCCTGCTTTAAAAATGTTATCTGATCCATGGAAGTACTAAGGTGACAGATGGATGCCGTTCTAATGTAAATTACCAAAAAATGCCATTTTGGAATATGGAAATAAATACAAATATTGTTGTAAGATTTTAGCAATCCAACAGTTCAGCAAAGAGTTGAACAGTAAAAATCAGTGCCCTGCGTGTCACTCAGTGGAAGCGATTCATCCTTCAATGGCACTTTCTCTACACATTATGGTGATCTCGTATGGGTTTTTTTTTCTGGGGTTTGTGTATTGACTGTTCGCAGTACACAAACCCCTGGAAATACACAAGATACATCCTGCCCCCTGAGTGACAGGCGTGCTCCGGACTGGCAGCACGCCTGTCATTCAGGGGCACAATACGCCCCCTGTATAATGTACAAGAACATCCAAACCTTTCTCTTGCACAGTATTATTATAATTACAATATGTTAGTCCTAAAAATGGTTCATAAAAGGCGACTGCACATTTTTAATCAAAAACGTTATAATTTAATCAAAAACATAGAATGTTTAAATCAAGAAAAAAAATATATAAAATAAAAAGTGAAAGAAGATATCCACCAAACAGTCAATTTCACAATGAACAATTTATTGCTTGAAGTTGAGAACCCGAGGAACCAGGTTGTCCGAAGGTGATTAAGACGCAACCATCAGAGGAAATGTCATTTACATGAACACAATCATGTGGATTCAATTACAACAGAAATGGTGAAATAACATGGCAGAGCATCTCTCTTCCTTTCAGTACAATCCGCTCGAATCCAGATTGTATTGTCCGGAAGACAAATTCTGCAAGCGGACATAAAATCATTCCAAACGTAGTGATTTATACCAAAAATTGAGCATCAATCTAACGCCATTGCTTAGTCCATGAACTCGGTAGTGTTCTAAATTAAAATCAATAAAAGAAACATTTGTGTTTCATCAACAGACTCTCTAATCACCTTTTAATGTTGTACTCTGGGGTAGGGTCATATCCGCAGTGTTAGGTAAGTGTGTGACTAATCACAAACAGCTACAGGGGTTTCTTTCCCTAAGACTTTGGAACGTATCGTCCATGTGAAACTATTTGTATCAGAAACAGACTAATTCTACGATATGCCTCCCACTTGATTACTGTGTCTATAGACTACTTGGCACCAGGATACAATAACAAAATGACAGACAAAATAAAACAGTTTACAAAATCCTTTAAAGATACACCCAAGCCTATCTATAAACTTCACATTCAGTCCTAAATATCACATAGAAATAAGTTATTATAAGAGTTACAAAGTGAAAACGGCAAAAAAAAAAAAAAAAAAAAAGATATACTGATTGTATTGACTATGGTATATCTTTATCAAGGATGACAACACAAAAGGCTATACCAATTTTGGTTGCTGATGTACATTTATCTAAAATTGCTACTCCTGAATATGCTTGTTACTGATATGGCACTCAAGCCCCCTACTGGAAGGAATACTTAGCACAGGTTTTGGCAAGATTTATAAATTATTTGAAAAAGTTTATATATTTATATATATATTTTTTAATATATGTACGCGTGTATCCTTATGTATGGTTTATATACACATCACACACATACATTTGAAAAAGCAGCTGCTGTGTGTTTCAAAATCCATGTTATATGGCAGTGTAGTAAATAACATTGAACAGAGTAATAGTCTAACAAAAGAAACCAGATGTGAGGGAATCTAGGATTCTATCTAAAGTGTGATTGCCATCAGCCTTTGATTATGGCTATTGATCTAAATTGGTCGTTAATGATGATCATTATTATTGCACTTTAGTGGCAACAGCCCTATCTATTCTAAAACAAGGGACACAAGACCTTGCTCAACAATGCACTCAAACTCTCAGTGTCGTTGCTTGCTCCGTTCGGGATGCGGCCTTGTGCCTTTTTATGACTTCATTAGCGTTTCAGTCTTAAAGAAAACCCTTTAAAAAAAAACAAAAACAGCAAAAGGGGTGAATTGTGACAGAATGGCTCATTAAAGCCCCCTCGTCAGTGCTCGAGCTGGTATTGCAGTGCTCAAATCCCGTAGCCCCCCCCCCCCTTCCACCCTGCTCTATCACGGTAGTGGCCCAGCTATACACTGCACAGTGCTGCTGGTCTCCAAACATGTCGGACAGTCCAGAAATGGCAAAGGTCACTGTGCTGGAGAGCTCCCGGAGGATGACTGTCTTTCATTTGTGCTGTGACTTTCTATATATCTATATATATATATATATATATATATATATATATATATATATATATATAAAATAAAATAAAAACGAGTCTTGAGAAATGTAAGACACATACAGTCTGCTAAGGTTTTGGCAACACAACAGTGAGTTAAAACAACAAAACAAACCAAAAAATAAAATAGAATTAAAAAACTATTATGTATACACACATATATATGTATGTGCATACACACACACACATATATAGGTATACAAGTGTGTGTACATATATATATATATATATATATATATACATATATATATATATATATATACATATATATATATGTTTCTATTGACTGTAATATGACCGTACAAGAAAGTGAGGTATGTGAGACTTGTCGGGATATTGAAGCCTGTAGTTGAGGATCCGTAATTTACAAATGTGGCTTTAAGACGCTGATTTGATCTGCCCCGTAATAAAATGAAGAGGGCAGGTATACTGCATGGTGTCCTCACAAAGTGGTCTCCCGATAGATCTTTTCATTGTGCTGGCATCTTTTCCCTGTTGAATAGAAAGGTTTTCACTTGTATTACCATGCATTCATGCGGCCACAGGATGACAAATAATTAAATAAGTACGATCAACAAAACAAACAAACACAGAAATCATCCAAACTGAAGAAAGAAAAGAAAGAAATTGATATTTACCACCACATCACTGCACGATACAACACTTGTGCACATGAGCATTAGCTTTACCTGCCCCTGTGGCTATTCGGAAGGACAGGAAGACGGGCTGAACACAAAGGGAGATAAAACCAGTTACATAAGGAATCAGTTTGGCAACATTCTGAAGAAATAAAACAATATAAAACATGCCAAGTGCAGTAAGTGCATCTTATGACATGGCTAGAAATGATTCCTGCATGTTAAACTAGATGCGTATCCACAGCCTTTGATCCCCCAAAGAAAGACTATTTATTTATTGCAGTTTTGATTGGGCCAAGACATCCTGGCCAAAAACATCTAGAGAATGAAAAAAAACAGGTCAACATATAGGACTGAAAAAGAAAAAAGGATTGGATGAGCAATCTAGTAGTAGTCTCTAGCAAAAGATGTCACCCACAGCACCTGAGTACAAGCAAAAAAAAAAATAAAAATAAAAATGGGGGGGGGGGGGGGGGGTGGCCTAGCGCACAGTGCAAAGTGACAAAAATATAATGTGCTTAGTATACGTGATACATATAAAAAGAGTGGCAAAAACAAATGTGAGCACTTAACATATAGGACTGTAAGTAGTTTTTGCTGTGGAAAGTCAGTCAAACTATGTGATAAAGGACACAAAATACTTACATAAATAAGGTGTAAATGAAATATAATAAATGCAGGAAATGACTTGGTTCAGGATGGCCCCCTTTCATTGTCTCTGCTTCAGGCTTCTTAGAAGCGGTCATAAGAAGCCTGAAGCAGAGGAAGTGAAAGGGGGCCATCCTGAACCTCTGCAAGTGTGCAATTTCATCTAAGTCATTTCCAGAAAGCAAAGAACCAAACTAGTCAAGAGTTCCAACATAAAAGAAATAAACAAAGCTATCAGGCACATATAATCTTTAGTTAAAGGAATCCAGGGCAGACAGAATAGAAGTCCAAATCTAAAGAACAAAATCAAGTCTCTGTAAAAGGCAGGTCTTTAATCTCAGATGTAGGACATTCACAGTGCAACAACTAGCAAAGTAGGAGGCCTTCTAGGGAGGTTAATCTGAAACTAGTTACCAGTATGTGAATATTGTACATGTGAATTTGTGCCCGTGTTGTCTGGTAAAATCTCCCCTTATAATTTATTCCAAATAGAAAATCTTTTAAATAATCTCTGGTTAGATCTAGTCACAGCCCCCAATGGACTTCTAAAGCCACCACCTTATTTTGATGCCCTTTCCATCACCTTATGTCTCCTGTGCCCGTCCCCCTCTAGACTGTAAGGTTACGAGCAAGGCTCTCTACCTCATGTATTGATCTGTCTTTGGTTCTTTTCGTCTGTGACTACCTTTTTATTCTCTGTACCATGTGTAGTGTAAGTTCTTGGCACAATATAAATAAATATAACATAATTAAAATAACCAAGGCTTTAGTTGCATTCTAAGTTGTGTAATGTATAAAACTGGCGCATATAGAAGTGTCAAAAAAGTTAAACATAGTGAAATGTTATTTATTACGGTGATTGTAATTTTTTTGTTGCACTTCTATTGCATGAAGCTGTGGCAGAGATTTTTAGCATCTTGTTAAAAAGCCACTTAATAATTTAACGGGTTGTTCCGACTCTACAGACTGACTTAGTACAGAAATGACTTATCCCGCCTCAATGATTACCCTGTAATGCTGCATAACGTCCAACGCATTTCACGCTCAGGCTACCCACAGAGGGTGTGCATTCTTGCTACACATGTTTAAAGCACCACATTTAATGTACATTACCTTGTGGTCCCCCATGCAGATATTTGGCCCAATGCTGTCATACATCACTATCCGTTCATCATTTTCCGACTGCAAAAATAAAAAGGAAAAGCAGACACAACATAAAACAAGGCTTAAAGCTCGATGCAACACTAAAAAAAAAGTACAATTTGCAAATATTACTCATTACTATCGAGTCCAATTCAGTGTGGGTATATATTATCAACTGTAGAATAGTATACACAGCGATAACTTTCAGTGGCACTCCAGAAATCATCTCACTAGATAATATGTGTGCACACAGGGAGGAAAATATACTTAATATAATATACTGTTTATCATTTTTTTTTCTGCACTAAAGTTTTCAAAGTTTAATGCAAACATTTTAGCATACACCCAGAGATAATTAGAAAACAGCACTCCCAAAACACACAAGCCAAGGCTCCACAGCCCCCAATAAAGGAAACAGACGTGATGCTCGAAAACATTTTAGCAATGGAAGTGATGTCAAGTGATGGACTTTGGATTTTTAGGAGTGCAATGTTTAATAAAAACAAACAAACGTTCACCAAACTTTTCTGAAAATGTCATTGTATTGGTACAAAGTACCAAGTTTGTTGTTTTGTTGTTTGTCCTTTAAGGAATATGACAATGATGAGAGGGCCCTGCAAAACAACTCACAAAGTGTCAACAACAAATGGGAGGATATATATTCCATATATGAGCTACATCCTCAAAAAAACCCCTTAACTTTGAAGTCATATATTTACAACACATGACATGTACTATATGTACTGAAACAACAAGAACAGTATTTTTAAACATTGGGATGTTCTTGCACTTTTTTAAGGAATTATAAAAGCTAAAACAAAATAAAAAAAATTCATAATTCTTATCCACAGGAAGACATATGATTCACATAATGACAACTTGTGTATATATAGTGATGACATGCCAACTATTATTAAAGATCAGCAATGAATTCTCTCTGTAATCAGTCTGGGTGAACGAGAGTGTAATATATATATCAGAGTTTGGACTAAAAACTAAATTATTTTAATACATTAGGCAAGTTTAAGGTCAGATTTACTTTATATTATGGTTGTCTGCCAAAATGACAGAGAGAGAGAGAAAAAAAAAACATAACCTTCTGCATTATATGCATGAGAAATTTCCAATATTTCAAGATCATCATGGCCCTACCATTGTAAGTGGAGATGCATTCATCAAAAAGAGACTTGATAATTTACAAAGGCAGCATAAAATTGTGGATTTTCAACTGTATAATGTTTAGACAGATAAACAAATTACAGTACTGCACAAGCAAGAAAGGTGCACACTTGGCTGAGTATTCATTACTGCATGCTATCAGGCGTCAACATTACTCGCAAGCAGTGGGCAACCTTTGGTGTTTTAGGGCTCAGGAAGCATAAAATAACATGATGGTGAGCTAACCGAGCATAGCATGATAGATGATGTTGCATGAAAGCTGTTTACAGGCCCATGTCTGTACAATCTGTAACGCCTAGTATGTGGAGCACGGCATTCTGTGCACTCATTTCTGAGTGGAGACGATGAATTGCACACAAGATCCAATCTTGGCTTTAGAAATAAAAGCCGTATCAGCATATACACTGAATAATAGATCACAACACTTTAATAAGTGGCCACCGTCCAAAAACAAAAACAATTTGGGAACATGAGAACTTTCCTCCTCTCTATGAACTATTTACCGTCTTTTGGTTTTGCCAGAGGTAAACAAAAATTCAACAACAAAAAAAAAAAAACTTAAAACGGATTTGTACGTAAAATGGTCTACACGGGTCTGAATTTCTGCAGTTAGAAAATATCTAATTTGAGCCATGTCTTAATACAAACAGAACATTATTGAAAACTCAACCGCAAGAACACAGTATAGGTAAGCATAGCACAAGAAGGCATTAGAAGTACATCATCTTACCCAACGACCAAATCTTTCAAAGTGGATATTTTTTATATTAAAAAAAACAAAATATTAAAAAAAAAAACACACCAAAAGAGCAGAAACTATAGCTGATCTATCAGATATCGTTGGCACTTTTGCCTACTAGCTATAAGAATAATAACTAGTAGTATTAAAGGTATATACACATAATAAAATATAGAAAAGCATATAATATAAAGGTCTATTGCATAACAGCTCACTGCCTTAGAACTTGGGACTTTCTTGGCATTATCCACTAGGTTGAATGGTGCTCCTTTGGGAAACTTACCTTCAAAAGGAGTTCTTTAGCAGAATGTGACATAAGAATTCGATCACACCAAGATGGACATCGTGTATTCATGTATTGCTTTCCCTGACGGCTGTCTTCACTGTACGGATAACTAGAAAACAGTCAATGCAAATATATGTCAAGGAACTACAAAAACACATGCCCTTGGGCAGACAGATTTGTCAGAAGCTTGGTCCGGATCACTC
This sequence comes from Pelodytes ibericus, assembly GCA_036172795.1. Classification (NCBI taxonomy): domain Eukaryota; kingdom Metazoa; phylum Chordata; class Amphibia; order Anura; family Pelodytidae; genus Pelodytes; species Pelodytes ibericus. The sequence continues at coordinate 58,451,087 of CM069867.1, forward strand.
AATCTATTGTGCAATGCAGACATCACAACAGCAAATACAGAAGCCCTGGGGGCAAAGGACTCAGTTACACAAAGTAATTTAATTATACACATGTGCAGATTTCATACAGTATATGGTGCAAAATCCTCTCTTAATGATCGTGAACAGCTTGGAATGTTATAAGGAATATCAGGTAAAACATTCTGCAGTGTATTAGTAGATTTGCCAACACATAATTTGAGTTAACCATCGCTCTGAACACTATGCAATTACACTAGATTAAGTATTGAGTTACAAGGCCTGAGAAAGGCAAGGACTGGTTTAACATTATCGACGAATTATCAGTTACTCCGATACGGATTTAGAAAAAGAAAAAAAAAAAGTTCTCTCTTGTGTTTTCTGAGAAAGCCATTTATTATGGTGCTTGACACATGTGCATCTAATATACCATGCTAATTGAAGCTATCTTATATCCCCTCAATGCCCAATGGACACATACTAGAACAATGCATTTAATTGCAACATATATAAATATAAAACCGTGTCTTTCAGTATTATTTCTTTGTGGGCATCAGGCTAGCTTCCTTATTAACTTGTGCCTATATGGTTAATAATCCATTTATACAGGCTCCATTACAAAAAGTGGAATATTTTATTCCAGAATTTATTTTAATGGAGTAAGAGAAGAAGAACAGAGACAAAAAGACCAAAAAAAAATTAAAAAATAAAACCCCTTACGCGTTTCAAGCTACCAAGAAACTCTAAATTATCTTTAGCGGGTTAATAATCCATTGATACAAGTAACATTAAAACATATATATTCCAACAAAGAAAAATAGGAGGAACAAACAGACAAAAAAAATGAAATGCCTTATACCTTTTGAGCTACCCATCATAATTAATCTATGCTTAAGAGCTTCATGGTAGCTTTAAAACACGTAAGGCGTTTCACTTTTAGTCTGTTTGCCTCAGTTCCTCCTCTCCCCCATCATTGGAATATATTATGGAATAAAGTTTTTCACTTTTTGTGATGGTGCCTATACCATATACACCCACTTTCATTATTCTGCTCTTATCATCCAATCAAATATTTTGTTTGTTCAACGGTGAAGATGCCGGAAACCTGGAGTGAAACAGCGTTTTAAGCCCACCCAGGAACATTTTAATTAATCATTTCAGTTGCATGTGTATGGGTTTTCATATAGTTTGTTAATAGGTTATGATTCAGTAAAGGATCTTAAAGTGCATTGAAATTCTATACTTACAAATGTCGATAACACAGAACACCTTCATTTTTATTATACTTAGGTGAATGGTAAAGTACAAGAATATTGAACTAGCTTTTAAGTGTTTTGTTTCATTTGACTGAGTTTTTAGAAGTTATATAACCGGTTCAGGAAGCCTAGGAGCAGACCATAGAGGAGAGGACAAATGCCTGAATTCAGGGACACCAACAGGACACATCATTTGGGGAGTCAAAGGACAGGAAAGGCGTGACCAAAATTAGCAACAATCAAAAGGTTAGGTTACCGCAGGCAGCAAATATTCAATTGTGTGTCTGTGGATGAGCCCATCAAGTTCAACCTTAAAGGAACACTAACTTTATATTTCACTTGTGCTTCCGCTATAGAAGCACAAGTGAAATGTTAGTTGTTCCCAGAGTGCGGAATAAATGGCATGTACTTTTGATAGTACACGCCAGTTTATCCTCTGACCGACAGCTGCCATGCTTCCCATTGTTTTTGAATGGGATTAGCAGGGGGGGGGGGGGGGGCACACCTTAACTAGGTCCCCCCGAAGATCCCATGCAAAAACAAGGGTCTCTCTCTGCGCTAGCAGCGAGAGACCCTCACATTCGACAGTCAGTGCGGGGTGAGCCTCTGTTCTGATTGGCTGTGCGCGCACTGACAACCAGGAACTGCTGTGTCTCGCATGTGAGACATAGCAGATAGTAAACCTACGTGTATATATCAAGATACACGTCGAGTTTACTTCGGGACATGCTTTTTAAATCCTCGCTTCCTTCAAGGAAGCAAGGGTTAAAACAAAGTGCAATGTTTGTTTAACTAGATATTCATGTTGTATTAGGTCGTGAATAACACTCTCCCCCTCCAAAACAAAAGAAAAAATGCTAGCTAAAAAGAGGGGAAAAACATCCAACTTCCTGCCAAATATCATAAATGAAGGTGCGCAGAGGTAAAAAGACTCCATATTTGAACATGGAGCAGCACGTTCTAGTTATTCAGATAGAACTTCCAACAAACAGAACATTAGATTCCCTGATGTGGAAGATACAAGTCTCAGTCCTGTTACTGGGAGCCACAGAGAGAGGAGAATCCATTATACTCAAAACTTCTTTCAGGAGAGCCATAGAACACGCTCTCAGTGCAGAGAATCAAAATGCTTTTATGAATCACTTTACTATTTCAATTTCTGGACTCATCCAGGTGAGATTTTTTTTTTTTTTCTTAAACGGAATTAAAATACAATTTTGCATGTTCCTGTTTAGAATGAAAAGGAATGCGCTGATGCGCAGAAAGTTATTTACCACCCTGCTTGGCGTGATAATATAATCGCATTCTTCCAAATGGGTTTACAAGCGACACCAGCATTAAAAAGACATTAGCTGTGGCATGAAGCCAACTACAGTGTATTGAGTTGTATTCTAAGAAACAGTTGGTTTTTGTACCTTTTCCACCTCATCAAACCTTACAAGGCTCGTTCTCAAAACACATTATGCAAATTCAATTTGCTACTTCACTGCAAAGGAGACCTACACACTGTCGCGAAGAGTGTATGGAATGCCTTCCGATTGGACGGGCCTGGTATATGCTCTTTTTTATCTTTAAAGGGGCAGTTTTATTTTTATTTTTTTGTAAAGTACAGATCTGTCATATCAGTTTTTCCTCATCTCTGTCTCCTAAAAACTGCAAATAAAGTGTAATAGATTTTTTGCTGTTGGTATAACAACAGTCGTGCCTATCTCTCCAAGCCCCTCCTTATCGGATTGTAATTTCAAAAGCCCCGATGAAATTGGTTTTGATGTAAGACTACAGGAGAAGTGCAAGTTGGTTTAAGGTAAAAACAAGTGTATTCAACATATATTAGAAATATGTACAGTGCTGTGTAAAACAAACTGAGGTAAAGAAGGAATGCTTTCAAAAATATACATGCCACAATTATTGTGGGGTATGGGGAATGCGAACAAACATTAACCTAAAATTCAGGGGTTAGCAGAGGCATTTTTAAACACAAAATCTACACATAACAGACAATCCATGAGACTTGTTTTTCACACAGAAATCTACTCCCGGTACTCCCATCACTACAAGGGATTCTGGGTAGTGCAAGTAAGGTTAACAATGATTTTTTTTTTTTTAACTTCTATATCCACTGTGTACATGGACCCCTTGGAGCAAATGCACACTGTACAAGACCGCCATTAAAAGGACAGTCTTATTTTTAAAACTTGTGTCCCCTTCCCACAAGTAAACCCGACGTATCTTTAGAGATCCATGCAAGTTTACTCTCGGCTCTGCCTCATAGCTGAGGCGAAGCCAGTGGGATCTGAGACTGCTTCGAGAATCCAACATCTAAGGGTAAAATGATATCCTGTAAACATCCGCTGCAATATTTTCGTTGAATGGTTTATACACTTTTTTTATTGTACTTTTTATCATAGGATTATCAAGTGCATTGGAAAAAAACCCCCAATAAAATACCGCACATAAACAGTTTGACTAGTTTCTTGCTCGGAATCAACATCTTATATAGTGTAGACATTTTGGGAGCTAACATAGTGGAAAAACAATGAAGGATAATTAAAGATTCAATGTACATCATGCTTTTAATAGAATGAGTAATGTGACAAAGTCGCCTTATAAAACAAAGAATGGCCCTCTGTGTTCTGTGCTTATTGTCTGACCTGGAAATAAATAAATTAAGGAAACAAAAGACAATGAAATGTAATGTTATATGGAAAGGCATCAACAACATTGAATTCAATCATGGAAAGAACAATGCTCTGAAGAAACATCATATTCATACGAATGATCAGCTGCTACTCTGTTCAGTAAGTAACAAAGCATTCAAAATAAAACACTGGTGTGGCTGGCAAAAAATGCAGAGGAATTTTCCATTTGTTTGTACTGTAAAGTACAGCCCCCCTGTCACACAGCACACAAACCTGTAGGGAAACAATACAATATTCTTAAACACCGTAAATGACCACATTAAAGGTCATCCAGACTAGTATTTGTGCTACTATGAGGGGCATGTACTAAAAAAAACCTCAAACATATTTTATGTGCAAAATTATTTTTGCGCTTTGCTCCTATTGCAATGTACTAAACATTTAACACTCAAATAGTAAATATGAGCAAATTGCGAATAAAAACAGGCATAGTTGCGAATATTTTTTCTACCTCTTTTGATAGCGCTTTGCTAACAGCTAGGGTAATTGTCACGCGCAAATAAGAATTATTTTTCACAAAATATTTGCGAAACTCTTTAGCGTGCGCAAATATAATCGCAATTTATTAGCACAACCGGAAAAATGCACGCTAAATAAAAATAAATGGAAGAGACGCAAATCAGGAAAAACAACCACAGAATGTTACAAATAGTCACAAATTGCTCCTTACTCATGTTTTTCCTATTTTTTTCCCCACTGCACTTGTTTAGTACATGACCCCCTATGTAAGCAAATCATGCATAGTCCCTACCCAGACTGAGGGAATACGGCCATGGAGAGGGGCCTGGTCCAGTCCCTATTGTCACCTTAATGCGTATTGAAGTCCATTTTACATAGACTCTAAGGGAGTAAACAGCATCGGGATTTATATTGTATTAGTGAAAATAATGGGGAGGGAACATAAAATCCTCCTCTCTCCAATTTGTTGGGAGCCAGCCCTTACTCAATACATGCACACTTTTTACACAGCCAACCCCTCCTAAAGGGGGAATCTGGTTACCTTATTACTGGTATATATTATATAGAAACCAAATAGGCTCATGGAAAAAGTATATTACTTTACCATACAGTGCTTTCAACAGTACTTCCACGCATGGGAACATCCAGAGCTTCAATAAAGTGTACACCATATAAATCCAGACAGAGCAAAAGCTTCCACAGGCAATTCCGCACTTCAAGCAGGGACTGTGTAAAAAGTTATACATTTATTCATCCCCCCCCAAAAAGGGGGGATTTGTCCGTGCAAGCTTTTGCTCTGTCTGGATAAATATTATATAGGTAGATCAGTGAGAGGAGGCAAGTTAAAGAACATTCAAGCCTTGACACAAGAAGGCAAACTGATACAAGGTATTCAAGGACTTCAAATGGGATGGGTTGAATGTACTACACATTGCAATGCTATAAGATTTCTTACAAAGTTTCCATCCTTTGTGTATGAACCAAACACGATTAGTAATCTAAGGGGTTGCAAATTAGTTTTCCCTAGGACAAGCAATTAATTGAATAAACTATTGAAATGTTACCTAATCATCCTTTCTAGGTGCACCATATGCTATTCTGCAATAATATCCTTATTTACCCCCCATTTAAGGGCTACTGCTGGCATTCAAAGGGTCAGACCAAAGAAGTAGAGCAAACACAGGCTGGCAAATACTGCAGGTATACTTTGTTAAACAGCTGCTACTTGCAAACGCTTTGTCAAAACCATGGTGACCAGGCCAACAATCCCAGCTGAAAGATACTATAAAAGGGAGGTCAACTTGGCAATCGAGTAGCAGAGGGTAAATAAAACATGAGCCATAACTTCACACAGTAAAAAAAAAAAAAAGGTCAATAGACTGGTGTCATTTAATCCAGAGCCTTCTGTGTATATGACGCATGTCTTGGGAATAAAAAGACATTAAAAAAAAGGCTTGGGGACTGTGTATTATTAAAAACACTTAGCAACCCCCCAACTCCCCCCAAACAGACAAATGTGAGATGAGGTTAAATAGCCCATAGTTTTGCTAGAAAAATGGTTAGAAAATGTACAGATCAAAAATATTTAGTTGTACGATTTCAACCGTTTATAATGTCAGTATCAAATTATAGCATACATGTAACGGGAAATGTAACGCTTTTACTGCACAAATAGTTACCGCGATATACTTGTTCTAAATTCTAAAATCTTTCCAAATCTTTTTAAAAACATGTTTATTCCATTTTGGAATAAAATCTAAATATGATCAGTTTAATATCCGTTTCAAAATCGGCTAGCAATAGATTGCCTCCATCACATTTATTTTTGACTAAACATATAGTGTAATCATACATTATGTTTCCATAATGTTTACTAATTCAGGCCTAACAAGGAGGATCTGGAGCACTAAGGACTATCCGGACATGTAACAATTGGATATCTTGTTTGCACTCTAAGTGGTCACTGATTATACTATAGATATCATGTCAAAGCACTGCTAGCCTGGGGCACAGACGTCCCAATGGAAGCATTCTGTGCTATTTAACGATTTCATTTCATCTGTCATCTGGATGAATGCAATTGAAACAAGTGGCTTGTAAAATGTGATACGTTGTACATACAATACAATAAAGAATACAGGCTGATGTGTGAGCAAATACCTAGCACAATCACAGATCAGCAGATATCATTATCTGTCAGTCTAAAGCAAGGATGATTCAGACAGGTAAACACTAGGTACAATTCTCATCAAGCTCAGCCAGGCATAAAGTGTCACAACTTGAGACTCATTGTTTACTGGTTCGGTGCTTGCAAATGACACACAGTACTTTTATTTATTTACCTGTTCCTGCTCTATTTGTACTTGACGGGAGATCTATGCATAGATACAAAAACTACACATTCTGATTCAAAATCCCTATTTCTATGGTTTTGCTTTGGAACACAACAACATTTTCACATCTCACACATGCTTAAACTCCTTCACTGTGCTTACCTCTACCACTTCTGCTGGAAGGCTATTCCATACATCCACTACCCTCTCAGTAAAGTAATACTTCCTGATATTACTTTTAAATCGTTGCCCCTCTAATTTTAGACTATGTCCTCTAGTTGTCAATTAACTAGTCATATCACCAGGTCATTGTGAGGGTGTATCCTCACACACTGTTACTAACATCCTCAGGCACCGACTCTTCATGTGGGTGAAGAACACCCCAAAACCCTGGTCTATTCACATTGAGGTAATCCCATTACCCATTAACCCCTTCGTGACGTTGGGATGTTCTATGCCGTCCTGACTTTAAGTGCCTTAAAGTCGTTAGGACGGCATAGTATGTCTTGTATAAAACAACTCATCACGGCTTCCCGCGATGAGCTGTTTTCGGATCCCGCTGCAGGCACTTACAGCGGGATCCCACCTGTCAGATGAGGCTACTTTGAGTGGCCTCAGTCTGACAGGGAAAATTTAGCCGGTGCTCAAAGCGAGCACTGGCTACATTTCTCCAAATCGCGCCTTTCCCGAACTTCCGCGTTTGGGCACGCCTCCGTGACGTCCGGAGGTCTCGCGATTTTTTGGCAGGGACCCACAGGGATTATTGATCGGGTCTCTGCCAGAGTGTTCCTGGCTACCGATCAGCTTGTGATCGGTGGCCAGGAACAAATCGTGATGTTTTGGCGCTTGCGTCGTTTGGGACGCAAGCACCATGCGTCACGAAGGGGTTAAAGGATAATGTATCACAACAGTGTCTGGCATCCATAGACAACTCTTTGGAATCTCAGTGCACATACTAAGCATATATGAACATACAACACATATAAACTTGTACATATATGTATGAATATAATTTTTGAATATGTTTTAACAATGACTCAAACACAAGGCATATAAGTGACACTAATTTTCACCTCTGCAGTTCACTTTACATGAAACCATTTTGTAACACCCCTTTACTGTTGCTACAAGAATTGTTGGCCCTATATAAATAAACATGAATATGGGAACAGTCATGGGCTACATTGACCTTTGGCTCTTTATCTTTACAGGAGAATCTATGCAATATACGCACACATCGTGAACATTTTTTTTTTTTTTTATAAAGTAGGCGAATGAGTGTAAATGATAGAGACGTGCATGTATGTCCAGCTGGTTAATTACATGACACTTTAATACCATAACAAACAAGAGCAGGTCACTTTAAGGAAATGATTAATGTGTCAGATTGCAGGGTATTCAGACTTATCGGAAAGTAAACTTGTATGTGGGTGTGAACCTCTGCAAAAGTCAGCTCCTATCTCTGCTCTATTACAGCTACAAGAGTAATTATGATAATTAATGGAGCGAGGTGATAAAGTTAACAATTGCCCACCTGTATCTTGGATAACTACTATTTCTTCATTCCTCCTTTCACACCTATGTCTCCTTCCCCCTTAATGATTAGCAAGGAGTCAGGCCCTGCATTCAGGCTTGTGTGGAGAGCACTGTTTATGTTGCTCAGGAAGTCCTTGCTGTCACTGGCAAGGTGCAGAACCCAGCTTTACATAGGATGGATAGCGTTGCTATGGCAGCCATTAGATTAAAAAGAATAACATAAAAATATCAGGGGTGTAAACAGGTTTTTTTTTTTTTCCATTACCTCTCATTTGTTGCTCTCTGTGTTACATGTATAATGGTGAGTAAGTACAAGTATAGTCGCCTTGTAAAAGGGAATTATTTAACAGAATGTGAGAGCTTTGTATGACATAGAAAAGGAAGCCTTACATTTTGGGGAGCTTTTAAGGAATTTTTGAATACCTGCGGGTGTTCTGAAAAAAAATAGGCGAGTTCGCAAAAATGGCCAGGAAGTGGAGGGGAGTGAAACGCGCATGGGTAAGGACAGAATGTGCAAAATCTCATCCCAAAACTATGTACAGCAAAAAGATAAGTAATAGGAGCGTTTAGATAGGGGGGGTTAGGGTTAGAATGAGGGTAGGGATTAGGGTTAGAGCACGTTGCAGCTACTGGCGCATGGGGGAGCTGGCAGCCAATCAGCTTGTTACAGCAAATCGATAAAGGAAAGCTAGTTAGCATCTCTTCTATTGACTGAGACTAAAACAAAGTCTCCCCTACTGTGGGAACATTGAGTGACAGTTGGCAGCTAGATTAGGCATGGAGGTAAGTGGCATGAACCTATTAAATGCCATTTTGCCCCTATACTAGGTGCAAGTGAAAGATAACATTTGCTCCTATTAAAGATTTCATTGGCACCTTGAAGCAAATGTAGCATGATGGAAATATCCAAATTATGTTTTGTACCATTTAAGATCTTATAGCATAGTACAATATTGGAACAAAGATTTTCTTAAACTGTATGCAGTTTGAGTACTCCGTGGGGCATGCCCGATAGGGGTAAAGGGGAATTTAATATATATTTAATCTCACACTGTACTTTGTAGAGAACAGATTCTATTAAGGCTTAAGCATAATAATATTAGGGTGAAAACAGATATATTTCAGGAAATAGCCTTACGCAATATAGTATAAAATGCCAGTTTCATGTAAGGGAATTTGCATGCAAGTCTCTGTTTATTATGACGGATGTGGTTTCTATGTGGCTTAGTTTGCAGTTCTTATCACTTTAGCCCTGCTTAATACATCTTTATCTAAAGTCATTTTATGGCATTGGTAAACAATTGAAGGTTAAGATATTACCCCAATTAGCTGCCAATGGCGAGAATGACGTATTATAGGACTCTTTAGGTGTAGGATGCCACTTGTCACTCAATTCCACTGTGGAGAACCAGTACATCAACTTAAATATGTTAACTTAATGAATGAATAGTAGCGAGTTGGGTCATTTGGACATCTTCCATGCAGTTGTTCCAGACCACAGGGCTAGCACTTCAGCACTGACTTCAGAATAAAGGACATTAATCTACATAGTACTTTAGGTTGAAAAAAGACCTGCTTCTATCAAGTTCGACCCTTTCCCTAATGCTTGTTTACCACTGCTGATCCAAAATGTGTTCATGATTACGTGTACAGATCGTCTTAGAATTTAGAAGGTGGAAGATTTCAGTCTGGTTATTATATTAAGGCATTATGAATTCCCATTAAAAACATTCAATACACAGACATTGCGGGAGAACTTTTACACCCGGCCAATGCATGTGATGCAAGTTCCCTGAAAGACAATGGAGAAAAGGACATTCAATCTACAATAACCGAGTATTGACAGTAACCGTAAATACTGGAAATCCAATTTCAAGGGCAGGAGCGCCAGCTGATACAGGAGATGAACTTAACGGGGTGAATACAATTTTGGAGTAGGAGTTCATATATTGGGATCAACACATTTCTTTTTTTTTTTAATGATATCAGTGGACTTTTTTTGTGGGGCAGAAAAAAAAAAAAAAGTATGAATATTAAATAGTATGAGCTAATCACTGGACATTTCCTAGGGCAGACTGTCTATAGCATGATGACAAAGGGGTCATTTAAGAGACCACTCATCTGACACCACCCAAACTACATTGTATACGTTTAGTACATTATATACGTTTAGACCATTATATAGGTGGTTGAATCTTAAACATAAGTTTGGAATCCATAGGGAATTTCACTCAGCTATGCAAAATATATAAATACAATCTATATATATATATATAAAGAAATCATTCTGCACTAAGCAGAACTGTGTCTTTAAATGAACAGAAACATGATTTAATTCGAGAATGGAGCAGTAGAACAGACAGCCCCCATTATTTATTTGTTCATCCTCTGAAGGTGGTATGTTTAAACGGTTTTCCCACGGAGACTTAAGGCGCAATCACTTGTAGTCTCATCGTTGCAGACCTTGCGGAGTTTAGCGGATGTGTGTTATCTTGCTAACAGGCTTCAGTTCCCCATTAAACACCACACGGTGAAAAGACAGGAGTGTGTCACTTCTCCTCTGTTTCCCTAGGTCTGTCTCGTCTCAGACAAGAGACAATCCTTTAACTAGTGCGTAGAATTGTAGATGAAGATAAAGACAATCTCTTTGGCATGTTCCTATTCAGGATAAATGGGGGAGGGGAGGGGATAAATATCTGATCAAACACACATATTATATATGCATAGCGGAACTGTGGTTTACAGACACAGGTTCACACATGGGATACATGGAATTTATATGAGGGTCTACTCAATAAAGAGGGAATTTCAATGGGAATTTCAAACTTTAGGCCAATGTAGCCGACTTGGAAAAATTCTCCAGTGCACCTCAATGGGAGACTTTTTCCAACTCAGCTACTTTGGCCTTAAATCTGAAATTCCCATCTCAATTACCTGCAATCCTCTCTTTATTGGGTATACCCTATAGTCCAAGTATAAACATCCATAGATATGTGTAGGGGAACCTTGCCTTTAAATGTTAAATAGCATATACACACAAACATGTGTGTGTATATATATATATATATATATATATATATATATATATATATATATATATATGTGTGATATATGGAATTTATATAGTTTAATTAAGTATAAGGGAGTAACACTGACCCTATCAGTATAATTGGTTGTGGGGATATGTCCAGCTTTATAAAACTGTAATCATATAATTCCTGGACTTCCTCCAAAACTTAACTACTGTTTTGTGACAGTGTATATATATTTTATTATTATTCAACTGGCATGCCCAATATCAAAGCATTGTTGTAAGATACAAGGACATACAAAATGCGTCGCCTCCATCCCTCCTATTTTGCAGCCGGCCTGGCTTTGTGCAGTAAACAAGAGGTTTAAAGCCTTCTGGCCAGATCCCAGCACTCCATCACTGCCGTGTCATGCCTCTCTGGCTCCAGGGCCACAACTAACATGGGAAGGCAAAATTCATCACAAGGGTGAGCAGTGATCAGAGCAGCCAGGCCTGACCTGAATGATGACTTCTTGAGCAAGCAATGTGAATTTACTAGAGTGTTTGCAGCTTCGTGTCAGTATTAACCCCCCTTTGCCCAGCAAAAGCTTGATAACCATCTGGCATGCCGAAGACATTATAGCAATTAGAACACGTTAAAGCGAATTAGGGAATACGTATTTAGGAATGTATTAACAAAATCAGGTACTTTATCCTGGGACCTGTCCCTTTAAATGATCCTACAGCCTGTGTATGTTTCCTTAGGCTATTATTTGTATATTGTACGGAATTAAAATTGTCCGATTCCTATTTCAGTTTTAGAACAACTTCATCACAACAAGTCCAGTAGAGCAGTGTTTCTTAAACCTGTCCTCAAAGACCCCCAAAGGTTCAAGATTTAGGGATTACCCAGTTGTGTTTCAATAAGAATATGTAGAACGCGTGGTGTGGTTCCCTAACCCTGCTTTTAACATCATCGCATTACATTCATGTTTAATTCTCAGGAGGTTTAAATCCCTTCGTGTTCTAGGCAGATTTCTATACTGCACAACGTATTGCATACTTCTTCGACCCATAGTGGGTTAACACATTCATTAGAACATAACTAATTGCTTTTTATCTTTGACTAATGCATCCATCTATTTGGTCATGTATGCTTATTCAATTTGGACTGTTCTCTAATTGAAAGTCTGTATGGGCTAATCTTTCAAATTGACATTTCCGTACCAAACGGTTACCTCTGCTGAGCAACGTAGATCACATATGTCCTCTCAGCACTCATGCAGATCAACGAATATCAGCTGTTGGCCTAAAGCCTCCTGATGCCTTGGCAATTTTCAATCTTTTTGTCAGTGACAATGTGCTTAATGTAATGGACTTTCTAACATCAATGCTAGACTATTAACATCTTCAATGTTCCATTTTCCTTCAAGCGAACCATCTTTATTGCCCACAGATCTGAGGATAGAACGTTGCATGATCATAGAGTTGGTGCAACTGGGAATAAAAGTCCTTGAAGTTCAGCCAGTTTTTGCTTTGGATGAATAATAAAAAAAAAACAAAAGCTTCATTACACTAACATCACTAGTGAAGTTGGATTAATGTCCTTTTATACTCCCTAACATACACATGGAGTATCCTGTATATCCTGGAAAGTTCCTGTACTACAAACCATGACAGTCCAAGATTTTTGCCCAAATGTCCAAGACTATTTCATGGGAGATGCAAAAAAAACCTAGGTTGGTGGAATGATATGTATAGTACAAGGTTTATTTCATGCTCAAGAAATATTAAAACACTTGACATTTTCATGATAAAATACTGGGAAATCATTCAATCTAAAATACATATCTCCCAGCTTTACCCTCCAGCGTCGTATTTCTCTGGGAAGAGAAAGCTACAGTAGCGCAGTAGCACCAACACTGCCCTTTTTTAAGTCTTGCCTCCAGTGTCCCAGGTAATTGTTGGGGCGCTTTGGAAGATGTGTCCGGGTAGACAAAACAGAATAAAAAAATTACAAATGATCATCTTTTCTAATCCTAGAGCCCTCATACAACACAGAGAAATAATGTGATATTATTCACCCTCCGATATCCATCCAATAGTTCAATATGTAACTTAATTTTCTCTCTGTATTAGCTGCCCTAGGAAGATAATGTAGATCAACCACTCTTTCTGCAAAGCAATGAATCCAAGCAGGACACAAACTCATAAGCTAACAGGTGCTTATTTGCAGTTTTTACCATATGTAGATCTCAAACTCTCAACTGAATGTTCATTTGGATTGTAATTAAATGTTCTGGAGCAGCGTCACAAGTAAATAGACTATGACCCCTGTAGCTAACCTCAATAACATGGATTTGGAAACACCCGTCATTCACCGAACTGAGCATGGAAGAAGATCTCTGTTATAAGTAACAATAGGAGATCACCACATGGACAGCTCTGGGCCACTCGTTACTGAACCATTTTTTTATGGCGTGAGGGAGATTTCCGCACTCTTTACCATGTTATCAAGTTGACACAAATGGGACAGAACCCTAACAAAAGGAACAAACTAGAATAAACCAATGAATCCTAGTAGAGTATTCTAAACCATTCATTGTGACTATTGTGGCTATTTTTTTAAAAGGTGAGATAAGTTACCACCTCTTAACACCTGGTGCACTAGCGGGACTGTGTAGCCAATCGACTATGTTTGTTTCACCAAACCGGCGATATTTCATGTTGTTGCATTAGTAGGTTCTAATAAATAGCAATGCGATCATATATATAGTACAGCAGTGGATCTCAGCCTGTCTAAGCTCAGGACTCACATTTGGCCTTGGTCATTAAGTCACAACCTAAAAATTATTTAATTTACAAACATTATAATTTATTCCACAAAACCATTTGCACATAATTCCATAATTTATATTTGCACTGTTCAAAACCTAAAACAAACAAAACCGTGCTTCTTCGCAAAATGGATAGTGCAGTAATCGCAGTGCAAGTGAAAACCCAATAAAATAAAAAGCCATAGAAACATAGGAGACTAATTAGAACAAATAGAAAAGCCAGGGATGATTTTTGCTCCTGATAAGTGTCTCGCAGTCTGGGGTGAGGCTACTCTGATGTAGTGTTCAGTGTCTAGTCTGTTCCTTTATTTTGTGTTCAGCTCCAGAGTGGAGAAGCCCCTCACACAAAGATAGGTACATTAAACACTCACTGCCGTGTATCTGCCGCATTAAAGCCAAACTTTGTGTGACCCATATTTTAAACTGGATCACTCAATTAAATGGCTGTTTCCTAATCCTAGAGCGGGTTACTGGAAAAAATATCAGCAGTACCTTTGAAACACCCTCGGTGGGCTTCACTGCTTCGGACACAGCGTGCATCAATACTTCATTGCCCCTCCTCCCCAAATCAAAAGTTATACTTTTAGACGAAGTAAAGCTCATATCCCGCGACCCACTCTACACCAGCTTGTGACCCACTGTAGCAGGATGCTTTATGATATATTGAATCCTGTAACTACAAATATGCAGATGTGCCCACAGATGACATCTGTGCAGACTATGCAAGATCATAAGGCAGTATTTTCCCTCTAGATCGATCCTTCCTTTTCTCCTATCATGAATTCCTATGATGTTCCTACTACGATATCCTACAAAGCACAATTGGTACATTGCTATTGCAACACTTTTTAGGGGCTCCATAGGAAGATACAATACTCTGTATGTCTGATGTTGGATCTTGTGTTAATGTAAGAATGTTCTCAGCCTTAATGTGAAATTCACATGTCGGGGATACACTATGCTATGCAGAAGGTTAAATAGTTATAAGTGTCTTGCGTTAAAGGGGATTTAATGACTCTGGGGCAAACATCAGGCGCAGGTTAATGGAATAATAAAAACAGCAATTACTTCCAAATCATACGGGACCATCTCTCTCTCTCTGTATGGGCCTTAAACGTAGATTCCTACCAAGAAATGACTTTTCGTAAATCAAGTACCCCTTACCAAAACCAGCCCGGGTACAGAACAAATGACGGACACGGAGATTTACACACTTGTGCTCCAGTGTTATCATAATCAATCAATAAGAACAATTTAGAGCTGGTGTAACCTCGACAAGCAGAGTGCTGACCTCCCGGGGGACAGGTATAATCAGAATCTCAGCTGGCCTGTGAGAAATAGCCAGATTATGGTAACTAGAGTGAACGCTTCAGCGCATTCAGTTCCCTGGGACTTTGGGCGGTAAGCGATCGTGATGTATTTACAAGAAAACCATTGGGACCTTTTATTTTACAGGGAGATTATACGGCCGCTGGGGCCTGTGTATAAGATATCTTAAGATGCCATTTCATCTAAAATGCTCTGGCATTCCGTGGGAGGAACCAGGGAAGGGCAGACAATGTTTGGCTGACGTGCAGGGAGGGGGTAGCAAAAACAATTTAGTGGCCCACGCTGCAACTTCATCAGCCCACCTGTTATCATCAGAGAAGACAGATATTTTGACAGATAAGGTTTAGAGATTCAAATACAGACAAGGCAATTGGACAGAAATACAGGAAATTCTACACACTGGGGCAATTAGAAGTGAAAAGTGGTGCAGCCTCGAGAGCAACCTTGGGGGGTAATTGCCCCCTTGCCAGCCCTTCCCTGGGGGAACTTGCATGTTAACAAAACCATGAAGATGTCAGAAGTGTGCCCTAAAGCCCTCTCTGTGTTGGGTTGGTAAATTAGATAATGAACAAGGATTTTATTAGTCCCTTAAGGGACCTTTACATAGTCTGCGCTGGTGTAACGAGCGCCGGTCCAACCAAAATATACATATTCGGTGGAGGCAGTTATTAGTCAGGAGTCTGCTGTATAGATTGGCGCACACGTCGATTGCTCCAGTATTTGTGTTTATACATGACCCCCATCGTGCTACATCTCATCTCCTATGCTGCTTACCTGGGCGGAAATGTAATGTCCAGTTCATATAATCGGTCTTTGAAGACTGACAACTCCTTGTCAAATTCTAAAAGCTGAAATAGAAGAGATAGCAAAATCAAATTCACACTCAAACATAAAATAGATATAAAAAGAAAAATAACATGATTTCATATACATAAGTTAGAATGTTAAGACATTAACTTAACTTCAGTCAGTGCTGCTGAAGCCCCAGTCAGTTCATCACAAAGAAGGTTGGACATTTTTTAATTATGAATTTTCCTTGAAAATGGAAATAAATAACTTTTATAATTTCTTAAAGGGACTGTCAGGTGTCCAAAATGCATCTACTAAATGTTAATGCATATTAATGTGCTTTCAAAGCACCCTAAAGAGCATGTTTTACAGTTTTCAAGAAACCAGGGTTGCCCACACTAACCGAGTAAAAGTCAATTTACTTTTTTTTTCTTTTGCTGCAAAAACCAGTGAGAATAATTTCATTCAAATGAATGGCATTTCCTGTTTCTCTAGTGATGTCATCAGATAATGTGTTGCACTGTTAAAAGATCCTACTGTGTACAAGAAAAAATTATTTAATGTCCCTTTAATACCATGCCACAGAAGATGCTATATCTAGCTGGATATACTTTTGCACTCTTCAGTTTGAGAAAACAATCGAGGAGACAAACATTTTATCTCACAGGACAGAAGCAAGTAAAGGCAAAATGACCGTACAGAGGCACCAATGTCAATGTCAAGGTTTGTGAACGTCCATAGAACATCATTAAATTGTCCATCACACAGTCCAGTCAATGTCCATCATAAACAATGTTGATAACTAACCCTCGTAGTGATAAAAAACAAGCAACATCATAGCAAGCTTTTGCATAATAACACTTAAGGTTCACTCCATATGCGGCAATAATAAGCCCATGAAATGCGGAGTGATATGCAATATGTTAGCAATTCAGGAATCATAGTCTATACCATGCTGATATCTCCAGACACCAAAATCAGCAGAAATGTACCAAAACAAAGTGGCAGCCTTGGTCCTCCCCATAGGCTTCTACTGGAGGACATAGACTTATTTCAGGGCCCTTTTGGGAGGACCTCTACTATTATGAGTATAGCCGAAGTTCTCCTGAAATGGCCCAAAGTGTCATGAAGTAAAAAAATAAAATAAAAATAATATATATATATATATATATAGTACATAAAAAAGTAATACAAAACCATTTTATAATTACAATTTAAAAATTCTTATATTAATGTAAATATAATATTATAATATATAACATTAATATTTCATAATTTTAATCCATTACGGCCCAGATCGGTGTATATTGGGTAGACCCTTTAATGTTTCTTAATGTCTGTGTGTGGGGGAATACAAACATACACATATTCCCATTCAGATCCACCATCAGCAATTCTGTCCACCAATGCTTCAGAATCAATGCGCCTAAAAGTATTAAATGCTTGGAGTGAGAGAAGCAGGCCCGCCATCAGGGGGTGATGGGTGATACTGGAGTCCTGGGCCCGGTGGGGTTCCAATGAACCCCTCGGTTAAGCCAGTCCGTGGCTGTGAGGGAAGCATTCTGGGCTCCCCCCCTCCAGCCGTGCGGCTTCAATAAAGTTTGTTAAAAAAAAAAAAATGCGACCAGAGTAACTACGAAAATATGTGCAGTAAGGGGCCCTGAAATTCCTGGTGGCGGCCCTGGACAGAAGCCACTACAGTATTTAACATAAGGATAACCAAGATGCTAATCCAGCCTTGAGCACATTCCTTGCATGTCCCCTTCAACTATGTAGCAAAATGCATTTTAACAAACATTTTGCCTCTGCTTTTTTAACATTTAATCATTGACAGGTAGCTGATTAAATATCTGATGGCCTTTCTACTAATTTATAACCTTACACAGCATCTTCAGCCCTGTCTCAGATATGTCATTTAAAGAGTTTGGGCACACATTGTACGCTGAATGTAATGATCTCACAGTTTACTAAGACTTTACAAACATGGATGAAATGTTTGCTTTGTGTATATCAATGTAGCTTTTGTAGCACACAAGCAATCTGGAAGTTGACTTCATGCTCAATACACCATTCCTTGAGTAATAACATCATCTCAAAGTCAAAGGGATGATTGGTTGCAAGTCTGAAAAACAGACTGGAACATTTTTCCAGGCTGAGTTGATGGACCATCCGGGACTTACAGTATTCCATGCCTTGACAGTGATCTGTAATTAATTAGGTTACAAATACCTGATTTTAATGCAGTTCCCTTGTCATTTTTACCAACATTTCCTGTCTAGTGAAAACTGCACATCTTATGGAGTTCAATGAACTCTGCAATCATACAAAAAAAAGCACATCACAGTGGTTATACAAACTTCTATCTGCTTCTAGTGTGTTCTTAAGGAAGCTATCCGCTCATAAAAGTCAGTGTTAATAGCCCTGTGCTAAACCAATCACTATATTAATGGTCACAAACGATCTTATCTGCAAATCAGAGTCTCAGTTAATGTTGAAGTGAATTAGTGAGTGAAAAAGACTCCCAATCTCCAGCATTATTACCCATCATTACCAGTGAGTGCCCTTTCCTATCCATACTGTGTGTGCCTGCACAACTGAGCTCTCTATGAGAGTTGTGTGTTTACCTGCCATTCATTAATCATGTTCCATCTCACAGCTGTGCTGATACTATTGTATGACCGGCAGAGGTTCGGAATCAAATTAGATTTTGTCCCCTTTTGCCCCTTGCCACCTCATAAATCATTTCTGAGATGTGCAATTAGCAGCTACTTGTACACATTAATTATGTGTGTGAAAAGCATCTACCTGGACCACCTGCAGTCGGCCACCAGTGCAGCATCAGCGAGTGCTACTGTGTATCAGTCTCGTGGATTAGTCAGCCTCTCTCTGTCTGTCCTACTGCTATAGAACAAAAGTACCCATGAAACTAGCAACAGTCTGCATGCCAGAAATGCCCAATTCTAGGACACAGTATAAGGAAGGTAGCCAACACAAAGCTTACCTCTCATTTATATTTATATATTTGTTAATTAGGTTGAGAAGCGCAGACAGTTTTTGTTTTTTGTATACATTGTACAGCCAATCACACTGTTTTTGCTGCATGCTCACACCTGTTTGGTAAGCATAATTTTTACATTTATATTATTTGAGCCTGTAACTAACTTAGCGCACCGACATTTTTCTTTTCCCTGCTTGCACATATTTGAGGTTGTTGGCTCCTCATTGTCTGGTTGCAGCTTGCTGTTATAGGGTTAATTGGGAGGAAGTTTAATTGCACCTCTTCCAACACATTTAAATAGGTTTTGGTAGCAGTATTACTGCTTTGTGTGCCCCCTAGATAGGAGGTGAGAGTAGGTTCTCGCCCTATTGAGAGTGTGCCTTGACGTGGCGGGTGAGCTTAATTATGCTTTGGCCAATTCATATAACCAAAACCTCTCATTTATATATTTGTTGCCAACTTTATTAGGTTGAGAAGCGCAGATAGTTTTTGTTTTTTGTATACATTGTACAGCCAATCACACTGTTTTTGCTGCATGCTCACACCTCTTTGGTAAGCATCATTTTTACATTTATATTATTTGAGCCTGTAACTAGCTTAGCGCACCATTTTTCTTTTCCCAGCCAACACTTAGCTCTCCAGCTATTGGTTAAATTCAAGTCCTAGCCATTCTTTGGCTAGCCTCTGCCCATCAAATTCTGATTGAAGACTTTGGGAGCTGTAGTTCAACAATAGCCTGAGAGCTACACTATATGGACAAACGTTCTGGGACACCTGACCTTTACACCAACATGGACTTTTAGGACATCACATTCTAAATACACAGATTTAATATGTAGTTGGACCCCCCCCCCCCCCCCCTGCCCCCCCTTTGAAGCTATAACAGCTTCCACTCTTACGGGAAGGGTTTCCTCAAGATTTTGAAGTCTTTCTGTGCGACTGTTTGCCCATTCATCCAGTAGGGCACTTGTGAGGTAAGGTGCTAATGCTGGATCAGAAGGTCTGGCTTGCAATCTCCATTCCAATTTATCCCAAAGGTGTTTGATGGGGTCAGGGCTCTGTGAGGGCCAGTCCCGTTCTTCCACACCAAACTCATCCAAACAAGTATTTATGGATTTGTTTGTGCTGGATTAGAAAAGGGCCTTTCCTAAACTGTTCCCACAAAGTTGGAAGCATAGCATTGTCCAAAATGTCTAATTTTGCTGATACAATGAGATTTCCCTTCACTGGAAGTAAGGGGCCTAGCCCAACCGATGAAGAACTGCCCTATACCCTTATCCCTCCTCCACCAACCCTTACAGTTGGCACAATGCAGTCAGGCAGGTAATGTTCTCTTGGTATCTGCCAAACCCACCCATCAGACATAGTGAAATCTCCAAAATGTTCCCACTGCTCCAGTGTCGGCGTGCTTTATCCCACGCGATCAGATGCTTGGCATCGTACTTGGTGATGTGAGGCTTGCATGCAGCTGCTCAGCCATGGAAAGCCATACCATGAAATTAGATGGAGCATATGTGTTAACAATGCGACTTTTAGTTGAGGAAAAAACAAATCTAGAGTTTACCTGCTCACATAAAGTGCTATCAATGGCAACTAACAGGTGTTTGTCAGAATGACATGGGAGATGCCAAGCAGAGATTGATCATTAACATGAGCTGAACAAAAATTAGGGGTTTGGACAGATCAGGATTTAGGCATGTGAAACTAAGCTCTACTGTACAAGTTGGGGGGTCATACTCCCAATGCCAACTGTATGGAAGAAGGGCCCAGCGATGTCTCACTGTGGTCCACATTACTGCCAAGTGCATAGGCATCAGTTATACAGGCTGAAGATCTGACACTATAGAATGGGCAGGAGCAAGGAACAATCTGTCATTTTGCTTAGATTAGTATGGAATAATGGGTATGAATCAACATCTTTTTTTGACTGAAATAGCCATAGGAAAGCTGCTACTTATAATACAGCCGCTTTGCTGAGAAAAATAAGCAATAATTCGCGTTATTCATAAAGGTTTGTGACACCAGATATGTTATTCTGCTTTATATCTTTTCATGTAAAAACGGAATTTAAATATTTAAGAAAAACCCTGAACCTCAAAACCAATTGGTCTTAATTAAGATGCCAACAAGTAAAAACTCTACCAAGGGATTGCTGTATAGACTCCGGGGCTGTATTCTATGCAATAGGTTTAACAGATAAAGCAAGAAACCTCAGTCAATAGAAAACAATTTAGCTCGTTTTATCTGGGAGTAGAAAGATACCCTGCAAAAGGTCAATGTCCGCTGGGACATGGCCACGAGCTGCATGGGCTGAAATCACTGTAGTATGAAGCCTTTATAACAGGGCAACTTAATTCAGTCATTGGAGTAGAACAACAGCAATTACTCATCAAGACCTGCAGACCAAAGTCAGAGCATTGTTAGATCAGGAGGTGATATTAGCAGCATTTGTCAAATCCATCTAGAGCACTCACTGGAGAATTCACAGCTGTGGAAGCGAAATGAAGTTGGGGACCCGACGACAAGGAAAAGGAACAAAAAAACCCACAAACAAAATACAAAATATATATATATAAAAAATAAAATAAAAATCTATTAGACTAAGATTACAAAATGAGACCTTAATAGCATTGACTGGAAAGTCCAGCGTTTATTCAAAATATCCAAATCCAACTAATTTTATCCTCATCGCAGTAAAACATTAACCGTCTGAGTACCAGAACGGTGTATTAGGAAACCATTGTGTAACAATGCGTCAGGCTGCACTTGGGCTGGACAATAATGGCATACCTTGTGAGGTAACACAAGGCTTCCCTTGTTATGTGTGTCAGACGTCACTTACTTAAACTATAGAAATGGTACTAGGAAAGGGGCACACACATATAGCTTGTTATATATATTATAATAATATACTTCTCTTACATCTAGGGTCGCCATCCAGCCGATGTATTACTGGGTAGGGCAATAAATAAATTGTCTTAATGCCAATGTTAAGTCTTTGGAGGCAAACGCATGGCAGGTACTTTTTTGGGTTGAAAAAAGGGGGTAACCCTACTAACATTTGAATTAATGGGACACCCCATTGTAAAATGAAGAGCGTGCAAAATGTAGACAGTCTGGAAAGGAATCCTACATGCTAGTAAATTCATAGGGAGAAGAGCTTTCGCGTCTACATTTGAAGCCCCGAGTTGTGAGCTCTTTATTGCGCATGCTCAGGCCTTCCTCCATTCAAGTCTCCTTTCATACTGCATAGGCCATCTACTGGCCATAGGTACAAATGCTGTACCTTTACATGTGTAAGTTTAAACTTTTGGTTTACATTAATATTCAGCACAATGGAAAAAAAAGCAGATCTCCCTAGAGCAGAGTCTCCCAAAGGTAACGGGAACAGCATATGGTTAAAACATGTCTGAATTGGCTAGCTCTTCTCTAACACTTTCATGACCAAAGGGGTACCAGTTATGCACTCATTACAAGTTAAAAAAAATGGCAAAAATAAATAGTTAATCTAAATGAAATCCTGAAGAATAATGCCTAAATTACTATAGTAGCTGGCAAACACCGACGATTAGGTTATTGAGGATTTCTTTGAAAAGACTAATAGGGCAACAGGGAAATCAACTCTTGTAACTACTCATAAAATGTGAAATATAATCATGATAATATGGCGCAGTCCTCTTCAGAAAAGTCCAGCGGCAGCAACCAAAAACTGTCTGCTCTTTATGCTCTTCTGTTGCCAAAAGACCAGTAATTCAGTGGCAATTAACTAGCCTTCAAGGACTGCTTTAATGAACTAGCATTCAGTTTCAGGGTAAATTATTTATTTAATTTAATGTTGTCAGTTTGTGAATAAAAAAAAAAAAAGAAATTGGATTCCACAAAAACGGATTGGACGTTGCCATCCCCTGAACCTAAAATTAAATACGGAAGGACAGGAACTGGTTTGTATTCATGTACTCCCTACACAACGGCTCGCCTGTTACATTCTGGTTAGAGGTCTCTGTTGTTATTAAACTAAGCTGTCACATTAACTGTAATAGTACCAAGGCACTAATTGATCTTTTGATATGTGGATACAAATATTGAATATTACTCGCTCGTAGAGGAAGTTGACGGTTTGGCGGTTAGTAAAGTTTTACCGTAATGTTAATAAAAACATGTTTGTTTGTCTTTTTTAAAGAGAATTGGTGGGGTCAGAAATTGGAGGAAGGAAGGAGCAGACTTCCAAAAATTAGAAAATGGAGCTGGAGTGGTATCAGGATGTAGAAGAATGGAAGTACGAACATTGAGGAAGTGGTATTGGAATACACAGGTGGCGCAGGAGGAGGGGGTACTGTGGGTAAAAGGGTATACAGCAGGCACAAAATTAAAATATTAGAGGATATCTGAATGGCAAGAAAGTTGCAAGGAACTGCTGAAATGGACAACAGCTACAAGGGCAGGTGAATGCTTAAAATGGCGACAAATGTGCAATTAGGGACAGTTAGTTAGGGGCTGAATTGGACAATGAAGGAGGCTAGTGACTTGATGACATAGCTATCATCTCTGGACATTAACATGGAGTAAAAAAGAGGCAGAGAGTTGGTGGAAGGCAAGTCGGGTCAAACTCAAATTTAATAGTACAGCCCCCACCCCCCAAAAAATGGTATGCTACATCTGAGACTGTTGGAAACCAAGTTGGACAACCAGTGCCCATCAGTTTTCCCCTCTACATGTTATCACATAAACATAAACTGATAATTCAATCAATCCGTTTTATGGCAGATTCAAAAAGTGATTCATTTAAATGGTTGACTAAGTTTCCCAATTTCTTTAACACACTGCTGAAATAAATCTGTTTAAGACTTTAATTGCACACTGTGATTTGTAAGTAAATCCAGGTTCACTTGAAGTCATGGATAAACTGGGCAGCTATTAAAGTCAAAATAGATCTGAACAACACCATCAGTCCATTGCCACAGGACATGACAGGCAAACTAAGCTTCTAATTGCCCCGTGACAGTTCTTCAATTGACCCTTTGCAGTGTCTTGCAAGCAATGTGGTTTAATGTACAGTAGAGATACCTGTCAGCATAAATATAGATGGCACTGCTGCCTTACAGAGATAATTAGTATTTACAACTCAATATTAACTCTGTAAACCAAACCAATGCGGAAAAAGCTCTGCAAATGACAAACACAGGCATATGTATATGATGTACATGTTTATTGTATATTTTGTGAACCAAATAAATCTATATTGCTTTAAAAAATAAAAAAACACTTAAAAAAATGATTGTCTGTTGATCACAAGACGGAACGATGAACGAGAGGGTTGTGTTTATAGATTAAAAAAAACTATAGGAAGAAGTATATTTCTTAAAGAGAGAAATGCTAATGCAAGCTTGTATAGTCTAACAAGAGAACTGTACATGTAATGTGAGAAAAAAACACAATCAGGGTGGTGAATGAACTGACCAGCCTTCCAGCACAGGTGGTAGTTTCCAGATTATACATTTGCAGAGGTTGTGTGTTATTGACTTACAGACGTCCGTTAATTCATTTTCTGCAATATAAATTCACATGCCTTCCCTCCTCCTAAATACAATTTCCATCCCTCCTTCATTATCTCTTCCCTCTTACACTGCCATTTATAGATATATTATGTGTGAGACAAGTTTTAATTAAGAGCTTCTCCTCTTAAAGTGGGCACACAAAATAAGTAAAACATCACATGAAAGAGCACTGCCATTTAGAAATGACTAAATCACAGTTACAAAGTTGCAAAGGTATCAGTTATAAGATGTCTGACATTTAGTATTTTGATATGCGAGTTTCCCAATCAACAAGAGGCAACTGACAGGCTTTCAAAGAGACCGACATTGGTCCGATCTGCTGTGCCCAGAGGATGAGAGATAAAGCTATTGAAGACTAAAAAATACAGCTGTGGTTGCCGAGTGCCCTGGGAGAGCAGTCTGCTTGGCATTTTGGCATTTATGCTAATAGGGAGGTCTTCCCTGTAATGGCATGAGAGCAAAAAACTTGCAATCTATTCCTGAGTAGGTCCCATGGGGCAGACAATCAACACGAGAGGACCTCTGTGACTCATTGTCAAATCAAAAAAAGTTTTTCAGAATTGGAATTTATGGCTCGGCTGCCATTCGGCAAACTGTTTGTATCCAAGAATAGCGCACAAAAGACACACAAACTGTCATAAGAAGCATTGGACCTCTAAAGAATGGAAAGAATAATTATTATCTAGTGAGCCTCCTTTCAACTTATTTGCTACATCAGGACGACAATGCCACCATGCACTCTGCTAATCAAATTCAAGGTTTCCATGAATACCAAGATAAAGCCAAAGACCTTCAATGATGCCCACAACCATCATATGTAAACATCAATGAACCTGGGGCAGCACAGAATGCTTTGTAAATTTCCACCTCCTTTGCTTCTCCATGAACCAAAGGCTTTTTGTCTTGAGTATCCCAATACACAAAGTTCAGGACTTGTATGTACGCTGTCCAAGAAGGACTGAAGATGCTCTGAAGGCAAAGTCATGCCTTACTTCATACTAAGTTGTTGATACCAATATATTGTTGGGTATTTCCATAATTTTGTCCACCACCTGTACATCTGCATGCTATGTAAGCAGCGGAACTTACCTTGCAGTCTTGTATAGCAATATTACGTCTTTTGTTTTACTTTTTTTTTGTGTTCCAAAAACCTTTCCTCCTTATTTCTTAACTGTGTATTTTTTTTAACACACAGAAGAGAAGAATAAGTGGCACTATTACCTTGCAGTTATCAAAAGAAACAAGATGATCAATGAAAATCTCATTTGAGAAATTTGAGAAAAGTATTACACCTGGATCCCCAATATTAACGACTTTGGGGGATTATATTGACACTTGACTCGGGGAAAAAAGTACCATCAAACAGACATCATCTCATTGCCTTTTACACTCAGTGCTGCTGGAGATAACAAAGTACACATCTGAATCTTTTCAGAATGAAAATTGCATTCCTGCTTCTTAGAAAAATTTTGAGCTATTATAGATTTTTCATAAGCATGATAACCATTTTATGTATCTCCAACATCTATCTTTTAAATTACACTGGAAAAAAAAAAAAAAAATACAGAACCAAAAATAAAAATAAAAAAATAAAAAAGCTCTCCACGGACGATGATAAAGTAGGTAGCTGATAATAAATATTTGTCAGGTCTTGTCACATCTGCACAAATTCCACTATTAGTGAAGAGACAGAGCACGGATAGGAAAAGGAAAAATAAAATAAAAAAATAAAAAAAATATAGAAAGACACTAGAAAATCAATGCATCTTGAGCTGAAGCAGTTGCTAAACACACAAGAAAAACATCTTTATCCAACAAGCAGCGTGCTGTGGATATTCCCAAGCCTAGCTTCGGTACAGCAAAGGAAAATTTAATCTTCCCAAATACTCATCAGGGCACTCCATCCTGCAGACCTGACAGCCCCACTTATAATTAATTATACAATTTCGATGGGAATATCGACTAAACAAAGCAATAAATCATAGAAAAAGTCAATAGCCATGGACACATTCAATCATGTCCTAGCCAATGATTACTACTCTTAAAATACAATAATTATTTTCAGGAGCCAGCTCGAATTAAATTTCTGTCAGGCTGGTACAAGACCGCGGGTTGATGAAGGATGCAATGGATTTTTTTTGGGTTGAATTCGGCACAGGGACATTTATCCTTTAAGATAGGTAGTTTGTTTTTTAGTGATCATGGTGCTGCGTATTTAACTAGACCATGAAGATTAGATTATCTCCTCAGGCTCATTAGATCATTTATCTTTAGCTTCTGTGGCTGATCTTGAGGATTCTTTGCTTCTGTGGGTCCGTGCAGCATGGCAGATGGTTTCTTTTTTTTTTTTTTTTTAAAGGTAATACGCTGGGTGCACGTGTGTGACTCAATACAGATGGATCGCTATCATTTTCCACGCGAAAGCATATTGGCAAATCCTTGATTTACAGCATTTTTAACTCAAATGACCTTGTTCCACCTATTAAACTGCATTAAAACAAAATCAAAGTTTGCATCACTTAATAAGCTGGGTAGAAAATGAATTGCAGAGGCATATACTATCATGTATAATAAACACGTACAGATAGATACAGGTGTCATATTTCTGTCCATTACAAGGACTTTTATCAGGTGTATATTTAGCAGACCATTTACCTCATTTGTAACAATGTAGCTTTTATTATGATTATTATTTTGTCTTTCCTTTAACACTATCGATATCTAGCAGTCGCTCATTCAATAAATAAGGTGTAGAATGCTAGTTGCACACTGCAAGTAATAACTGACCCTTAATTATTATCTTGCTCTGATTATTTTTAATGCCTTTACACCCAACTCCACATAATAAATACAAAAAGTAAAATAAAGTATGTTGCACGATTCTATTATCTTTGTTCTTAGTGGCACATGGGACGTAGAGCTGGCTGTGAGTTTCAGGAGTGCTAGATGTTGGCCAAGTTATTATGCAATATTCTTATATAAATAGCACAACTCTGTTTAGTAAACCTTGGTTCTCTGATGTATTATGAAGAAAATTCATACTTCACTGAGCCCAAGACCCAATGGGGTTATGTGATATCACACGGTGTTGAGTAACACTGCTAGATTGAGCTCCAACCTATCCTGTACATGTATTTGGTGCTTGGAGCTTAAGTGTTATTGCTTAGTCTATGTATGCCTTATAAATGATGTATGTCTAAGTGCAATGCTGCCTATACACAGTGCAAAGCATCATGCATAGGCAACTATAATGCTGGGACAGACACTAATTTGACCAGTCAGAACACACACACAAAATGGCATTCTTTGAGTGTTGTCCACTTGGTTTTTAGGAGTTATTTTCAGTTTAATCCAACATTATTAGTGTAAAATGTTTAAAAAACATATGTGAACTGCTGTGCTAAAGCTCTATGGAGATACTTCCTGAGGCCATCTTTCTTCAAGTCATGCTAGCTAGCCTTAATGCATATTTATTGCAAGACCAGCACACGTTGCATCCAATGAAAAGAGAGCGTCTACCTCACTTACCTTCCATTGGTTAGGCCTAATGTTCCAAATTGGAATACATATATTGTATGGATAGAACTGATAAGCTCAACTGCTCAAACGAGGAGATACGACAGACCTTTAACTCACAGAACTGAGAACTATGACTTACCGCAGTGCCATTGTTATCTCTAAAAACTTCTTGATTAAAATAATCAAATAACTTCTTTTCTATTTGTAGCACGACCTAAGAAAGAAACATACGGAAAAGAAAAACAATATCACTGATCTTTAATACTGGTTAATACATACATCCCCAAAATGACCTAAGATGATAATCTAATTGCACTTTCGGATAGGTCCAGGGGACAAGGGATAGGAAGCACTTGGAGATGGAGTACAAATATGAACTCCACAGTCCTGTGTTGCCCGGCCACACTACGTAATGCAAGTGGTTGTGAGCAGGACCCTTGTCTCCTCTTTTTGTTCTGTTTCTAGCCTTGTGACATCTGGGTACACAGGAACACTACAATGACACTGGACCAGAGGTCTAAAGATCTCCATCTTCCTGTGGGACACCTTAAAAATCATGCTTACTTACCCAAGGTAATACATAGCCTGTTATGGGCCATTGTGATATAGTAAACCTATCAATATTTATTTTTATCTGCTTTACCTCATTTTTATTCTGTTTTTTTATTTGTAGAGTAATGGAGAATCATATTCTTTTTTGCAACCACTAAATCGACTTCATCGCTGGAACCTTTTTTATAAGGTAAATTTAAAACCACATAAAACACAGATTTCTCTTAACCAATGCATTTGTTTCCGTTAAGTGACTCTGCTCTGTTAGCTTAGGAAGACAAGCTGTTTTCATTAGATCTTCGCTGCCATGCTTGTTTTGTAACAGGTGTATTTTTATTGCAAGAGTGAGGCGGTAGGATAGGCCGAACTGAAACACCTCTCTTCTAATCAAACCTGAATCAGCTTGAATTGTTAACATAAAGGGGAGTGGTAATCCTACAAACCTTGTGACAGTAGTTTCAATTGGCTACTCTCACAGGGAAGCAGGGTAAGTGGACTTATAGTACATACATATTGACTAGTGACTATTATAACCTGAAATGTTATAAACCTATGAAATCCTGCTTATAAACAGTAAAAGTCAGGAACGTAACACGCTTCTAATAATTTAAATGCAGAATAATAAACTGTACTGACGATTTCCCATCTAAGGCTTTGACCGGCTATAAAAATATTCTGCAATTGGATAATGTGGATAAATGCAAAATAATGCACCTTGGGCGTAAAAACCCAAATAAAAAATATATAATATTTGATACAGTCCTAACCTAAACACTCTTGAAAAATCGTTAAGGGCAATTATTTCCAAGGACTTAAAGGTAGGTAGGCAATGCAATAGAGCAGCAGGAAATGCTAGCAGAATGCTTGGTTGCATAGGGAGAGGTATTAGCAGTAGGAAGAGGGAAGTGCTCATGCCATTGTACAGAGCACTGGTGAGACCTCACTTGGAGTATTGTACGCAGTACTGGAGACCGTATCTCCAGAAGGATATTGATACTTTGGAGAGAGTTGAGAGAAGGGCTACTAAACTGGTTCATGGGTTGAAGGATAAAACTTACCAGGAAAGGTTCAAACATCTTAACATGTATAGCTCGGAGGAAAGACGTAACAGGGGGGATATGATAAAAACATTTAAATACATAAAGGGAATAAACACTATAAATGAGTAGAGTATATTTAAAAGAACAACTATCACAAAAAGATGATATATAAAAAAGACTAGACTAGATGGGCCGAATGGTTTTTATCTGCCGACATATTCTAAGTTTCTAATGAACTGTCTTTATATAATCCATGTATTTCGATGTTGCTTTTCTGCTATAATGTACAGCCACAGCCCCCCAGTGGCTTCTGGACTACTATTACCATAATTTTCTGGCAGTCTAGCAAGCTATTGGAGGTTATGGGATTTGTAGTTCAGCAGTGGCTAGAGGGCCGTAGTTGGACACCTAGGGTATGGACGTTACAGAACAAAGTTTCATGGTACACAATGTAACACAATTGGTCTATTAAGGAAACGCTGCTCTATTAGCTGAGCTTGTTACCTTGTTCTACATACCTTTCGATCATTCTCCGATTCACAAAATATCAACTTGTCTACTGCATTCGTGTCTGTTGTATGTACAGTTTTCATTGTTGTTTTTGCACAAAGCGTCTGTTTAAGCAAGAAAAAAACAAAGAAGGACAAATTCAGATTGACATGGGTTTCATATAACAAATAACAATTAATATGCTTAGAACTCCTTTCTCCTTAATAATAAATGTGCTACAATACATAAAAATCATAGTAAACAGAATAGAAAAAAAGCCTTGGGAAGTTAGAGCTACAGAAAAGTAGGTTGAATTAGAAATTAAAGAAGAATGCTAAAAAATTGTAAAATGTTTAATATTTAGCTCTTTTTTATTTGATTTTTTAAGTTTTTGAATTTGGAGATTTTCTTCCTGGAATCAGTTTATGGAGGTCTGGACTGTCATCCACCATTATTGATTGGTCTATTATAGCAAGAGACAAGTCTTAACTAACAACCCTATTGGTGTGTCAGACGACCAATAAGGAAGGATCTACCCAGACCACACCCACACGTAGATACAGGAGAAAATAAGTGCCCAAGTGGTTCTTCCCTACTAGGTGAGGGACATCTTCCAAAACAAAAGTATAATTGGAAAAATAGAATCAGCCCCCCCCAAAAAAGGCCAATTTATCAATAGTTTTATTAGAAATGCAGGGAACGAATTAAGCAACAGCTGTGGGGTACTTTCAATCCTAACTAAGCTCTATTTGACAACACTATGGGGAAGGGAATGAAACAAAGAAGAGAGAAAAAATAAAAGGGATAACTAATGGGGTTAGGATTACCTTTATGGGATTAAAAGGATTAGGGATGAGGACAGCTACTGGGTGCAGGACATAAGTCATTCATGTTACAGTCTAGGTATGCACATATTACTTGTATTATTTGAAACACTTTGACTGTTGCTTTTTTAAGACAATTTGATTGTTGCTTTTCTCGCATGCTCCAGCCAAAATTCAACAAAGTTGAAGAATCATCAGAAACTACAATCATATCCGTAAATGTATACATTTTTTGCTCTTTAAAAACAAACTAAAACTGATTAACAACCAAAATGCTATATATTGTCAGCAATTTGGCTAGCATGATATATAGATTTATTTACATCCATTAATAAAAAAAATACCATATCATCTTTGCTTGACAGGTGAAATTTAACAAAAATGTAAAGGAGTATAATGCTACCAAAATTATAACAATATAACAGTTAGATGTTTGACTCTAACACCAACAGTACAAACTCCTTTTGAACAGGTTCCTATAGGCAGCTTTTAAAAGGGTATAATTCACTCCAGGCAGCGAAAGGAGACTAAATCTACTAACTATTAATTTTTTTTTTAAATAATTTTTTATTGATTTTTTAAGGGTTACAGAATATACGAATACAGGATAAAAATAAGACAATTTATTTCTTTATATATATGTTAGTAAGGCAAATGATCACTATACCTCTAAATTTACTAATTAATGTAAAATATGGTTGTTTTCTTTGCAGAAAATATAGAAACTTGTTTTATATATCAGTTAACTCATTTGTATAAAATATATAAACTGATATTATGTAATTCTTTCTTTTCACTAACTTTGCATAGGAAGCATTGAAAATGGCCTACAATACTAGTAATAGATACAAAGAGTCAATGTTTGCAATGGATGTGATGCTCTCTAGTATAATAAAGACCTGTATTTACATAATGAACATTTTTGATTTGCAAAATGTGCAGTTTGAGATACAAAAAGCAAGAGAGAGATTGAGCTATAGACAAAACAATGTTTACTCAGGAACGCAGATCGGGCAATACTTATATGTATTATAAGTTTACTTTTCATGAACAGTTTCTTTCTGAAATAAAAATCAACTTCCTATTATTATTATTCTCTAAGAACATTATTTTAATTTAGTTTTTTTTGTCAAAATCAAACCCCAAAATTCCACGGTAATAAACTATATTTGCAGTTTATTACACTTATTTAAATAAGGAAGTACAAATACAGTAACTTGCAAAAAAAAACAACATTTTTTTATTTTTTTAATATTTTTTATTAAAGTATCAAAATGTTCAAACAGCAGAACAATAAATAATTATTTTACATTCAAACATACATAGGTAAGACCGTGGTATTGCCTCAGTAAAAAAATATGCTTCGCTCGAAAATGGAAGGACCCAGATCTTCCGACCTGGCCAAGTATAATAGACCAGATAAATTACCAATTCAAAATGGAGAGATATTCCTTTAGAGTAACAAATAATCTTAAAACATACCACGGAATATGGGCCCCATGGCAGAACCTAGCAACTGATGGAATTACTACGATCCCCAACTATCTGGGAATAATTTCCCAGACGGAGTCCCCTCTTTTAAATGTTTACACAACAATTGGCCAATAGGCCACACCATGAGAAAAAGTATGAACGTAAGAGGAGTGTAGCGAGAATGATGTAGGATGTATGACATGTAGGACTAAATTTCAACAGTATTTAATGGAAATTAAGATTAAAGGATCTTCTTCATAAAATATACCTATCGCTACTAACTGGAAATTTTTTACTGTTGCATTCTGGTTGTTATATGGGCGGGGGACATTGGGGCGGGGGGGGGGGGGGGGGATGCGAGAGATGTAGGGATCCAGGGGGATGCTATTACTATAGGTACAACAATTGGAGAGACAGATAAGTCTGAACTGGAGGTTCCCTCTGGGTAAACTAGCATAAGTAAGGTGGAACATTACGCATGGGTGGCCCTTCTCTTGGATACCATCTTCTCGCCCTCCCTCTCGCCCTCCCTATGGCCCTTCCCGCCCTGTTATGCAAACGGATGTTAAACAAGGTCAAAAAATCATTAGAATACCGCAAAAAAAATTTTGAAGGTACCTAGAGGGCAAAAGTGTAATAAAAGATAGAACATCTTGCTTTTACATAAACGCAATATTATTTTCCAATTAAATAAAATTCAGCGCATAGTACAAGGAATATACTTTATTAATTAATATGTTTAGCAGTTATAATATTTGCAGTCATAACACTTTATCAGGTGGGCGAGCGGAAATGATAGAAACCTCAGGGGTGTGAATCGGTCATAAATCAAGTTTCTTATACAGAATCATATTTTCTCTTAGTAAGTAAACATCATGAGCATTCTCCATTCATGCAATTCGTAGTAACCATCTGTGACTGAATGCACTTCTCACTGCAATGATCCAAAAACAGAGATTTTTTTTCTCTCTCTCCTAAAGAGCAATCCCCCTCTGATACCAGGTATTGAAATTCAAAGCTCAGATTAGCTAATCGGGTCAAATCCCCCCAAAAAAGGGAGCCCTTTGGACTTATGTGTCACAAATCAGTCTGGTTGCCTTTAAACAGCACAACAGATTAGAACATGCATCAGAACAAACCAGAGAGGTAAACCGGACGCTTTCTAAAAGCCCTAACAAATCGCTCCATCTTTCACTCATTTAAACTTTTCCAAATGAGGGTCAATATGCTCCCCCAGCATCCAAATGCTAATGCGCTTAAGTGCACTTAAGCAGCTTTCCAGAGTGAATGGGCCAAAGGAGGCCTTGCAAAAGACAAGGGAGAGGTACTGTCACTGTCAAACAGTCATTGTAGTCACCCCCAGAGTGGTGGCAATTCAAGAAATTCATGATTTCTGTCCCTTGAAAGCATCTGTTTGAGAAGGTATTTTCTCTCTCTCCTTCTTTCCCTTACTTGCTTTATCGCCTGGCCCTCACCCAGTTCCAAAAGAATAATACAAAGTGATCAACTTTTGTAAAGTGACCCAGAGAAAGAACACCACATACCTTCCCTACTCCCCCCCCCCCCCCCCCCCAAATGACGTGAAATTCCAAGTGATTATGCCAGGGCTTCATTTCATATACAATTGGGGCACATTGTTCCGTTGAACTGCACTAGTCACAGGCACCCAAGCAGAACATCTGAGGACATGCGCCTTGCACGTTAAGCTTTATTTTTTTTTTTTTTTTTTAAAGGATTTAAAAATTTATATATATATATATAAAAAAAAATTAAATAACCCCTATTCTTGTTTTGTGATCTTTGTTCTCAGCACAAATCAAATGATACCTTCTATGGAAAAAAAAATGGATAATCAGATTTAGTGATTATTCAGAGTGTTGGAGATATTGGAACAGAAAAGATATTCAAACATAACCATAGTCTCAAAAGGTCGCAGAGCAGAGATTTAGATGAACGCATGGAATCGAAACAACAATGGTGGGATGTTTGACTCTCCTACAATATATAAATAAACAAGTTGTGACTAATAAGGACTTGTTTACAATATGGGAAGTAACAATTGTTTGTTTGATTTCCAAAAATCTCTGGCTTTTTTTTTTTTCTGTTTCGGGTAAGGCGATCTCTAAACCAGCTATAGATATGACCAACTCAAATTTGTATGTCCTGTTCTACAGGCCACTTATTTCCAACTAAGCTGCCCAAACTGCTAACTTGATCACCCATAAAAGTAACAAGGATTTACACAGCAGTAGGGTCTATGCACCAAAACACGGAATTGTACTGAACGGACCACCAAGTTGCAAAATTTGGACTTCTAAAGCAGTGATAGAGAATCTTTGCTTACTCAAGGGAATATCAAACTTAAGGTCAAAGTAGTTGGAAGAATTTTTTCAACCCAGCTGCATTAGCCTAAAGTTTTTAATTCCCTGCAGTTCTTTCTTTATTAACTAGACCCTTCTGTCTCTTTTCTTTAAAAAAAAAAAATCCCTACTGCTTTAAAAAAAAAAAAATTTTAATAGGAAATAATAAAAACAGCTAGCACTGTGGCCTTTTGAATTCAAATTTCTTTTGGAAGTCTTACTACAATGTCCAAGCTGCTCTATGGCTCTGTCACACGGAGCACTGATTGGTGCGTGGTCATATTAAAAAATATATCTATATATTTATAGGTGTTAGTTCCTTTCTAATCCACTCTACGAACTTCCTGCTGTTTCTCCGAGACCACAGTTTTTAACAAATTCATGAAATTCTAATTTAAAGGGTAGTGTCCCATTTCTTCTCTTAGAGGCCATGTTACACCAGAGCAGAAAACAAAATCACGGGCTCTGTAGGAGTTGTGATAGAGAGGAACTAGGTACGAGTGCACACCAGCTTTGTCAATCATCAGGGCAATTGTAGTCATCCAAAAAATAAATTTCTTTGCGGCACTCCAAATTTCAAAGTGATACAGTTATTGTAGAAAAAACAGCAAGTGGGGAAGACAAGAGCAAACTTGAGGCACTTGACACGTTTCACTATAAATAAGCGTTAGTAGAACGCGAAACGCGTCAAGTGTGTTTCAAGTTTGCTCTTGTCTTCACCATTTGCTGTTTTTTCTACAATAACTGTATCATTTTGAAATTTGGAGTGCCGCAAACAAATGTATTTTTTGCCATGTTATACCAGTAGAGAGAGACAGACAGGTGAACTCCTGTTACAAACTCACATCGAGCACCTCTGATGTAAATGCTGCTCTCTGTGCCCTAGGATGCAAGAATCTTGTATTGCAATGTAACAATTATCACAAAAGAACGTCTGGGTCTTAATCTCCCCAAGAAGGACATTTGTCTAATGAAAGTCTATGGAGAAGGGATTTACCAGGGACTACATAAGCTTTGACATAGACCAATCATCACAGCGGTGCTTGGGAGCAGAGGGTGGCATATAAATATCACATGGTGACCTGTAGGTTAAACTACCTTTCACAATAAAGAAGCAACAATACAACCATTTTCTTTCAGTTCTAAATTGCTGTTGGGCCACATAATATTCAAAACGCAAAAGAACATGTTTCAAAAGGAAACAACCTTGTAAACTGAAAATATATAAAACTGTTAAAAAGGCAGTTTATAAAGTAAAGGTAATTAAACAACTACAAACTGTGGGATTTTCTTTAAGATATCTTCAATATGTTCATTTCTAACACTGTGCACCCACCCAGGTTAAACTATACAGTAATATTGTAAGTTTCTCAAATATGTTTGGAAACATGCACGTGGCACATGATTTTATATGTTTTAAATGTGCTAATTAAATCTTTTGTAGAATTATTATTTTTTTTTTTTTTTTTTTACCAGGATTAAAGGCACGTAATCACTGATAGTATTTTTACCCTTCAGAAAGGCATTTGCTTTAAATATATTTTGCATTTAATGCAAGCTGAGTTTAGCTGCCACAGTAGCTCGCTTCTTGTAAAGTAAAATTGGCAGGATTTCTGCATCTCTGGAGCAGCAATGCCAAGGTCCTCATCTACTCACCTGCAGATACTATATCCACAGGCTGACTCTGAAAGGCCATTACTGCATTTCCACATTTTGCACTTGTAACGAGGAAGTCACAACAGCTTTGGCTTTAGTTTGGAATAAGAGGAATCACCAAGGACTTCAGTGGGCTCAGCTACAGTTGACCTGTAGGTTCTAAGAAAGCTTACTTGGGAGTGGTAGCCATATGTGGGATTTCCACAGACATGACTTGAAAATGACTTGGTGTTCAGTTGTCAGCCAATTTAACCAGGCTGACCCATTATTTAAAGGTAAAAGCACATCATGGGAAAAGACAAAGAAATGGCTTTACTGTGTGTGTGTGTATATATCATACCTCCTAACATTTCCTCTGGTGAGTCAGGACGCTGGGGGTGGAGCTTGAGAGGTCAAGTGTCAGCACTACTGAGCTCCTCCTAAGTTTGGGAGGTCATCAGTGCTACAGCACATGAGTGGTTGGACTGTTGCTGAAAAATGAAGTGCTACTGCGTATGTGCACAATGTGGCGCATACATAGCAGTCATTCTCCAGACCCTGGAGAATGCGATCAGGACCGCAGGTATCGTGGTCCAGATTCCCGCTGTCTTGATGAACTCTACCTCTGTCCAGAAAAGTGGGATCAATGCTGTCCCTCACAAACTGCAGTTGGGGGATATTATATATATATATATATATATATATATATATATATATATATATATATATATACACACACACACACACACACACACACACACACACACACATATATATATATATATATATATATATATATATACACATATAAACAAATAAAAACTAGCAAAAAAATATAAAAAAAAATAACTAATAAAAGTATTAAAATTTAGACGTTTTATCAATGCACAAATTCATGTTTGTGTTTTAGATCATTCTGAAACATTGGATTGACCCCATGCTGTGGGTGCTTTGTAAAGGGTAGATTTGCAGTGTTGTAATAGCTAACATTACCGCCATTGTCAAGGATGGCAGATTGAAATCTAAGTTGTCTAAAGAAGATTGTTGTGTCTCCATAATAAATCCATCTACGACCAGACATCCAGTCTCATGTATGTTGACTCATTGGCCACAGTCAGTATTCTCCTTCTGAGGTCAAAATAGAGAACAGTAAATCCATCACTGACAGTGCTGGGGGTCAATTTATAGCCTTTCAGCCCCAGTAGCATTTAAAAAAAATATTCCACCAAAACGTGCTTAATTATTCATCCAGAAGTAATATAATATATTTAGTTTTTGTGTTCCTTTAAAAGCCTCACAGAAATATGTCCGCTTAAGCCAATCCACTGATGAATACAGAAGTTCTAATAGAGGGGTATCCTTTGGGGCTAGATAGAAATTGCATGCATGAACATACTGGATATCTCCTAGCTTCCCTTGAAATTGATTGCCACAGTACCAAAACAAGTATAAGGCATTATACTAAAACAAGTAACATATGCTATATCAAGTTCAGATAATCTCATATTCAAACCAGTTAATTGCAAACCTGTGCGCAAAATTCTAGTCTTTGATTAATCAATGCCTTCTACCCTCCGAAGGTGTTTTTAATATCTTTATACACCGTTTTTTTTTTTTGTCCCATAAAAACCTCAAAAGACTACAGTATCATGTTGGCGATTTTATCCTACAGATAGAGGATACAATTGTTACTAGTATTTCATTTAGTTTAATTTCTAGTGTCTCTCTTGTCTTGAAATGGCATAAGAGGTTATAACAATTAAATTCAGCTTAGACATCTGCGACCAAGGAAAAAGCCCAGTTGGAGTCAATAAGGAATTCGGTTTCCCTCTTTTTTTTTGTACAAAACTGAAAAAGCTTTTCGAGACTTTCTTAGTTTTTGATCTTTAAAAATAATGAATTAAATGGTTTTGATTTATTGAGTAACCAAAAAACATTATCTTGGTCAATGATAAATTTAGATGAAAAGCCCCATAAATGATGCATTTAATAGCCTAGAACTATTACACTATGT
This sequence comes from Pelodytes ibericus, assembly GCA_036172795.1. Taxonomy (NCBI): domain Eukaryota; kingdom Metazoa; phylum Chordata; class Amphibia; order Anura; family Pelodytidae; genus Pelodytes; species Pelodytes ibericus. The sequence goes on from CM069867.1 coordinate 58,489,791, forward strand.
TGGTGTATATCTACACTATGTTGGTGTATATCTACACTATGTTGGTGTATATCTACACTATGTTGGTGTATATCTACACTATGTTGGTGTATATCTACACTATGTTGGTGTATATCTACACTATGTTGGTGTATATCTACACTATGATGATGTATTCATTTATCCCTTTAGTATAACAGCAATTTGTCAGTTCTGCTTGTCTTGAATTAGAACAATTCAGGGCAACAAATTAATTAGTTTACAACAACAGCTCTAACATGGCTAAAACACAATTTGCCATATCATTAGAGCTGAAGCTGGCGTTACCAAAGAGCCAAGATATACAATACTTCCCAAGATGTGACCACATGAGTTGCCTCCTTTGGTGGGAAGGATAATGTAATCAAGTAAAGGAATTAGCAGTAACCGAGAAGGAACAGCGAGGCAGAAGGCTTGAAGAAGAAACACTTGAGAACTTAAAAACCCAAATCTGATCAAAGAATCCTGTAATGAGATCACAGGCTTCTGAGCGACTCTTCAAATTAAGCATCACACAATTGAGATCTTAAGAGTCTGGGAAAAAGATTTTCTATTCAATCGAAGGAAAGAATTAATGTACAAACTTCCACACTTGAAAAAACTATATGAGAAGCAATGTTCCTTGCCACTTGCCACGTCAGAGAGTTGGACTTGTCTGGGCTACTGATCAGTTTTGTCACAAATATTTATTTTCATGACAATAAAAATCAATTACAGAGAAAATTGTGTTTTAGATGTGTTTGTGTGACAAACAAACTGGACCACTTTATATAGTTACATTATGCAGGTCCTGGATGTGGGGGCAAGATCATGTAATTTTATCACTATAATCTAAAATAATTCTTGCTTCTGTTAAACATTATTTTTAAAGGTTATTATACTTTAAGATGTGCATGGTGATAATTTAAAGTATGCATGTGCACAGGTAACTACTAAGTAAACTACTTTAGGAGCACGGTAGTCTGGGGGTGGTGGACTCAGGTAGAAGCGTGTTTGGGAAAAGGATCTGCCTCTGACAGAAATGTGCACCCCATTGCAAGTTCCTGAAGCCACAAAAGTGCTGCTAGCTCACTAACTGTATCAGAATTTGGGCAACTTCTGCCACAAGCTATGGTGTCGCTCTGGGGCTAAGCCATACAAATTAAATCTGGAAAGATGTGTAGAACTTACATAAAAGTAGGATCTTTGAAATACTCAACTCAAAATTGTGTTTTAGATGTGTTTGTGTGACAAACAAACTGGACCACTTTATATAGTTACATTATGCAGGTCCTGGATGTGGGGGCAAGATCATGTAATTTTATCACTATAATCTAAAATAATTCTTGCTTCTGTTAAACATTATTTTTAAAGGTTATTATACTTTAAGATGTGCATGGTGATAATTTAAAGTATGCATGTGCACAGGTAACTACTAAGTAAACTACTTTAGGAGCACGGTAGTCTGGGGGTGGTGGACTCAGGTAGAAGCGTGTTTGGGAAAAGGATCTGCCTCTGACAGAAATGTGCACCCCATTGCAAGTTCCTGAAGCCACAAAAGTGCTGCTAGCTCACTAACTGTATCAGAATTTGGGCAACTTCTGCCACAAGCTATGGTGTCGCTCTGGGGCTAAGCCATACAAATTAAATCTGGAAAGATGTGTAGAACTTACATAAAAGTAGGATCTTTGAAATACTCAACTCATCCCAGAGCAGTCCAGCTTTTCCAGAAGTTCAAGAGACAGTCTTTCATCCAATTGTCCAGGACAGAGGCCCTATCCTGGATGTTTAAAGCTAATATTTGTACTAATAATCTATGAATTAACTAACTAACTAACCTACTAACTAACTTACTAACCTACTAACTAACTAACTAACTAACTAACTAACTAACTAACTAACTAACGTGGATTTTCCATTAGTTTCCAATAACTACAGGATCAGAACATCACAGAAGACATTTCTTTCAATATATATGGAATAACCTTCTAGCAGAAGTGACACAGGCTGTCCTAGATAAAAGATAAGGCCAGGGACTAATGAAACTATAACAAAATAGGGCAGATGGCTCTGCCATTAGTTTATTCACGTTTGTTCATTTATTGCTCAGTGACCATTATTTACATTCTTGCATTATTATTTTTGGCTTAAAGCTCTAAGAATGTAAATAGAAAGCAAAGCCTTTTGTAGGTGTAAATAAAATAACGCACAATAAACGCGGTGCACGTGCAGATTTCACCAAATACTGGCGCAATCGACATGTGTGCCAATGTGTAAAGCAGACTCACGGGATGAGTTGTGTTGGCGCTCGCTGCACCGATGCAGCCTACGTATGAAAAAAAATCAGGCGCTGAAAAGCATTTGTGTCGGGGGAATCTCTGCCATAAACAGTTTGACGGATGTCCCTCTCTCCCTCACTGCAACGTGTCGGAAGTTATAAAAAAAATAGCGCTTTTTTTTTAAACTCCAGACAGTGGGGGAGTTTTTATACATGTCCCCCAATGTTCATAATCCTAACTACATATTTGAATATATCCGAGTCTGCCACCTTATGTAAAATTCACTATCCTCCTGTAAGTTCACTATCCTCCTAGATTTAAAAGTATTTTGTAACCTAGGATAGGCAAACAACAATAAACTTTCAGTACATATAAAATATAAAGTATTGATTTAGCAAACTATTTCTGCTAAATCAACATATTTCACTGCCAAGCACAAAGCTCCAAGCAAACAAAAAAATCCTGGAACAACCAACAGGCAACTACATTTTTCTTTAACTTGTTTAACTTCATTGAAGATGCATTTTGGATTATCTTACTACAGGGATCTTCTCAATCACGTCTTTTATTTGTATTCTTTCATTAAAATATTTTTATTTAAAATGCCTATACTTGATCCACTCTTTCAAGTAAGCGTAACCAAGTTTTTGCTGACAGTTGTCCTTTAAAATCTCATAATTTATGCATTCACACAATGCAGCAATCAACAGCTACATTTAAAGCAGAATTTTAAGTATAAAGATATGTAAGGGATCCTTACCTTATTGCGAGTTCTATAAAAAAAAAAGGGGGCACTTGGGGATAATTCTGGAGCTGTAAATATTAACTGGAATACTGCCCTGCTACACCAATAAATAGAATATACCAAGCATGCTCATTCTCCCTACTGATCGCATTAAAGAGTTAGCGATGGAGAATGGGTGCCTATGAGCCCTATTGATATTACAAAAAACAGAGAAAGCTCAAGGAGAGCGATCTCAAAAGAGGGTTCATTGGGGCACTCCCGCCAAGTCAAGTAAGAACTAATATACACATAATTATAGAAGTAGTAAAAGTACAAAGTTTATTAATGTCATTAAAAAATGGTAGAAAAAAAGAAAAGAAAAGGGGACCCCTTATTTAAATGGGATGGAACCCACATAGGGGAAGGGAGGGGGAGGGAGGTTTATCAGAAGAATAATGTACCTAATTGCACAAAATAGCACATATGTGTTTTTTTCATATGTGCTATTTTGTGCAATTAGGTACATTATTCTTCTGATAAACCTCCCTCCCCCTCCCTTCCCCTATGTGGGTTCCATCCCATTTAAATAAGGGGTCCCCTTTTCTTTTCTTTTTTTTTTACCATTTTTTTAATGACATTAATAAACTTTGTACTTTTACTATTTCTATAATTATGTGTATATTAGTTCTTACCTGACTTGGCGGGAGTGCCCCAATGAACCCTCTTTTGGGATCGCTCTCCTTGAGCTTTCTCTGTTTTTTTTTTATAATTCTGGAGCTGTACCCATGTGAGATAGTACCAAATTTCCAGGTTGCTTAGATTGCAGACACAAACACTCTTGGGGTGATGTATAAACATGGCGAACGCGCATGTTGCGCCAATGTATCAAGCAGACGCCCAACAAATTTCAGGAGTCTGATTTATCTACGGCGAATGCGTTGATTTAGGTTGCGTCGGCACTCGTTGTAAAAAAAAAAAAAAATCAGGTCTAAATGTGTTGGGGTCCTCCGCCAAACACAGTTTGACGGAGGTCCTTTTCTCCCTCACTGCAAAGTCTTGGTAGTTATAAAAAAAAAGGGCAATCACCATTATACATAACAAATGTCAACTACGCTTTTTTTTTTTTTTTTTTTAACTCCCATCACTCCTGGGAGTTTTTATACATAGCCCCCTTTGTGTCTTTGTTTTCATCACTTGAAAAATATTGCACTTTTTTAAAAAACATTTTTATGGGTTTCTTTAAAACTAAATGTCAAAGTTTTAATGGAATAAAACTAGGAAGAAAACATGCAAAACTGAAGCATAAAAAATATTTTTAAAAAATTCCATGCAAACAAGGTGCTTAAATAAAGCTAGAAACAGACAATAATCAATATATTCCTCCACTTGTTAATTTATTCTGTGTTCCCAATCTGACTCTGCAATTATTTTTTTGCAAAACACATAACAGTGCAGCATCAAATAGATCTTACAGGGCTGGGTACCGTTTATTCATCTGGTTTGTCTGCTTTTTCAGTGGCAGAAAGAGGTGTGCATCTGGATCATCACTTTGCACACAGGCTTTTCAAACATCATTACAAATGTAAAATTGCAAGTACAGATGTCAAATAACCCTTTAAGGGTGAGGCAAGTCCCAGTGACATACGAGCAGTGGCACATGACACTTTGCAAACCCATTAGTTGCAGCTGAATGGTTTTGCCAAAAGAAATGATCAACTGTGACCGTCAGAAAATGAATTTCCTCTTACTCTTATACAGCGCAGACTAAGATCAGTAAAGGAAGAGAACATATTTAAAAGAAGAAAAACTACCACAACTAGAGGACATTGTCTTAAATTAGAGGGGCAACGATTTAAAAGTAATATCAGGAAGTATTACTTTACTGAGAGGGTAGTGGATGTATGGAATAGCCTTCCAGCGTAAGTGGTAGAGGTAAACACAGTGAAGGAGTTTAAGCATGCGTGGGATAGGCACAAGGCTATCCTAGATATAAGGTAGGGGACTGGGGACTAATAAAAGTATTTAGAAAATTGGGCAGACTAGATGGACCATATGGTTCTTATCTGCCGACACATTCTATGTTTCTATGTTTCTATTACAGCAAACAGCTCCATAATCTTCTTGTCATATCTCATTAACCTTTTTTTATTTGTATTTTGTGCCTAATAGAGACCTACTGCTTGGAAAATCATTGTATCTATTTTGGCCAAAACGGTAAACTTAAACATATTGATCTATGCACTGAGCTAAATCCTTTACTGCTTAGTGGGTTTAGTATCATAAGTAATAAGTAAGTAAATAATACATAAGTAAGCACTGTGAGCAAGAATATGGAGGCTTTATAAATGGTAAACAAATAATTAATGTGGACATTGCTGGGTAGGTGAGATATTTATTGCATAAGGGTATAATGTGTGAATCATAATTTGCCTGTTGGTTGTTTGACTGCCATTATTACTTAATCATGATAACAGACTTCATTATTTTATTAATGGTTTAATTATTCAGTAGGTTGGAAATAGGAATGACCGTATCAGGTGGTAATTATGGTCTAAATAGGTTACACTTTGAACCACAATCTCATATACAAACCAGACCTTATTAAGTCTGAATAATCAATAAAAATGTAATATCAGTTTATATTCAGCATAACAATATGTATTGTTTTATAGCAGCATATTAAATTATGTTTTATCAAGCAGTGTACGAGTAACCGCACACATTTGGTCAGATCATAATAGAAAATGTGTGAACAAGGCAAACTTAAACAAAAAACAGAAATTCAAAAATATCTTTTGGAGCACTTGTTTTTAAATAGATGCCTCTCTTGTCTTGATGAGCGCGGGTACTAATTAGACTCAGAATGGCTTCTTTATTAAATGAGCAAAACAGTATTAATTTTTTTTTTTTAAATATTGAAAAAGAAAGCAGCCAACCCCTCCAATCTGTGCAAAGGCTGAAAATATTTCTCAGTGATGTCTTAAAAAAAAAAGAAAAAAAAGAAGATGAAGACACATTAGTTTCTAGCCAATTATCTGGGCATCACTTCCCCTCCCAGTAATTAATAAAAAAAATAAATAAATAATTGAACTAAATAAATTATAAAACACTTAAAAAAACAGAACAAGTGCAAAATTATAACGATAATAAGTCTGTGCAGTCTTACTGGGCATTTAAAAAAAACTCTCATCTCCAATCAGACTTATATTGACCAGTGTTTGGACCACACTGTGTGAGTTCATGGTACAAAAGCAGCATGTTTTAACTGGCACTTTATTAGATAAAACAATCATCTGCTCCCATCAGCATCTGGTTACTTCTCTGAAACACACCACTTGCTGTAGCAGAGCTATTCTTCCTGCTATATCTTTAAGTGCTGCTAAATTCATTTGATCGAATGCCAATAGGCAACAAATCTCCCTGAACCTCCTGCAGTGAATGGTGACAGGAGGACTCTGTTTTACCATAGGAAAACATTTGTGTGCTCCTCTGTTCGGTCATACATACTATTTTAACTCATCTGCCTCCCCATTATCCCCGGACCAGGAGGACAAATTGCTCACAGCGGTCTCTATTCAGAAGCATCACAGCGCGCAAAAAGTCATGACTGAGCGGAAACACAAGGAACAGGCGCATAAAAATTCATCACTTTGGCCTCCTGACCTTTTGCTTCTGGCTCTGGCACACCCTGTCTTAAAAACTAGCACCAAGGGAAAGCTAAGCAGACCGGCCCAGGAAAATTACGGGCAGCAAAAAAAAAAAAAAAAATATCTTGGACACACGAAAAGCCCACCAGATGCTTCATTGTCTTTTCAGAGAAGCAGTTCCAAAAAAAATAGTGGGTGATTGGCCACATGGTATACTGGGTGGAATAAGTAAGACCATTGTTTCAGGGGAACTCTGTCACTCTCCTGACTGCTGTACAAAGAGGTGTAAAAGCAAGATTTAATCCTGACTTTTTTAAGTCAGCAGATTAAAACCAAACGTGCCAGATGTCCACAAGGCTGTTTAACATACAGAAAGCTTCTTTAAAAAAAAAAAAAAAAAAATACTGGTAAGGGAAGTAAACTCTGTATCCTTATTATCTTTTAGAAGGTCCTATCATTTTTCAACTATATCTTTGGAAATATAGAAGAATGGGAGCTGGCTAATGAGTTTTTTTTTAAATTATGCCGCACATGTGGATACTACATGTAAAACAAATATCTATGAGCAGTACTGTAAGTCACCCGTCACTTTATTTACCTAAAAGACCCCACATCTTCACTGCTCTACAACGGATTCAAATCATATTCGGATCTTCCCCACTGAATGTAATCGGGAGGCGAAATGATCAAATCTATTTTTGAGACTGAGTCAAACTAGGGTGCCGAATTTGACTTAAGTCTCAAAAAATAAAATCGACCTCCTCGAGATATTCTCGAATTTTAGTGAATAGACCCATTTGTTAATGAATTGAATTCGATGAAGCTGCCGTTTAACTCTCCTGCACAAACATTTCACGGTAGTAGTAGGAATATTCCTTCTAAAGATACACTAATGATGCAGATAAAAAAAATATATATATTTTTGTTGTCCAATGCTTACAGAAGGTACATATGTAGTACACCATGATACACAGTACAAAAAAAACTTGGAAAGTTGAAAAAAAAAAAAAGAGTTACAATACAGCTTGTTTAAGAGTCACTCTAAATTGAACATATTTAATTTCCAGTGTCGTTTAGCGGATATCACTTTGCTGATGTCACCTTGCGATTTTGTCTGATTTGATGAGCACTATAATGCAGTAATCCTATAAGATGAGACTGAGTGGGATTTAATGTGTCTTCACTCCAACTGCTTGGCAGATGGTAGGGTGCTCTGCCTTCCCTGCCCTCTATTTATTAAAGAATGATTGCCATGCACAAAAATTGGATACATAACTGTCCTTCCCCAAGTACAAACCCAGAGTTGATGAAAAGAAAGTGAAACAGAATATCCGATACTGTACAAATCTTTGACAACCCTGGTTTAGACAACGATTGCCCCTGCCCGTCGGTTAATGCTTACGACCATGAAACAAGCCGCTAGCAGGCTCCTAACCCGTTCGGCATCATCATGAGATCACATGTAATATTTCACTGCGTGTTCATTATATGTATCACTGATCTACTGTATTTCACTGTGGAATTTAGGAATATGTTGTATATGTTTATACTTTTGTTCAAAAGTTTTGGGGACACTTAGAAATTTATGTTTTCATGGAAAACAAGGACATCAAATAATTACCAAAATTAATAGCACATACACGCAAGACATTGACAGGGTTGGAAATAATTATTTTTAATTTAAACAATTGTGTTCTTCAAACTTTGCTTTCATGGAAGAATTCTCCAGTTGCAGCAATTACAGCCTTGCTGATTTTTAGCCATCCGGCTGTCAATTTGTTGAGGTAATCTGAAGAGATTTCACCCCATGCTTACTCATCAAAGTGACCAGACGTGCCAGTTTTACCAGGACAGTCCCGGGTATAGGGCGGAAGCACGGGATTTTAACTTGGACTTAACCTCCAGAAATGTTGGCGTTGAGACCGGTGTTTTGTGGGTACTATTCATTCTCAAACTGGGCACTCTAATATATTTGTGCTCCTGCTCAATCGTGAGCAAGGGAGTAGAACACAGCGTTGTATGAGATCTACAGTTTATTGTCAATTTTCTCGCACTGGAAAAGCCATAATTTCTCCGAAGAACAGACTGACGAGTTTCAGAATAAGGTTCTTTGTTTCTGGCCATGCTGAGCCCACAAATATGCTGATGCTCCAGATACTTGAATAGTCAAAAAAGGACAGTTTTATTGGTTCTTTAATCAGCACAATAGCTTTCAGCTGAGCTAACATAATTGCAAAGGATTTTAAAATGAGCAATTAGCCTTTTCACAATTATAAACTCCGATTGGCGAACACAAAATGCCATTGTAACACAGGAGTGATGGTTGCTTCTAATGGGTCTTAGTAGATGTAGATATTCCATAAAAAAATCATCATTTTCCACCTACAATACTCATTTATAACATTAACAATGTCTACACTGTATACCTGATCCATTTGAAGGTATTTTTATGGACAGAATTTGCTTTTCTATCAAAAACAAGGGTATTTCTGAGTGACCCCAAACCTTTGAACAGTAGTGTGTACAAATTAGAAAAAGGCTAAAAAATTATATATATATATATATATATATATATATATATATATATATATATATTAACACAGTTCCCAAATAATTCTCATTTAATTATTTTGCTTCTACAATTTTAGCTGTAGCTAGAGATCACAAGATTCACAACTCAAATTGATGACTTCGAGTAGTTATCAAGGTTAAACCAGATCCATTTTACTGCGACCAGTACAACATAGTGGGAACTCTCGGCATCTTGCTGTGGTCTGTGTGGAACACTTTGAAAGTAGTCAAGAAGAGCTCATTATAGATAAACCTCTGGCTTTAAGTGCTCTGTACACGCAGGACTGAGCAAACCTGCCACATGCACATACTGTGAGGATCATTTGACTTGGGTGCTGGTGGCGATATCAGTAATTCTCACTTAAGTTAATTCGCCGGTGCGTATTTAAGCCTATTCCAGAACATGTTAATCTCAGCTGACCCATGAAATCTGGACTTGGAAACAATGCTCTATCATTGTTATTTCCAATTTAGTCTTAAAGGTCAATGGTGTATTGGTTTTAGTGGTCAAAAGTGTAGTACTCCATTCATTTAAAACTTAGTAAGTTATTGCCACAGGATGGTTGATGCACTGGTAAGTGATTTTTAGAATGGGACAGTCATGTTCCACAGTGATAGAATGATGCTTTAAAGTTTGCGGATCAGACACTTTAGAAAGCTCTCAAGGTTTTCAGCAATTAGCCATCATACAGGGTCTTCATGACAACGATACACTGGGTGGGCTTAAAGATACTTTCTACCAATTTTCCATGCCCATCCCTCTAAATGTGACCCTGTTCTAAAGCTTTTATATGTCTGACAACTTCAAGCAGGAAAACATGCAGTCTCTCTGATAGCATGAAATTGGTTAACAAAGACTAAAGAATACAAAGGGAGCAGAGAGGCAGGATACAAGGCCCGGGCACGGCCTGATTCCAGCAAAAACAGATGTTTTCTAGATCTCATTTTTGAGTTTGTTGAAAAGAATAGGTTTTTAAAAAGACACAGACTTTTTCAACTTTAACCCAAAAATATTTAATTTTTACGGAGAACCATAAATAAGTAGCCATTAACTGCATTGTACAAATCTAAAGAATCTATATAACATTAATGCAATTATTTAATTCGGAATATCTTATATCATTTCAGTGATATGTCACAGTGACACAATACTTACAGAATATTTATTAAAGTGTTCTTTTTACTTCTAGATAACCGGACATATAATTCATCAGTCATTTCTTGATTCCTAACAACTAAAAACGATGTACATGGGATGGCTTAAATAGCTGCCACACACCTGTTTAAACTTGGGGCATCATAGAGAGGGTTGTAAAAATCGTGGACTTTACAAAGTTTGATTGACAACCGTAAATCTCCTTAGTCAAAGGCGTAGTGAATAGGCTTCCACACAATAGCTGTTGGTTTCCAAAAACCGAGACAATGGGGAAGTTTAGGGATAGCCCATATTGTCTTTATGGACACCCTGAAGAGCCTATTGCATTACAACCCAATGAACCACCAATCATTGAAGAGGGTTTACTACTTCTTAGAGATGTTTAAAAAGTTCACAATATAGGACACAAACAGTCTAAGAAAATCTGGGCACTTCTGTGCACTTCACTACCATGATGTGAGAAATGTCACAATGAACTGACCTCGATACCTTGGATTCCAATGTAATAAATTGTTTAGGTCACATGATTCACCTGTGCTTAAAACAAAGCAGGGCTCCATGCTGAAGCCTTTAGATTACAGTACGGGTCCTGAGAGCTCATTACCCACAGGTTTCATATTTAATATGAGCAGGTGGCAAGGAACAGACTGCTGGTAGAAAATATAACTTGACATAAGGATGAATGTACGAAGGGACAGTGGCAGTGTGAATAACTTGCATGAGTAAGGTCTACACTAGCGGGGCATAAATACACAGCCATTTATCTGCTGACCGTATTCCTATTTCCTGCCATTCACTGGAAACACCATGTGCACAAAATATTCATTTTCCTTGATTTTGCTTGGGGCTAAAATAAAACTAAATCAGCAGTTGTTTTTTTTAGACCCTCTAGAGGCCCATAGAGGCACGTCCATGCACCTGTATTAGTCTGGGAAGTCGCTAGCCAGTACTTTACAGAGACAATAGCATGGCAGGTATTTACTTTATAAAAAAGGTTTCAAACATAGAAGTTGCAGTCATGAACATTGGCCAAACCCATCTAGGGTGCCCTCTGAAACAATGAATGTATATTTATATATATCATTTTTCTTTTTTTTTTTTAAAGTGTCATGATGTGAAGTGTTATTTTTTTTTTCCCATGTAAAGGGGTCGGGCCCTCTTTCATATTAAGGCACAGTCTGGATTAAGGTTACAATTAAGCAGGCAATGGACTTCTGTTGATTTCCATGAATCAAGGACTTTGAGCATAGTGTATTCCCTTGAAGAAGAAATCTTTATTGCAAGGTACATTATCCAAAAACAGGTGGAAGACTGGGACATGACCGAATGATTGAAGAGAAGCATATCCCTGCATATAATCAATAAAGAAGGGAACTACATGCTATGTTAGACAAACAGAGACAGACTGAAACATGAGATAGAGAGTCCTGCTTACAATCTAGAAGGAATGGAGGACAGGACCCACATAAGAATCCATTAAATATTTATGAAGAAATCGAAATCACGCTATTTTCCATGATTATCAAACATGTTGGTTTGTGAGTGTATTTATCACCACTTATATTTACCATTGTAGTGCTGCACAGTATTGTACTATTATAATTTGTTTTCAATTTAAGGTACCACCATCCTGCGCCATTCTGCTTTTTTTTTTTATATATACATTGTTTGAGAGCATTCTGGAGAGTGCTTCAGAGGGCTGCGTTTGTGTGTAGTACCGCAAGTATCACTGTCACACCAATTTTACCACTTTGTTTATTTCACACCAATCACTTTGTTTTTATATAATCAATAAACAAAGCTTTAGTTTTTATCAAGTAGTTAAAAGGATAACCCCCCCCCCCCCCTGAAAAAATAATATCTTTTGAAAGGTTTACAAATCCGCCAGTCAAAAGCAACATAAGGGGCCACGACCAGTTTGAAGGATTGTATTAGCACGTCTGTGACCGCCTGGGAGAAATCTATTACTGTGTGGAAAATAACACCAGACTGTAGAGGTCAGAAATTGAGTGACATGACTGTGTACAAGCACTATTAAGATACACAAAGAATCAGCTGTGCCTGGAAGCATTGTCATGCACTAAATGAAAAGACGCTATTATAAGGAGATGTTGTTGTCAATATCGGAGACAAATCTTTTCTAGCTCCAAATAATACAGTTGTAAAATGTCTGTCGGCAGGAAGTACATGTGATTAGTGCTCATTAACCCCTACAATACTTACAGGGCCAGTACACGACATATTGCAAAGCACTTAAACAGTTAAGCACGTTAGGTAAGGTGAAAAGTAAATGGTACAATGAAGATGTCCTTTTTGTTAACTTGTAATACTATTTCCTTGATTTTTAAAGGGACTCTGGGAAACTAAACATGGTTTATGCTGTGACTGTGGATAATAAAAAAAAAAAAAAAAAAAAATAAAAGAGCTATAGTTAGTGTTAACAGAATTACAAGAAAATGCCTATGTTAAGAGAAAAATGTGTGTTGTGGGGTCTTCTGTGTATGACATCACCTTGTGGTTTGATTTGCACATTTCCCATTGAAATGTTCAGGTGCATGGGTAGCCACAGGTGAGGTCATAAACAGGACACACCAGATATATTTAAAATATATATTTTCTTTATGTTTTATGCATTTGCTTGCAGTTCCTCTAATATAATGTACACATTCTTTTTCATATTTTTTTTCCTCCACACCGACACTCTAATGTTTTAGGGACAGATTCCCTTTAAAGGTGCTTGTGTTCTGTTAATTAAAGCAATTATATTTAAAAGTGTCAGTCCTGTTTTCCTAGACACCTATGTTGGGTACACGCAGGAAATTAAGCTGCATGGGGAAGGAGGCATATGATATATTATCATCTTGTCTGGAAAGTCAGGTATTAGGACATAAGTCTTTCTGCCCAGATTGTCCCAACCAAATCAGGACACTTGTCTGAGGGGTCCGAGTCCATCTTTCTAAGATATCGGACACAAAGCATTTGCAGGAAAAATGTGATTTAAGTGCTGTGTATTTGCTGTAATTCCTTACTGCAAATTCAATTATTGGCCACACTTGGTACACACAGTGTTAGGTGTTCATGCATTAGGTTAAAAAAATACAATAAAACAAACAGAAAAACAAACGCCAGCCCAGCAGCCTATATGTGCAGCTAAGATGATTTAAACTAACCACTGGAAAGCACTGGTTCTCTTTCAGTTGAAAGTGGAAGTGATTAAGGTCTTATACAGCAAGTGATATCCTGCCCTGCACAATTAATCCTTTTAACCTCAAGAGCCACATTCAAGGCAGGATCAGCGTTTGCTCCCAAAGCACCATTCAGATCCTTAAAATGCTCAGCACAAGGAAGCACATTCTAACCATTCATTTTACTCACTACTACAGGCCACATTTGTCAAAACAGGTGCTACGTAAAAGAAAAAAAAAAAAACAGTCCTAAATTTGGAGCAAACTTCAATAACTTTATATTGGTTTCCATGGTTACTACTACTATTTTAGCACTTTTTTATGAAATACCACCTATTTTGTCTTGATAAATACGGCCCTATTTATTCTTTTTTTTACTACCTCAGATATGTAAGGTAAAGGTCCAAATTTTACTAAAATGTTCAACATGGCTCAAACCATTTATAATGTATTAATGGCAGAATACGATGCATGGTTATTAGGTTTCCAAGATTACTCGACGAAGGAATCAGTGCTAAACATTGTTATGCTCTACATTCACAGTATAAACAATGACCAAAAATAATTTATAAACTGCGCTAGCAGAATTGCAACTGAAAAAATTACATACAAATATGTTTTAAATGTGTCCGTGTGTATCTCCTGTATATGCCATCACCTTTCAATGGGAAATTTGCAAATCAAGTCACAAGTTGATGTCATAAACAGGAGACACCACAGACCCTTTTGAATCCGTGGCCCTCCTTACCGATGGGCTATGTGGGAAGTGACACCACAGACCCTTTTGAATCCGTGGCCCTCCTTACCGATGGGCTATGTGGGAAGTGACACCACAGACCCTTTTGAATCCGTGGCCCTCCTTACCGATGGGCTATGTGGGAAGTGACACCACAGACCCTTTTGAATCCGTGGCCCTCCTTACCGATGGGCTATGTGGGAAGTGACACCACAGACCCTTTTGAATCCGTGGCCCTCCTTACCGATGGGCTATGTGGGAAGTGACACCACAGACCCTTTTAAAACACATTTGTCTCTTAAATTTATGATTTATTTTTTAAATGCTCTGCATTCAAAGTATAAACAATATTTTGATAACTAGTATTAGCTTTGGACGTTCAAGAACAAAACATTGTTAAAAGGTGTTAAAATAAATGTATTGCACATGCTTTGCATAGGTTTGAATATCAGTCATGTTCACCACTGGATACATATACTGACGGCAATAAAAGTACACAAAGTTGCAAGTAGCGTTGCCATCTGGCTGGTATTTTACCGGCAGGCCGGTACAAAATTGGCATCAGGCTAATGTTAAGTCCATGGAGACAGTAGCATGGCCGGTATTTTTCTGAATAAAAGGTGGCAACCCCAGTTGCAAGCAGGAAAGAACTGTGTAATATGTGAAAAGAAAATGTATTCATCTATTAAAGAAACCTGTTTTACCGTAAAAAGCCACTAAGTACTTCTAATAAAGATGGCCCTAGTTAAAAGACTATAGGTCCTAGTATGTGGATAGACTGGTATGTACTTTTTAAATGTACACGCCCGTTCATCCTATCACCTGCAGCCATGATTATGCCCTAGGAATCGGGGTCCGTCGGTTCCGGTCATCTCTCTTTTGACCAACAGAGGGTACCTGAATTAGCAGAAAGAGACAACTGGATAGACCCCGATCAGACACGTGGGGCGAGCCACTTTAATATTGAAAAAAAAAGTCTCATTTAATACAATAAGTTTGTTTTGGATACACCCAACATAAATATTTACTTTGCACTAGTGGAAAAGATATGAGGTTGCACCGCTTAGTACAAAGCACACAGATTGGCATAACAATAGGGAGTTTAGCAGGTACAATACACCCAGATCTGTCCTCGTACGGGGACAATGTCAGCCACACTTAGCCATTTTACCCCAGGTGTTGGAGATTGTATATACCATTATACTCGAGCAAGTCCTTTCCACTAGTCAGTATTTTTTCTTGTAAAAAAAAAAAAAAAAAACAGAAAGAAAAAGCTAAAATGGGAGAAAAATATTGGCGTACAGGGCTACCCAGAAAAAGCTTCTGCCCCCAAGAAAGATTTATTCTTTCTTTACTCCGGTTATATTGTGTCAGTTTCTCACAGAGGCACCAAATTCAAAATACAGAATGCTAAAAACATTTTCATTTCCTTTTCCTCAAATTTTTTTGTAAGAAATTTTGTCTGCGTTCAAAAATGTTTTTACAAAAATTCTACAATTCCCTATCGTAAAAATCCCACGGCTCCCAGAACCTCTCCAATCAAGACGGTGTACTAATTTGGTATACCTGTTGAGTTGTCTGGTGACAAAGCGTCATAACAAAGCTAACACAAGTACAATAAATCTACTACATGGAGCAAAAATTACAAAGTGTAAAATCAAGGTAACATTAGAGAATTTCTTACAAGAGCTTGCAATCTAAGGACTTGTCTCCAGTCCAGTTTCTAACAAGCTTTGCAGCACACGCTGTTTTCTTTGGCATGGATAACTAAGCTAATAATTTATCATTAACCTCCAAATGATCTTAAGCAATGCAAAAAAAAAAAAAATTAAAAAAAAAATTAAAAGATAAATAATAGCCAAAAAGACAAGGACCTGTCGGGAATTGCATGGAAAGACCAGTCAGCAGCAGAGAAAAGAAAGGTAAGAGAAGAGACTCAAGGCTTCTGAAAAGTCATCTATCACAATCACTGTCAGCTAGGTGATGAATGGCAGGTGTGGCAGCGGCAGAGTATGGTTTCCATTGAGCAGGGGACAGGAGACGCTGGTACTGCTGTCATCCCTTTTGTCATCCCGTGCCAGCTGAGGCTTGCAGCTGCCACTTGCCACCACGCAAGAAATAAAACATACACTACAAACAATCACAACAGCATTTCCTAGCTGATTGACTGCATTATTAATTAGTTTAATGATGCTCAGCCCACACCAGATAATTGTATTTAATTTGTGCGTGTTTTAATTACAGCTAACGCAGCGCGAAACAAAAACAAAAAAAAAAATCTGATCTGAGCATCATCTCTTGTGTTCGCCACTGTAACAGTGTTTGTATTCATTTGCATCTGAAAAGGAAGATAGCGGCTAATACCTAGAGGGAATAAACACATTCCTAATTCTTTAAGAGTGTCATGTTTCACATCAAATGGCCGCAGGGGACCTCTGGCAGCTGATAACTGTAATCTTTAGCTGTAGCCACAAATTAAAAGCAAGTTTATGAGCACATGCAACTGCTCCGTCTTGGGGCTTGAAGCGTGCAGCCTTATAACAATTCATTTACTCAACCCTCCTCCTCCTCCTCCTCCTCCTCCTCCTCCTCCTCCTCTGCCTTCTCCCCTCTCGGATGATGGAGGTAGAAACAATTGCATCATTTAATTTACTATTGCAACAAGGATACGGCTCATTGGCCCCCTCGTTGTTTTGAAGATGGATTTAATTAACCTCCAATGAATCTTGCCAGGAGAGTGTGGCAGCATCAGACTGGAATCAGATATGTCACAAGTGCTGTTGAAGGGAAGGGTAATCAGCACTAAACCTGGCGCAAGGTTGTGATTAAAATCCTTGGCCCATGAATAAATTAGAAGGCAAACACACAAGTACAATAGGACACAAACAGAGGTGCTAAATTGTATGAAAGGCTAACTGAGTTGGGCTAAGGACACAACGTTTTAATCTCACAATGTTAACAGATGAAAGCAGCACTCATGGCCTCACTACATCCTTGTAATATTACAAGAGAAAAAAAATTATTGCACATACCGGCCAACAGTTCCGCTTTGCGCAGGACAGTCACGATTTGGGAGCTATGTCCCCAGGGCCGGCGCTACCATAAGGCAACATAAGCAGCCGCCTTAGGGTGCCACAATGAGGGGGGGGGGGGGGGCGCCACCAGGGCCAAACTGGCTCACTGGGATACCGGGAGAAATCCTGGTAGGCCATCTGCCCTTGGGCCGTTTGCGGCCACTTTAAGAAATCCGGCGGCCGCCACTATAAAGAATCAGCAGAGGCTTTAGCATCACTGCCACAAGTCATATATGGCACTTACAGAAAGGAAGGCGATCTAGAGGCAGCAGTGTTCTGGGGGAAATGGTAAGGGAAGAGACGGCACAAAAATATGAGGGACAGAGACGGCACACAAAAAAAAGGAGGACAGAGACTGCACACAATACAGAGACTGCAAAAATAAAAGGAGAGGACAGAGACTGCACACAATACAGAGGACAGAGACTGCACACAACACAGAGGACAGAGACTGCACACAACACAGAGGACAGAGACTGCACACAATACAGAGGACAGAGACTGCACACAATACAGAGGACAGAGACTGCACACAATACAGAGGACAGAGACTGCACACAATACAGAGGACAGAGACTGCACACAATACAGAGGACAGAGACTGCACACAATACAGAGGACAGAGACTGCACACAATACAGAGGACAGAGACTGCACACAATACAGAGGACAGAGACTGCACACAATACAGAGGACAGAGACTGCACACAATACAGAGGACAGAGACTGCACACAATACAGAGGACAGAGACTGCACACAATACAGAGGACAGAGACTGCACACAATACAGAGGACAGAGACTGCACACAATACAGAGGACAGAGACTGCACAAATAAAAGAAGCATGACAATTTAAAGCATGGCAGTTGAATATTTAGATTTGTTTTTCACACTATACATTAGACTTTTTATATAAAGTGTATGGACGGTTGGCGATGTGGGAGGCGTGGAAGGCGATTGTGGCGGGTGAGATTAGGGGCACCTTCGCCTGTCTAGACAAAAATCCTTACACCAGCCCTGTATGTCCCACTGTCCCGCCAAGCTCTACCTCTGTCCCACTTTTCTGGACAGAGGTAGAGTTTAGTGGCACAGCAGGACTCAGGACCACAATCCCGCGGTCCTGTTCACATTCTCAGGTGTCCCAGATACCAGAGAATGCTTACTGTTCATGTCCAGCATTGTGCACATGCGCAGTAGTGATCCTGGCTTCAGATGACATTGTTACCGCACATGAGCGCTAGCACTGACACCCCCTCCCCAGACTGTCCAGATCGGAAGAATTTGTAAGAATTCATATTGTCCGCTTCCTACAGCCATGAGAGGAACCTTGGTCCGGCTTAAACACTAAATCAGCTTACTTTAGAAACAAAACAAAACAAAAAAAAAACCCAGAGGACTCTCCCTGCCCAAATACCAATGCCAGCACATGTCCCCATGGTTATGCCACACTAATAGAAGCACAAGCAAACAAAAAAAAAAAAGTGTAGTGGCTCTTTAAATCCTATGTAATTTGCAGAAGATCAATGATCTAACACAACGCAATAAATCAAGAATTCACTGTGTTTTGTTGTTTTTCAAACTCTCCCCTCATCAACCTGCAGATTATCAGAGTTTTACTTAAAAGAGCAAAGACAACCACCATTATCACGGATGAATTTGTGCACTATGACTAAAGTGCTTATTAAACCACCTGTGGTGAAGGCTGACTTCTGGTAAAAAGAGAACAATTACTATTGGTTGACAATGCTTTGTTTTTACATGTGAAGTAATTAGTTGTTACTTGAATCCATTACATTACTTTTTTCATTCAAAATGTCTCCTCATGATCGCAAATTTTCATTAATAAAAGCATAGATTATGAGGTTAGTTACATACAAATGACTGTAAGCAAGATAATAAATTATGTTTAATTGGAAGGTTTCATCAAGAGTCATTTTTTTTAAAATGCAAAAGCTTCATTAATAGAAAGAAAAAAAAAAAAAAAAAGAGTCCCATGTTGGGTCAGATATGCCTTCATCTGAGACACGATGAAAGAAGATCCGATCCACCCTTCGCAATCTTTAAAGTAAAGATAAGTTATTTGAGATTTCTATATAAAAATATTTGTTCAAATCATATTGTGTGATGACTTGGAGTGTAGACATTTTCAGATTTCCTAAACGTGTAACTTACTTCGAGATTTGCCTTAAGATTTGATAACTGTAGATGAAAAATAAAACCGTTGCCTAAACGAACTGATGTACACAGAGATCCTTTTGGTTATTTGTGGAACCCGAATGTTATGCACCTTCCTTAAAAATCGTTTGGTTTAGACTGATACAGTACAAAAGAAACAAAATATAATAATAATTCAACTTTATCCCTTGGGGGTCAAATTCTCCATCGATACCACGCAAATCAATCAAAGACATCTGCTCTAACAAGCTCTTAGAAACAGAGTGTCTCTCCCTTTAAGAAGCCTCTAGCAGCTAGCACCAGACACCAATGTGTAGGAAGCCTTACATAGTTACAGAGAGGGGTCACGACCCTTTCATTCAGGCCTCCATAAATAAATGCGAGTTTACAAACATGGCCAACTTTTACAAGATTTTTACGTCGCCGCTCCAAGATCCACCGGTGTCGGCAGAATTCTCCGCGCACACAGAGACGACCGAAGGAAAATATATCGAGTTCTCTCTCCGAAAATATAGAGTACAAGTAGAATTTCAAGGTTTGATTCGCTCGGAATACAAAAAAATTCTGTGTGGTCCCCTCTGCTCAGCAGGAAGCAGGCAATGTCTAAGCTGTTCCTATCTGGTGATTGACAGGTCGTCATTGATTTAGTCACTTGCAATGAGATGTTCTTTTTGCCTCACAGCTCCTTCTTTTAACTTTTTTTTTTCTTTCTTGAGAGCCAATGGGATGGGCAGTGCATAGCAAAGTGATGTGCCGGCCATCCCTCTGGCATTTAAAAAGTTAAGTTCTGGCAGAACAAAAGAGACGAGACAAAAACTTCTGTCTACACTCACAAGAGCTAGTGTTCCCGCTAATTTGTTGTTCACATCTACTGAATGCATTCTGTAAATGGGTACCACTATCATGAACCCATAGAAAACTGGTAAAGGAAGCTAAAATGGCCTGCCTTTTGTCCTTGACCGCATGTCTCCAACTATATATATAATTTTTTAATTATTTGCAAACATTGCAGAATTTTGTGTAGATCCAGATTTTTTTAAATTCTTGGTGCTATTTAAATAGTATTCATGTTTAACCTTTTATTAAATCGAGATTTATTAAAGATTCATTTAATGCTGCTTTAAAAACATCTAATAAATACAAATAAAAGATTTAACCAAGAATGACAAATTCAGATATGCTCTGGTTTTCAAATACATCCTGCAACGTTTTACCCAAAATCCAGGGATACTACCATTATCCAATTGAATGGGATTCATTTTATCTACCTCAGAGAGCATTAGTGAGCATGGAGGTAACTCATTTAGGATGTGCTGGGCCGAAACCTGTCCCTCCTACGTACAGATCCAAAAATAAGAATGGCTTACAGTAAGATAACTCGGCATTGTCCAAAACAGGCATAAACAAGGTAACTATGTGCCTGCAGAACAAACACAGCTGTTGCAGTGGTGATTAAGGAATAATGTACCCAGGCCTGTATGCGCAGGCAGACGACACCAATCGGGATAAGTAGAAAGGACCTAGCAATTGATTAGGTGTTCAGGGCAACAAAGCAATGAAGTCATATCTACTCTCTGGTGCTTCTGTGCAGTCTCAGGACCCATTGAATTCCTGTAATATAACTCACCTGGAATAGCAATCGACACATCACAATGTCATCTAAAAAGTGCCCACAGTTTCTAAAACACACCACAAAAATGATTTCCATTCTGCAGCAGGTTTGTTACAGTATTCAGTATTTGATGGGTCACCAACTCCCAAGGCTAAAACAGGAAAAAGATACTGAAGTGATGAAACCATGTGTCTAGAGTTGGGTCGAGTTCTGGGAGGGACACATGTTTTCTATAATGTCTATTACACACACTTCCAACAATAGAGTCTTTCTTCACAGGTGTCAATAGAGGTTCCTACTGACACCTTTTCCGACCCTAATACAAGAGAATGTTACCTGCCTGACCGCATTGTGCCAACTGGGAAGTTTGGTGGAGAAGGGGATGTTTTTAAAGGATTAGGCTCGGCCCCTTTCTTCCAGTAAAGGGAACTCTAAATGCTTCAGCATACCAAGATATTTTGGACAATGTTACAAATACTCTACTGAATGAATGGGCAACTATTCCCACAGAAACACTCAAAAACATTATGAAAGCCTTCCCAGAAGAGTGGAAGCTGTTATAGCTACAAAGGGGGGGCCAATTACATATTAATTTCTATGTATTTAGAATGTGATGTCATAAAAGTCCCTATTGGTGTTCTGAGGGAAGGGGGTATTTCTTGACTATGGACTCTTCCTCCTCCCCCAGGCATATGAGGAAAGGAGCAGCCCGGTCCCTCTACCCCCCGCCCCCCACTGTGCCACCTCGGATCATGTGTAGTTATATGTATTGTATTTTTTATTTATGTATTGCATAACATGTGAAGGATTGTAGTGTGAAACAGGAAAGAGAATGATGTATGGAGGTGCAACTTTCCATCTTCTCTTCTACTTTATATACTATCCTATATTAATAGACTGAATCATGAAATATGCTCATATGCTTTCTTCCTTTATACTTTTATACTTATGCTATTTATACTGTGATATACGGCATGTTTGCTTATGTTTTTAAATGTTTGTCAATATATCTAAAAAAAAGTCCCTGTTGGTGTTTGACATTGTACTAGTCATAAGTGCAGAAAATTGATAAATACAGTAAATATGAGAAGAGGCCTACCTCCACCACGGATTTTAAATCCAGTCGAAAGTTAAAATCTCCAAAAACAAAGTAAGGAACTTTTTCGTATCGATGATCTGTAATACTGAAAAGATACAATAAAAGGTACATCAGCTGCATTCAAGCGGGTAACTAAAATTAAATGAAAGCTACAAAATCAACAGATTTGAGCAGATAATGATGGTCTAAAGTAAATGTGAACTTAATGTGAAGAATTTTCAAACGGTTAAAACAAATAACATTTCTTGAACCTGAAATAGTATTAATTAAAAAATTTGCTTTAACACCTCTGTAACATACATTTCAATAAAGAAAAACACAGTTAAAGAAAAAAAAAAACAACATTAAAAATATAATTAAAAAACAAACAAACAAGACCTGGACAAATAGTGCCTTTAACAATTAAAGAAGTCATTGATTGATAGAAGTGTATGACTGGAAATCTGTTCAGTCCATGTAATTAATAAAGTCATTGGTGGTTTTGTATATCAGAGGACAAAGAAACTGGACAGAACCACTACTGAGTTATGTAAACGTCGGGAGTTCGTACGTCACTTGTAAACCTTTGAGTTGGTGCCGGTGCTCTGAGCATTGGCTCAACCCATGTATAAATATCAGACACTTTTATGGACCTGATCAGTGTCATTGAATTTGATGTAAAAAAAAAAAAAAAAAAAAAGGCGTAATCGCAGCTATACATAAACACCGATTGCACTTTTTTTCCCCACTTCCCGACACTTTTGCCTTGTGGATATAGGTATACATAATCCCAATTATACATGAAATGAACTGTTAGATTTCCTGCACACACTTGAAATCTTGTCTGGGTTTTGATTTTGGAAACACGAGTTTAGTTTTTATGTGGCATAGGGTCGATCGCGACAATTAATTGTAGTTACTGCTCTTAGTAATAAACAGTGGTTTGACAAAACACTGCTAGAAGCTAGTCACAGCATGATATATTCCCAATTGATACATGTAAAATTGAAGTGCATTTAATTTTCCCCTCAATGAAGTTATACGGGTTTGACTACCCAATGATGTCAAGTGCCATAATTCTACCTAGAATATACCATTTACTACCACACCTGGTTACACAGTACCCGAATGATGTTTTGTAAATCTTCAGAGAGATTTACAAAACAATTTACAAGATATTAACGTGAAACAAAGAGGGGAAGAAAAAACTATCGATGGGCTTTGCCAATTTCAGTAATTCATTTCAGTTTTTGGCATTGCTCAAGGTCACTTACAGCTAACATAAAAATAATGAATGTTACTGAAGTGGCAGAGAGGCATGAGGAATGGCTTTTTAAATAAATTGATTTTTCGAGGAAGGTATGTGTAGCTAATTTTTCCCCAAAGTCATTTTTTTTTAAAATTGACACTTCTTGCCAAAGAAGACCACTTACGGCTTGTTAACTAAATGGATATCACGAGTTGGTAATGATGTCAAAAGATACTGGGCCGGACACAAAAGAAATCAGTTAATTAAACCTCAATTAAATTACTCTTACACATTTAAGGATTTCATAAAAATGATATGTTTCACCTCGTTTAGGAGTATCACACTTTGCCCCCAACAGGAAAAGCTGCCGAGCAAAAGGAATGCTGGTAGGAATTCAGGTCCACATTACAAAAAACATCTTAAGAAGTTAGATAATGAGAAATCGTAATACCGATTTATATCCAATTTTTGCAATGACTATTTTCAAACTAATCTCGCACTAATTCTATTTTAGCTGTAATGTGAAAATTACATCATATGGTATGGAAGAGTGATCTTCAATAGCAAACCTCAGGGCAGTTAGCTCTGTGATAGCATATTTACAACTTATATGGCTTTCTATTATATGCCGAAATACGGTTTACAATGTAGACAGGTGGGTCACATAGCCATTTTTCTCTTTCGCACCAATGAACAGCAAACTATACTATTATTATTTATGGTTTATTATAACTGATCATTTTACTTATCTATAATATTTTCATTATTAGTATTTTTTTTAAATATATCCCTCCACACCATCTGTTTGTGATGTCACTTTAAGAGGTTTGGCATCTGTGAAGTAAGCATCTTAATGGGGAATACTGATGTACACAGTACCAGTAATACAAAGACCTTGCATACAGTGCTGATGGGTTAGGTTGAGCGGTGGACTGGCTTAGGGCCTTTAGTAAGGCAAGCACTCTGCCCACCTTATGACATCACATATGTTGTTTGCATCTCAGCAGCCTATGGTTCTTTCAGAGAAGAGCCCAAACAGGATACCCTGCTGCCTAGAATGTGAACCTCCTGCCTTGCTCTGCATCTCTAGGACCAGGACCTGCACTTGGGAAGGTATAGAACGGAGATACAATCCGGTTCTAAAATCTTAGCCTGACCATCACCAACGTGCTTTATCATTAAAAAAAAAATGTAAAATATTGTAAATCAGTTGATACTTATTAATCAATAATACATGACTTAAAACTGAGATACATCAATTATCTCTTTATTAAATATTTATGTACAATTACCATTCATATGAATTTCATAGCCTCTCCACACATCAAATGGTGGACATGTAGGGCTGATTTTTTTTTTTTTATACAAACCTGCCAATAAAAAAAAACCCTGAATTTTTGATGATCAGTTTGTACAAACAATGTTTTTATCACTTTTATTCGTGAAAGTGATACATTTTTCCAAATGACTATTTATTTGTATCATGAATTTTTGCAGAAATGCTGCAAGTAGTGGACTTTTCAACCCTACTCTACATCACCATCGAGGGGCCAGAGTATTTGTAGAAATATTGAGGACCGATTTCACGGTCTTCATCCTCTGTTAAGCATTCCTCCTCACTTTCTTGAGTGAGCGTTTGGCAATATTTTATTTTTGTTATTGTCCGTTTTATAGGATGACAGAATAGTAAATATCTTTATCAATATATTATGACGAGCTCACATCTGTGTTGGGTACTGAGTTGGTAAATAAATCTGTAGCCACATCTGAAACTCCACTAAATAGGATTACGGTTTTTTTTTTCTTCAAAAAAAGGAAAACCTAAATGTCCCTGGCTGTTCTGCGGGGCTGTATTTGCTGTTTGCTGGCGGAAAAAGGCACAAGTGCACGATTAAAAGAACTACTAAAGTATAAATATACAACAGTCAGATTTTAAAGATTAGGGTCAGGAAAGATGGGCCAGTTAGAAGCAAAAT
Source organism: Pelodytes ibericus (assembly GCA_036172795.1). Classification (NCBI taxonomy): domain Eukaryota; kingdom Metazoa; phylum Chordata; class Amphibia; order Anura; family Pelodytidae; genus Pelodytes; species Pelodytes ibericus. The sequence goes on from CM069867.1 coordinate 58,515,251, forward strand.
AAATACAAAAAAAGCCATGATAAATTAAAATGGCTTCCCCCATTTTGTAGCTTTATTGCTGCGGCTAAAGGTTTTATAAATGTTATTACATGAAGAAGTCATAAGTTCTCTCTGTAAAGACATCCATTGGTGAATCGTACAACAAATGCATCATAACAATAAGCAGCTGGGTAGCATGATTCATTCCACAAAGGGTGAACACAAGGTTAACTAGTAACAATGTTAGTGGTGTATAAAAATATCCCCATTCATCACGAGGTGGGCTCCAAAAGGCAAATTTCCTCATGAAAGTGTAAGCCATGTAGCGGAAGAGTGTTTAAAGAGGCAGTAACCAAAACAATTGCGATCCATTGAGCTGGGATGGAGCAAGACAACGTTTCGGACCCGGCCAGTGCATTATTACCACGGTTCGGAAAAAATTATAACGCTAGGACAATATTCTGGCATGCTCTCTAGACGTGTAAAACAGACCTTTAGAGACGGCCACTGGCTGAGCACAATGAGAGTTGTAGAAAATGCAGGCAAGGTAAATAAACTAAAGTGCAGTTAAAATAAGGAAGACAGGGGGCAAACAAATAAAAATGTAGAATTGCAACACAAACATGTATTCTTTAAATGCAATAAAAAAAAAAGAAAATATACATGCACAGTATAAACATGGTCTGAATCTTCTGTATGTCCATCTGTATATGTCCAGGAGCAAGTTGTATTGGTCATTTACTGGAAAATAATTTAATTACATATATAAATATATAGAAACAATATTTATATATATATATATATATATATATGACACACGTGTCAAACAAAAATAAATACACAACATTTCTTAAGAAACGCATACAATTTGCTTTTTTCATGAATAAAAATCTCAACAGCAAGGGCCTTATTTTTAATAATTGTTGCTCTCTGTAAAAAAAAAAAATCACATGCGACAACTGAATATGTATAACAGGATGAATTCAAAAGGTCCATCAGTCCATGAACCAAGAAGTCATTGTTTAGAGACATATTTAAAGCCCTGTATAACAGCTGCCATGGGGCATATTAGAAAAATGATAATAGTTTCGTCTGGTTAGCAAACCTGTACGAAATACAGAAAATGACTTGGCAAAATAGATGTTAAATACGCATCTCATTCCATTTCTAAACCTAAAACAATTAAGATAATCTGCAAACAAAACAAAAAACAACACAAAAAAACCCATGATTTACTCAAACATTTTCTATTAAATGAACATAATTTATTTTTCTTTAGCTGAAAGTAGTAATTAATAGTTGCTGGGAGGAAAATGTATTTATTTCTCAAACTAAGCCAGACCTTCGCATTAGAGAAAAAGTGACGCAGAAGAGATTGGCTGGGATCTTTCTCTATGTATTCTGTAGAATTGCACAGAGCAGAAAAAAAAAGGCATATAAATGGCAGCTATTTAAAATGTGAGGCTGACGAGCATGATTCAATGTGACAAGGGGCACACTGATTTGGCTAAACCATTTCTCAGGGCACTTTGTAAGGAGGATCAGCTGCATTATTCTTTTAATAGCCATGGCTAATTCAATAGCCTGGAGGTTTTTGTCTAAAGGCAAGGTATCAGCTGCAGGTCAGAAGGTAACAATCTGTTTACACGATTATTTCCTAAAGCACTTATCTGGCATTCGGTGTGAAAGTTGACTTTACGGTTTTGTAAGGACGCCTAAAGAATTGAAGGAATGGGAAAAATTAGCCACACTGAGCTGGAGCTGAATGGGCTGAGGTGGGAGGTCTGTGAAAGCCCCACTGGGGCTCTCAGCGGGGTACCTTATTAGTCGCGTCATTGCAGTTCATTCAAGCAAACGGCAACAGTGTCACCAACATTCCCACACAAAGACAAAGTTCTTCACACAGTCTATAAACATGCTACCACTGGACAATTCATCCTGCCTTGACACTGCCCAAAAAGTCTTCTCTGCCTTTTTTTTTTTTAACCCTTTGGGTACAACACAAAGCAATGCAAAGTTTACTAACTCCTTGTAAAAGCCAACACTCGTTTCAGTTGGCCTTGGGCCCAAATTCTATTTGTATACACAGACACAAATCTTGTAAATGTTTGTGTATACCCAGAATGTTTCTGTACGCATAGAAGTGGCTAATAAAATTAATAATTTTCTAGGCACTTTTACTACCATTTTGTCTATGGCGGGTCACTTTGTCTGGATTAACCCTTAGGGAAACTTCCTAATATGATTGAAAGTATGCAAAGATAAGATCAGCTGAGATCATGGGAAGGGTAGAAGCGGAAAGACACCAAACTGATGAGACCAAAACCAAGTGTACCTACCGAGATCATTTGGGTGGGACCAGTCTAATGTGCTCTTTAAGCTTTTACTCAAGTGCAGCAGTCGACAAGCGTCTAAGTCCAACAGCAGCTTAGGTTTGGGAGCCAAACAGTTTTACTATCAAGAACATAGTAGGACATATAGTCTTTCTAGCTTGAATAGGGAACATAAAAAAAATCCCTTAGGGCTACATCTGGTCAATAGGCCACTGGTTAGATATCAATGTGATCTTTGTTCATTCTAATTTAAGTATCTCTGATTTTCATTGGCGTTATGGGTGGACCCAGCATTACCAGGACCTGGATATTTGATGCTAGTGCCGTCAACTTAATCACTTCTTCAAAACGGAAAAATAATTTGATGTGAACTTCGGTAAACCTCTTACACACAAGAGTGCAATTATGCCCAGTCTGGCCCTAAGCAGTGATATACCTGCAGCAAATACATTAGAAAGCAGTTTCCCCTGCTTCAAGGTACCCAGCTTTCAGATGAATTGAATTCAAGCACCCAGTGATGTATGTCACTTCAATAGAGGGGAGTCAGGATCACTAATTACACTGAAGCACATACCCAGCAGCCGCAGAGGAGAAGGATGGAGGATTCCAAGTGCTATACATCAACACAGTGCCAAACCCCAAAATAAAAGGGTATTTATCATCACCCAAATTCCAACATCTAAATCACAGGTTCAAATCCAGGCAGGGTCAGCTCAGCCATTCCAAGGTCAATAGATTAGTACCTTCGATTGGTTAATCTAACATCTAGATGCCGATTCAGCTAATTCCAAGAACATTTGGAGATGGCATGTTTACTTTAAAATCCGCTTTAAATGTGAAACAACTAACTCTCTCCTCTGTCATAATCTCTGTGCCCATTCTAAAACCAGAAGGACGTGTTTAAAAAAGATTTGTCACAAGGGATCAATAAGGACAAAGAGGCCAGATGCATGCTGGTATAGATTGTGTTCTAAACATGAGAAACAAGTTATTTAACGCAAAATGGTTTATTTTCTAAACAAACCTCAATGTTTCAAGACTTCAGCACTTATAACGGCCCCTTTAAGCACATATGTGAGTCTACGTATCCATTGATGCACTTTATAATGGGTATAGTGTCGATGCTAATGAGAAGTTATTCGTGTCGCAATATGGACCCCGAGGAGAAGGTTAAGCCACTGATTTAAATATGAATATTGTGAAACTTCTTGGACAGAGACTGAGTAAAGCCTCTTTACATAGTGTCAGATCAGTGAAGTATTTAGCCATACATTGACCCAAACAATGGAGAACTTTGCATACCAGATAGGTGCAAAAGAGACCTTGGGACACCCCACTGTCCACATTAACAACAAAGAGGACTTTCACTACTTGGCATTATTGAGAAGTACAGGTCATTTAAAGGTTACTTGACAAAACCATGTTGGGTCTAGTAGAGGAATTAATAGCTTATTTGCACCTTTCCCATCTCTCTTCCATTTTATGGATGGTAAAGATACAAAAATGTAGCATTTGTATATGTCGTCCATCCCAAGCAACCCAAGTAAAGGTGCTCGGTGTACATGACTTATGGATACAAGAGAGTAAAAGTGTATTCACTGTGCAGTGCCCTTCAACTATTCTCAAAATGGTGGGTAGGGATAAGGATCTGTGTGTGCTTATGTATAATGCAAACTCTAAACAAATGTCGGGTGTTCGCACTATGTTTTTGCCGGTCCCAAACATTCAGGATGCTCTGGTTGTGGCTGCAACGCTATAAAGCACTGAAAAGCATCTAAAAAAAAAAAGTCCATCTCTCAAAGACATTGCTTTGTGGCACCTCAGGCAAATTTACGAATACAATAAAGACTAATCCGCGACAGCACAGGAATGTTAAACACTGCTTATTCCTGTTAATCTACCCCTTTGCTTTCAAAGCATCAGCATGTAACAATACTTAAAACAATCATTTTTAATAATTTTCTTATGATAAACATTTGTATAGGGTCACCTTTTATTCATGCGCTCTCCTCTTCAGCTGCACCGTGTGATAAAAACCAGTCTGCCTGAACCTAGATTTCTTCTAGATGGAAACAGAATGTTCACCAGTGTGATGTCATAGTAGAGAACTATGACAATCAATGCAGCTTCATTATAAATACATGGCGATGTTACATAAAGCCAATTTCAAAGGGATTATGGCAGAGTGATACTTATTTCATGGCTTCTTACTTCATTACATAATATAAATATTTGCAGGGCCAATATAAAGAGCTCTCCAGTGACCTGTTCATTAACAGAAAGGTACAAAGAACAAGAGGTCACCCCCTCAGACTGGAAGAGCAAAGATTTCATAGACAGCAAAGGAAGGGATTCTTTACGGTTAGGACAATAAAGTTATGGAACTCACTGCCAAGAGAGGTAGTGCTAGCAAACACAATAGATGCATTTAAAAATGGTTTGGATGTTTTTTTAGGAAAGCAGAACATACAGGGCTATTAATAATAGAATAAGCATTAATAAAAGAGCTTATTGATCCAAGGAGAAATCTGATTGCCTCTTGGAGTCAAGAAGGAATTTTTTCCCCCAGGAGGCAAAATTCGAAATAGCTTCCTTAGGGGTTTTTTGCCTTCTTTTGGATCAAAAGCTGTAATGATAGGTAGAAGGGTTGAACTTGATGGACTTGTGTCTTTTTTCAACCTAAATTACTATGTTACTATGTTACAAGGGACACAGGTTTTGCAGGGTGAGGATATTGGTTGCAACTGAGCTTAATGAAAAAACAAAAGTGAAAACGTATCTCTGTGTTGTGACTTTCTCTAAGAAAATAGTTCATAGACAGAAAGGAACAGGGATGAGTTAAAGTGGCTTGGCGCCTGGGCTCTTAGAAAGAAATATGTTACAATCATGATTATAGAGTCTACTCAACAAAGAGAGAACTGCTGAGAATTGAAATGGGAATTTCAAACTTTAGGCCAATGTGGCCGAGTTGGAAAAAATCTCCAATGCACCTGAAGTGAAGAATTTTTCCAACTCTGCTACTTTGGCCTTAAGTTCGGAATTGTCTTCTCAATTCCATGCAATTCTCTTTATTGAGTAGACCCTTATATGTGATTCCTCTTTATTCATACATAGGACACTCGTAGGAGAGACAGGGTGGCCAATAAGATAATATAACAGAATACATTGGCTGAACTCTTTGTGTCCTTACCGCACCGACATCTTACAAGGCCGGAACCAAGACTAGACCCTCAGTTATGCCTTCTAATGTTAACGCTATGTTGCCCACTTCCTTGTGCCACCACCTTTTCTTTTTGACATTTGCTTTATGAAGATAACTGTATTAATTGATACTGTTCTAGCTTGTTGCCCATCATGAACACAAAGCTATATAGTGACCCAAACACCAAACATCAAGTTCAACTTTCTCGAATTAGGTTGGCGCAAGCAGTGAGGTGATTTCCAACCTTTCTGCTTTTCTTCATTTAGTCACAATGCCTGTATAACCTCACAAGACTGTCTAACCTTGTGGATCAAAGTGACACGATTTACTGGAAACAATTCGATCTCTTTGCAGATGTGTAATGTTTATTAGACTTGAATTCCCTTCATTTGATTTTCTTTCCTAGGAATTTCCCTTTTGTACAACGTTTGATAACATTACGGCCACCAAATAAGTTGTTTTTAAAATGTTTTCTAAAATGATAACATGTACATTTTTACTTATGGTTTCCATTCTCTTTTAGAAACAAGGCCACACTTAAATATATGTACACAGACTCACATAGATAGAAACATAGAATGTGTCGGCAGATAAGAACCATTCGGTCCATCTAGTCTGCCCAATTTCCTAAATACTTTTTTTAGTCCCCAGTGCCCTATCTTATATCTAGCATAGCCTTGTGTCTATCCCACACATGCTTAAACTCCTTGACTGTGTTTACCTCTACCACTTCTGCTGGAAGGCTATTCCATACATCCACTACCCTCTCAGTAAAGTAATACTTCCTGATATTACTTTTAAATTGTATTCCCTCTAATTTAAGACCATGTCCTCTAGCTGTGGTAGTTTTTCTTCTTTTAAATTTATAGATATAAATGAATATATGTATTCATTTAAATGAATACATTCATCAATAGATGAATGTATTCAAAGGGTATTTAAAAAGGCAACTTCACACTTTCCCATAGGCACATTGGTAGTAAAGTAACATGGGAAGCAGTAATGAATACACTATTTAGTTCTGTGCTCCTTAACCACATAATCCAGTTTCTACACTATGGGAGGTTACACAGTGACTCCTAGTGGAAACAAAATGCATCCAAATTTGACCTGTTGCAAGACTTTTTTTTTTAAACCAGGTGCTGTAAATATAACACAAACAAGCTGAAAATGGATCGCTTTGGTGTTATTAATATATCCACATGAATACACTAGTGTAGGTAAAGACTCAAAGGATATGGGACTTCTGTCCAAAGGTCAATTTGGGGGCTGGGTTCTGAGAATGGCACAATCAGCAGGAACATGTCATTGGAAACCATGGTGACTGCTCCACTATTAGAACATTGCACAAGAATCAAAGCTTTATAACACCCGTAGTCTATTTGAGGGTTTCTCAGGCACTTCCAATACAAAGATCAAGTTATAATGCATTTAATGTTACTCGACCAATATAGAATATTGTCCACACAAATACACACATTTAGCTAATGTGACTTTCAAGTGCGCCAATGACATTTCAGTGATTATTTGTCACACCTACATCCGCAACGAGTTGTGCTGAAACGAGCAAAGGAAGACTTTCTCTAGTTTATAATCCCTTCCCTTTCAAGTCTGGTGTAGAATATAGTACACAAACAACATTGTGTCAAGTCCTTCTCAGCCATAAAATACCTCTGCTCACCTGTCGTCCAAGGTTGACCCTAACATAATGTTGACCGAGGACTTATAGACGATCTTAGTGGATATATGTATCTCTAGATGGGTGGTAGAGAGGGAGTCAGAAGCAGAAGTGCTGGTGGTCAGTTAAGCCAGGTCTGCTACAGGGAATTTGTATGACTCAGCTTGGTGGACTATCTAAGTGTCATACAAAGGCAATTAAGCAGGCAGGGATGTTGGGTCATACACATACAACGCCGATCCAAACAGACAGGCTAGTCAGCACAGATTCAGCAAAGAGAGAAGTCAATAAAATCCAAATGTGACGGCCCCCCTCTCTAAGCAAATATTAGTCAATATGAAGCTGTGCTCTGATGCTCACAGCAGGCTTGGAGCTTCTGGTAACATCGACCTCAAGATTAGTTACACGTTTTCCACCAGGTTAAAAACATGATTCGCTACATTAGACTTTTTGCATTACAAACTATAATACAGACATCTGATTTAATTTAAATACAACACTGAGGGGTCTACCCAATATGCCTGGATCTGACCCGAAATGGAGAAATTCCCAAATTTGTTTACTCAATATGGAAGCTTTAGACCCCCAAATCAGCCATTTATGCCAATTTTCTGGCTGTTTTTTTGGCCATATTTGGTTTCAAGGAACTTGACCTGGGCGGAAAACCCACTGAATTCATCTAAAATAGCCAAATTCTGGCCTATTTCAAGTCTCCTGCACAGAGGAATGTTGGGAGCTCATCTGATTGGCTATGGTCCGTAGCCACTTTGATTTCTTACCTGTAACTGCCTCTCAGACTGCCCAATTTCTAGAATTGATATATTGACACAATTTAAAGATGATCAGTCCACATTGCAAAACACATTATTATCTTCAAATACATTAGCAAACAATTTTCTCATAACTTGCTTTTTATTTGAATCTGCTGAAAATATTGTTCTTTCCAGTGGTTTAGAACTTTTTCAAGTGACTCAACTGCTTTATTTAATGACTTCGGTGGACATTATATAAATTGAAGTGGTTTAACACTGTTGCACTTAAAAGGAAGAGAAGGTGAACGCTAGTCACCAACAGAGCAGTTTCAAATGAATTTAGAGTGACGAGGGTTAGCTGCATTATGTCATTGTTGATATGCAGAGTCATTTGCAACCAAACATACATTCAGGGGGAAAAAAATGAAAAAAGCAAGCAATCTGTAAATTGGCTTTTATTTGGCCCTGGAAACTATACCTTTAAGAGACGAATTCTATCATATCCTGCTACAGCCTCTTTTGATGTAAAAGCCTAAGACTATTAATAATAACAAAACGTTTAAAAAGGTTGAAGCTACAAGCAAGAGGATGAAAGGTGTTGTCAACAGAGGGCGGTAATTAATTTGGTACTTTAAAGCATTTGCCAGGTCTGATCGAGTAAGATGCAATGGCCATTTTTAATTTCAATAGTACCATTTGGAAGAAAAAAAATGTTGTATTTCGTTAAATTAATGACCATGTCAGCGGCTATTTAAACAAAGAGGATAACACACACACATCAAGTTTAATATACTTAATCTATGGTATAAGATTACAAAAAATGCCATAAAATCAAATTTTTGGCCAGCATAAAAGAATTGTGAGTTCTTTGTTGTATAGGTTACAGTTTTTATAATAATTATTTATCATGTTGTTATCTAACTTAGTATAGTAAACTAATGATAAACATTTATGATCTGAGCAGTTGAAGCCAAATAATCTTAAATTAATATGAAACACTACTATTCAAGATACAGAATACCTGTGCAGATTTGGTTTAAATAAAAATAAAAAGTTTGGTTACGTTTATAAATTTTTGGGGGAGGGGTGACGGTTGTAATCTTCATAATACAGTTACACAAGCGGAATCCCTTATTTATGACTTAAGTGATGGTAAAGATGTCGTATGAGAGTGATGTTGAGTTCTCTTGATCTAAAAAGGCTGGGGAGTCGAGCATCAAAAGAGAGTTAAGTGGAGCCCACTCACTGAGTAGGGTTGGATAGACCAAACACCAATAGTTCCAGGACAGGTTGATCGAAAGCAAGATAGAGATAAAAAATATAAGAGGTCTGATCGTCATAGAATATAGAAATATTAGTCAAATAGGAAGTTAAAGGTCAGCCAACATCCAACTTACTACTGTCCACGATTGGCTACAAGAAACTCCCTGGAGAGTCCATGTCCCTATTTAATAGCATTGTACAGCATTGTGGAATACAATGTCAGTTTATAAATAAATAATAGTCTGTCCACTGGGATGACAGCACTGATTCATCTGAACATGTAGCCTCTGAACCAGCATGATCCACATTCACTTCCACGATGCAGTAATTCAGGACACTGACCAGACAAGATAGTGGTTTGAGATGCACATTTTATATTAAGCTGTAGGCTGAAATAAGTTTGAGACAAATCTTAATCTCACATTAATTACCCCAACATTCCTTTTGATATCCTCAGTTAAGTTACAGTATTATTTAATCCTTTTAAGTGCCAGAGAGGTGTGCACCTTGTTACCAAACAGTTCGTGTGACCATCAATCTTATTTAATGTAACGTGACGGCTGTCCTGCTGATTTAGGCCACCAAACATCACTTCGCTGTTTATAGCAGATTTATTAATGGTAAATAAGATATTGTGATCAGATAAGGAGAACATGCACTGTGTATTTCATGGTTACAGTATGAGAACTGTCCGTGAATGTGGTTGGTCGGCTACATTTAAACATTCCATTTAATGGGCAATAGTGATGTCACAATGCAGAAAGGAATACACAGACATCATAGGTTCAGTTCACTATAAAGGGAAATGCAGGTGGGTTTACTAAGGGCATACAGACGGACAATTCAAGGAGCAATGAAAGGGGCACAAAGACAAACAGAAATACAGACAGGTAGAAAAATGAAGGTAAGAACACCGCCACTTGCTCAATTTGCAGTATAACTAATCTAGTACATGCGAAAGATATCATAACAATAAAGCTAGGACATAGAAAATAAACAGATATTAATGTGAACCACACACTCCTCCCTGCAGGTACTTGTTATTATTGAGAAGGAGGGGCTATGCAGTGAGAACACATCTGATCAAATAAGCGCATGTAAAAAAGCTTTGTGCTATACTAAATAAATCACTTGCACCGGTCATCCAATGACCCCTAAAATCTGCTCCCACCATTGTGAATGGAGGGTCAAAAGGACAAAGTAACGCCCTAAACTAAGTAAACGTGAAAATAATTTATTCCACGGGATGCGAAAAAAGAAGCCTTCCAACCAAGAATCTCATTACCAGCAAGCACAGAGTTAACATGACAAACAAACAGGAAGTATTTGCTGAGCCATCACATCTCCACTTTATATTGCTGTTTGATGAATGCTCAGACATTTCTAGACCATTTGTTAGAAGGAGAGAAAAAAAAAGGCCCATTACTCTTCTCTTAGCATTTCTCAGCTGAGACCATTATTGCAAATGAAGCCTGGCTGTAAGGATTTCACATTAATACAAATTAACAACAGACTGATTTATCAAATCAGTCATAATCTGTACACCTGGGTCGAAAACGCCTGCTAAGGTAAATAAGGCCAGGTGAGCCCTTAAGAGCCAGAGCAAAGAGTAAAATGGGGAGGTCAAGATTCTTTTGTAGTTTGGTTGACACATTAAAAGGGAAAAAGTCACTCACAGGTCTTTAAACATATAAATAAAAAAAAGTGCTGCAACGAGGATATAATATAGAACTGCCAAAAGTGGCCCATAAATAAATGTTAACAAACTCATACAATTTTTGATGCTCTAAGTATCTACACTCACAGTATGGGGTATAGCCAGTGCAATGCACCCTGGCTTGTCCTTGTAAGGGGTTTCATGACGGACCAGTACCACAGCCACAGTTGGCCTAGTGGGCGCACTAGGCAGGTCCGCCATCAGGGCGTGACGGGCGATACCAGTGTTCCAGGCCCGGTGGGCCCAGGTCACGCCAGAAGAAAAAAAAATTCTTCCCTTCTGCACGGAGGAGGGAAACTCCGATCGCTTTTTTTTTTTACTTTATTGAAGCAGCACAGATTTTCTCTCCTCCATGCCGCGCGCAGAGTTTCACTCCTCCGCGCAGGAGGGAAGACTGCACGGAGGAGACGACCAGAGAGCAGCAAGGAGGAAAGTACTGGGTGAGGAGGGTGGCATAAAACAAGCAAAATCCTGGCATACCATTTTATAACCAAGTTTAGAGGAATATTGTGACCTGTTTCTTGAATCAATTGAAAAATAATGTCTGTTTGCTAAAAAGGAGCAGGTTGGCAATAGAAGAATGAACATGGCAACAATCATGCTATAGAATGGGATTTGTACTGCATTTATAGCTTCTCATCTAAAGTGGACAAAGTTCTTGTTTCTAAACCATATTCCGCCAATGTTCATAAGACAATAACGGCCTCACAATGGCTACATGTTCTGTCCAAGGTGAAGGTAAGTGACTAAGAGGGTAGAGGAAATGAAGAGTGAAGTTATCAGGTTCTATATTTCATCAGAGTATGGATTTTGAAGGTCATGCCTTTCTTAGAGGAGGTTACCCTAGTCATCTAAATGTGTTCCAGTTATTGCATTTTAAAACATTGCCTGCTATTGTATCGCTGACCTGCTTGTTTTTGGATTACTCTTTGAACGTAAAGATCACAGGCTGTGCATGATTTTGTAGGAACACTTCATGCTTCCGACATCTCACTGCCTTTGACCTTATCTGAACTGTGCCAGCCATTGACCTCTGTCTTTGACCCTGCATAATATATTCTTCAAACTCTTGATCCGCTTCAGAGGGGAGAACAGAGTGCCCTCTTCACGGCAAAAAAACGTAGTTGCTTGTACACTTCGATAAAAAGGAAAGAACTGGCTGATGTCCAACTAGTGGCCCCCAAAGGTTTTTTCCATCATGATCAATCCTGGATAAAACCCCAAAGGTTCTATTGTATTATCTCATGGAATTATGTCCGGCCCTCAACCTGTCTGCAGGGTAGATGGCCCGCCATATTAAAAAGTTGCCGATACATTGTAACAAAATAACAAGCTGCAGGCTAGGATTGTCTACATTATTGCACACTTTCAATCATGTCCTCAAAATGGAGAAAAAAAGGACAGTAGTCTGAAGCTACACACAGGTTCAGTGCATCTGAATGTATTCAAGAGGTGTGTCTTTACCATTTCTTTTTTGGGGTTTTTTTTTGGGGGGGAGGGGGGGGGGAGATAAGTAAAAATGAAGGTTTTTACGAAAACGCCAGAAATAAAAATCTAATCCTAGGCGTAAGAGAAAAGCACACAGAACCAAAGGAGGTCCTGTTCAGGAACACTGCACACTTTGCAATTCAAGCCCTCTTTTGACATGCTCATTATAAATAGGTACATTTAGAGGATATAAATAAAACCACAAGGGTAATTTATTTTCATTTTCTTCTAATCTAATAAAATAATATCAAGTTCCATTAGCATTTATGGATTTTCCTTCATTTATATTACAAAGAAAACAAACAGAAACTTGCTTGGTTGAGATTTATCCTTAGATTTTTCTTTCCAATATATCTAATTTGACGGCACTAGTACAGTACAATCAGTAAGTTATTTAAATGGCTATAATACACACTGGCACAAACACACAGGCATAGACTGTATTTAGGTTGCCTGTATACTTGTAGAAATAATATATGTGTGTGTGTAAACAAACAGATTATATTTTATCCACTCTATCACATCATTTTTTAAATTTTGTTTGTGATTTTTGTTAATTCTTTTTTTTTAGACTTTGACAGGTTAGGTTGTGACTCAATGTGCTTTTGGCATCTGCATGAAGGGTTCAACTAGCCTCTGGGGGCACCACATCTCTTCTTGTATGGCTTGTTTATAACAATATATTTTACATCTACAATGCACAAGAGAATAAAAAAGGAATGAATGTGCTTCCAGTGCATGCTCTGTTGCATGCGATGCTCTACATTAAACTTATGCAGCCCCCCTTTTACAATGGCAAGAAAAAGTAAGTGAACCTTTTGGAACTACATGGTTTTCCGCACTAATTGGTCATAAAACCAATCTAAGTCACAAGTACAGACAAACACAATGTGCTTAAGCTAATAACACACAAACAATAAACATCTTTCATGTCTTTATTGAACATACCCATTTAACATTTACCACTCTGGTGAAAAATATATCCCTTGGATTTAACAACTGGCCGAACCTCATTTGGTAGCAATAATCTCAAACAAGGTTCAGGTAGCTGCAGATCAGACTTGCACAACATTGAATTTTGGACCAATCTTCCCTACAGAACTTTTTATGCTTAGCCATATTCCCAGGATGTCTGGTGTGAATGGCTCTCTTAATGTCATTCCACAGAATCTCTGTTGGGTTACAGTCTGGGCTCCGACCAGGACACTCCAGAAGGTGGCTTTTTATTTTTTCGAAGCCATCCTGTAGTAGTTTTACTTTAAAGTTTAGAGTCCGTATCCTGCTGTATCACCCAACTTCTACTAAACTTCACTTGGCAGACAGCCTCTCTCTCACATTATCCTGTATGATCCATTGATAAACTTGGGAATTCACTGTCCCCTTGATGACAGCAAGCTTTCCAGGGCCAAGGCAGCCCCAAATCATGATGCTCCCTCCTCTGTACATCACCATTTGGATGATGATTTATTGTTGGTATTTGGTTCCCTTTTTATGCCATTTATACTGCTACATTTTTCCTGAACAATTCAACTGTATTTTCATCAGTAAGTAAAACATTCTGTTTAATTATTTGTACTCTAGGCTTGCTAGCTCCTGATTCTAAGCCTAAGGGTTCACATACCTTTTTCAACACACAATGTGAATAATGTATTCAATATGAACAAGAACAATACAGTTTGTGCTTAATTAGCTAAAACAGATTGTGTTTGTTTATTGTAACTTAGTGGAAGATCAGACCATAGTTTAAGATAAATTTATACATAAATGTTGGTAATTCAAAAGGGTCCACTAGTTATTACTCACATTTATGTATACATTGTCTTGTCACTGTATACTGACAAAATCAATGCTTGTCAGAAAGGCTAACTTGAGGGGGCAGAAGTCAATGATAACAGGATAGGACAGGGTCTGTGCAAGCGGAGTATCCATGCGTTTTGTAGCATTGATCAAACTATGTGCACAATTTTAGCTAAAAAGTTAATCCTTTACATTTCACCTACAAAAATTAAAAGATACAGAAATAATCTGGCTAAGGGAAGTGAGAAAGGGCAGAATGAAACCTGCGAAACCGCGAAACCAGTAGGATAAAAAGGCAGTACACATTGGTGTCTATTCAATGACCTGCGTTAATTTATATCATGTCATTGATGCCCATAGACTGCAATAGAAAAATGTGAGCTAGAAACCAATAATCAGTGATATTTGGAGTCAGCCGCACGGAGTCAAAAAATGCTGGGAAACATGTGGTAGCCAACAAATAAAAAGGTAAGACTGAGACTAGAAAAAATGGCCTATCGGGAAAGGAGTTAAAATAAAAATAATATAATTATCAAAACATGAATTACATTATTATTAAGTTATTTAAATGTAAACCGTAGACCAAAAAATGTGTTTTATTGAAATATTACTTTAACTGCTTTTTTTAAAAATAGTTTTAAACAGAAATGCTTTAATGTTTGTGCAATATAGCTTTATGTGGGGGGCAGGCATGTTGTTTGGAATATTTGGTCATTTGAAGTAAGTATCTGACCTAAAACTGTAAATAACATGTCAGCCCCCTTCTCGATCAGATATGGAGCAAAGAGGGCTTAAGGTAGATCCTGTATGAAAAAGTATACACGTACATTAAAGCATTGCTATTTAAAACATCTATACTTGATGCAATCTTTCAATTAAAGGCAAGTTCATTGTTTACCTATAGCCGTCGCTTAAAAAGCTTGGTGTTCCCTTTGCGGGGGGCACAAAATGTTTTAGATCATGTTCCCCCAAACGTCCCCAGGCCTTTTCTTAAAACAGATACATTCAAGCGACCAAGACACGATTTATTGGGTGAAATAAAAGCTTGCAGAGAATAGAGCGGCGTAGGCCAGTCCTCCAACTTCCTTAACTTTGCCGTCGCCAAAAAGGAAAGAGCAATAGTTCCGTTTGCACGGTTTTGCACACCCCATTGGCCCTCACAGGGTTAACGACCCAGTTCTTTGGTATTGAGTTCACTTTTGCCTAGAGACTAGTGGCTTCTGTGATGCCCATTCAGAGGCTAGTTCTGGGAAAAGCCCAAGGAGAAACATTTAGGTTGGAGGGGGGTCTTTTGAGACAAACTGACAGATGACTAATGAGTATCCATAAAACGACAAAGAATTGTTGTGTGGAGCCTGTGCATCACATCTCCTCTCCCTGGGAAACTAATTGCTCTAAATTGTTAACAGTAACATTATTTTGAAGGCCGTCACTCCTTTTCAATGTGGAAAATGAGCATGAAACAGGGGCTTTTGACTGGACATAACAGTTAAATGTTCCCAATGTTGATCAAATTAACTTCGGCTTAAGTGACAATGGACTATATTTGTGAGAAAATAATGTCGGCTACAAAATGCCGCTTTATGCCAGAATTTCACAGATGTAAAGCGAAAAACGTTTCTGTTGAACTAGGACCGGCCAACATCTTTCCAGGCAAACAGAAGGGCCACTGTCACATACTGCAAACACAGTCTAATGTCACACTCAGGCTGGCTGTGGATGACTTCAAGCAAGCTTCAATAGCTTGAGTATTTGGATAGCCAATCATTACATAACCCCCAGGGGGGAAACGCTGCCATCATGTATCTAAAGTGTCACATAATAAGCTGTGATGTTGGGGCCTAACGTTAGACAACAGTCGCGTCTAACGCAAATGGACAGTTTACACAAGGGTCACTTTAGGCCCTTTCAAAAGAGATGCCAAATTAATACAGATACCCGTCACTCCTAGGGAGGGGCTTAGCAAACAGGGATAAGATTGTTTTTTCTCTCTCTCTAAACATAATATTGTTGCAACATGTTGAACCTGCTTAACCTCATCTAAGTAAATACTGGTACTCAATAAAGAGGCACATTCCTACTGAATTCTCAGCACCAGTGACAGCCAAACGTATATTTAATTAGGGAAAAATGCAATCTTCCATATTTGTTTTCTAGGTATGTGCAAATGGGGGTCTTCTATTTACTAAACTGTAGTAAATTGACAGTTTATGGAGCATGCCTATTTGTTTGCATCCTCAACTATGCAGGTGTACCAGAAGTGAGGATGGGATCCAGTAGGCATGCTGCATTCTCTATGCCTGGTTAAAAATTCTGAGCACTACCAGAAAATAAAGGGGTAAAGCAGGAGGCAATGAGCCAATGGTTACGTTGGAAGTCACTCGTGTTGCATGCACTAGTATTGACATGTGCTGTGCCATCTCCATGGAAATTCTTGGGTCTCCCAATGCGCCCCACGCTCGGTTATGTTGTCAAGCGGAGTATTGCAAAAACTAGAGCTGTTTTTGAATGGGGAGGTGAATGAAAACGCAAATTGTACTGTGCCCCATTATACAGAATGATAGTGAGGGAGGAATGAAAGAGAAAGTGTATATGAATGTAAGCACTCGAAAAGCATGACACTGAAATATGAGGGAGTAGGATGGAAGTTAAAAGAGGGAGGGATTCTGAGGCTCAGAGGAGTTATGCAGCATATATGCACTGGAGTAGAAGAGGGAGCACAGATTCATAGGCAAGTTGATTGTTCGAGCACCATTCACCAGGACAAAAGGTAAATTAGGTTAAACCACTATGACGGTTTGTATTTTGTATTGTTCTACCACTTTTTAATATGCAAATCATTATTTTCAGGCTGGGGTGGTCCTTAAATATATAATATCTAACCAGGAAACAAAACCGGGATGCATATTATCATTTTAAGAAGTCAATAGGTTGAAAGATTTTTGTTATTTCTTCTCTCCAAGTTAATAATTTAGGTCACATTTATAATATAATAAATGGTTTAAGGATACAGAATCTGGGCACAAGCTCATTATCTACAGAAATGAGTGTATATTGGAAAGTAACATACTCGATGCACGTTCACAGATTTAGAGATGTGGAACAGATCTTATTAGCGATCAAAAGGATGTCAATAGGCACGACTTATCCTCTGCCAGACAGACAAATACTGATCAGACATTTCGGCAAGGGATAGGAGGAAAGACTTCCAACTGGAGGTGAGAAGATATCCCTGCTCTCTACCCTCTTTTCCTTTTCAGCATTGTTCCCCAGCATTGAAGGACTTTACTGTTAAATGGTCTTTAGCAGTTTAAAAAGGCTTTGAAGGAAAGGACTTATCAGCTTCTTGTTTTCAGGGCCACTAAATCTGCATTATTAGGCTGTGCAGTTAAGGGGATTTAAAGGCCTGACTTGAAACCTCTCTCTTCAGTCTATCTGGCACTGTACAGCTACTGTTGCTCAGCTTGAAATGCAGATCTATGCAGCTTTAAGAGGAGATTACAGGCAAGAAAAGAATCACTCCCCCCCCCCCCCTCCCACCCCATATATATGCTCTCACTTTCCCCTTCCTTACTGTCTGGAGGAGTGGTGTTAGACAATGGTGAAAGATGGTTCCCAAAAACCTGAATAGGGGCACTGTTGGTGGTAGCATTCATTCAAAGTGAGCTTCAGTGTATTGTCCTCCCCAATCAGCCGATCAGAATAGAGTTTGCCGGTGGCTGCCAAAAGGTTAGCAGTGCTGATGAAAAGGGTTAGTCATTATTCACTGCTTTTACAGAACTACTCTTTTGTGTGGCTCAACCCATCATTTCGCTACGGAGGTCCGGATCTGCGGCTGGGTGCTCACTGAAAATGAGCAATTCGTGTGAATGCCATTCCACAAGTGGCAGAGAAAAACGAAAAGAAAAAAAAAAAAAGAAATTCAGGGCTTTCCCCCCCTCCTGGACACTGAGGAGCCTGGACATTTTTTTTGGGGGGGGGGGGGGGGGGGCGGGATCAGAGTCACTATTTAACTATATCCATCACAACATCTCTGACCCAAAAGTTAACACTAAAACTACAGTCTTATTCCTGCCTCACGGCTGAGGCATCTTGGGAGGTCTGGAGAGAGAAATTAGTTTAATGAAGCAGGCAGCATGCGACAAGCAAGCAGCTAACAATGGATTGTTATTCAACCGGCCTCTTTGTTTTGTTTTTTTTATTTTTTATAAAGGAATCATTTACAGTAGAAAATCAAATGGTCACAAATTGTAAACAAAGAAAGGGGTTGCAATATCATCACCCCTTGGGTGCCGCATCGAATGGCAGGAACAGTGATATTAATTGCTATGGTTTCAATGATTATAAGACGTATAAAACAAGTTCAATTTAAAACACACACCATTAAACATATATATATATATATATCTATATATAAAAATACAGACTCACAAAAATGATATTATTGAGAATAGATTATTGTACACCATCTTGTATACAGCACCAATAATATACATTTTTGTGATTCTGTATTTTGAATGATTTGTTTTTTTTAAATTGAACTTGTTTTATATGTCTTATAATCATTAAAACCATGGAATTTAATATCACCATTCCTGCCATTCGATATAAGAGAGAGAATAAGGCAACTGAAGGGAATCATTTAGGTGGTGGAAAGTTTGATTGACTGGAAAATTAGACCGGGTTATTCAGTTGGCAGATATGGCTGCATTGAAAAGATGTGTTTTGAGGCAGTCATTATGGAGGGAAGTGATTTTCTGTATTGTGACAATACTTGGAAGATGTCTTATAAAAGGGGTGTACTTTATACTACTGAAGAGAGACCATTCTTTATAAAAAAATAAAATAAAAAAAATGAAACAAAAAACAAATAAATTATTGAGGTTCTGTCCAGTTTGTGGAGTAGGAAGTGCAAACATATTGATCTTGATTGATTTATGTCAATTTACAATTATGTGGCACTACAATTCACATCACTGTCCGAAATAGCATTAGTAGCCAAACACCAGATTTTGAACCAGCGTCGGCCTTACACCAAAAGACGACCAACAGTAATGGCAATATATGAACAACACCGACATGTTTCGCAGTTTCAATTCAAGAGAATGTTGGTTTTTATTAGAACAAACAGCATCCAGCAAGGGCTGAGGTCACATATTGACAACTCACCTTTAGGTTTGAGCAAAATAAGCCCAAAAATATCAAATCTATTGGGAGCTATTCACTAACAGTGAGGCAAGTTGTCGGTGAGATGAACATTCTATCTCAGTGACTCAACTATGCATTATGCAGAGATAAACCTGGTTAGTTTCTCCTGCAACAAGAGTTCAGTTGACCCTGCATAATGCATAGTTATATATATTTAGAATGTGATACATAATAGTCCCCTGTACTTTTGTCCATATAGTACATATACATAATAAATATGAAGCTCAAAGTTACTGGTACATACCTATTTAGTACATAGCTAAGAGCTTTCTGCCTTATTCCTGAGTAGGTAGACGGGCTGGATTCCCAAGCAATTAAATTGGAAGCATCATGGAAAAGATGAATGTTCACCAAGTCGAAGGCACTGTGGAAAGCCAAGTTATTGTGAATTAAAGTGGTCCTGTTACATTTTTTTTTGCACTATCTTTAACACCTTAGTATGCAAACATACTATCCTGTTTCATAAGATATAAATATGAGGGAAATAAACACAGAAAGCTTTTAAAAATATATAGGTACTGCATTAGTTTCCTTTATGATAAGAAGCTATAGCTATATATACATGCCCCATACTAGAGTTGTTTTATACCGAAAAGAGTTAATCAGCCATATTAGAAACATAAAGCATCCTGGGATGTATAAAAGGTACCAATGGTAGAGCAGGTAAAGCAACAGCTCCATTTTTTAAGCATTTACAGACATCTAATGTTTCTGACATGGATTGCATGGGACCCTTCAGAGACAGGAACGTGTCTTTTTGGTCCGACTAATCAGGACCACCACTGGCTATATCATTAGGAAGTACAATAAAGTGGCCAAAGGGCAGCCCTGCCTTGTTCCATTGTTGAACCAATCTGAAACATTAATCCACATATCATTGCAGAAGAGACAACATAAAAAGCCACAGCATGATTCTTAAATGGACCCCGGATGCTGAAAGCTTCCAAAACTGCCATGATAAACTTCCAATCCACACCGGTTGATAGCATTTTCGGCATTGAGACCGATCAAAGCCATACTGTTTTTTTTGTAGGTCAGCTTTATGAATAAGGTTTATCACAAATTGTCTGCCCTGACCCTTCCCCGAACAATGATTCCTATGAATGACTTCCAAAATAACCAATTTAAGTCGCTTAGCTAGAATTTTCGAATAAACCTTGATGTCCTGATCTATCAAAGAGATGGGTCTGGATTTTGTTACTAGAGTGGAATATTTTTCTGGCTTGAGGATTGGTACTATGGAAGCTTCCAACATCGCTGTTGCGATTGTTTTGTTTTCCCTGCAATAAGTATAGACCCTTCCAGACCTTTGACCCTTCTCTCTGACTTCAAATAAGAGGAATGGCTTTTACATTTTTTTCAACATATATTCGCATTACTGAGACCCCTAACTGTGATCAGATGTGTTGAGGGTACAGCTTACGTTATACCATGGAATATTAATTGATGTTAGATATTCGACTGACTAATCACAGGCCTATAATCAATAAACCTGCTGATCGGTAATAGTAGCAAACTTTCACTGCAAATATTATTTTCCTGTGTACATGGAAAAAAAGCAATCCCCTGTTGCCTACTAATAAAAGTTTGAATTTCCAAAAATAGTTTTGAAAATAACAAAGTTCAGTACATTTTGGGAGATATTCACTAAAAGGCGAGTTGCAAAGCTCAGGGAAGATGAACATTTCATCTCACATATTTAACTATATATATTGTGCAGGGGAGAAGCTCACACCTGGTGAGTACTCTCTTATACGGATAGAGTTGGCCCTGCTTAATGCATAGTTTGATCAGTAAGACTCCTAAGTCGTATCCATCATGCAGGGCCAATAGTGATCTTCTAAAAAGAGCTACTCACCAGGATTGTCCCTGCACAATGTAAAGCTAAGTCGGTGAGATGAAATATTCAACTCACTTTTAGTGAATAGATAGATTTTAAACTCTTGACTCACCACAGGTATCAGTTACAACCCCATGGGTGCCTGTGGAGATCCACAATTAGCAGTGGTATCATTAAACTCCTTTATGCCACCCCGCACGTTCGTCTTTTTTCTAAAACGTTTTATTTCCCGAGATAGATTTAAAAGTCCCTTTCATAACAATTCAAACCAATCCAGATTTGTATCTGGAATACAAACAGTTTGTGCAAAAGAGACAGTGAAGGGTTAGATCTTACCAGTCAGTGATACACCATCGCGTTCGGATAAAGCCTTTTCTCGATGACTTACTCTGGAAAATAAACACAGCAAAGTATATTGTTTAATATGGAAAAGCACCTGTACATATTAAATAGACATGTCACAATGAATTGTTACTCCATTAGCAGTAATACAAATACCTACCAGTAGATATAAACGTAGGGTTAGGACATCTGTTCAAATGTGGGCAATAATATATATTCCTCTTTTTGGAGAAAATACTTAATTCTTAAGGACATATTCATCTGTATTATGTTAAAGTGTATTTAGGTATCACTTTGTAGGACCTTCCAAAAAATCTATACATAGTTCTAATCAAAATGCCAGCAAATGTAGATATATTATTTCTTTTAGTTACTTATTGAGTTTCTCGGCTTTAGAACTTACCTCATCATTGTGGTTTCATAGTGTGCATTTAGCGGAGCATTATAGAATTTTGAGTGTTTCAAGGAGTGTGCAAACTGAGTTCGACAGACAGAAATAGAATGACACGTGAGGATAATGCTGAAACAAGGACTTACTTGTCTGGCACCAGGAGTGGAACCTCCCCGCCCGCTGTATGGCCACACCCCCTCTCATTGAACATGCCTCAGACATGGGGTGCTACTGACTGCAACCAAGATATCCTACCGCATCCCTCTCATAGGTGCAGGGGAAGTATCATAGCGCTCACTATTCTACTTATTACAGCAAAATTGGGGATCTTGGAAAGTAAATACAGTCATTTCTTCATCTGCAGGACTAGGGTCGGAGAATGAAAAATATGGTTCCAGATTTAACAAATCAGGAATATTGTACAAGTCCACAGGGAAGACTTGTTTTGTTAGCAAATCTAGTGTAATTTATCCTCAGTTTGCAGTTGGTTTATTTCTTTCCCATTTAATTCCCACTTTGCTTTAAGAAATGGATGGACATTTAACAGCTTGCATGCATCTCACTGAAAAGACGCTGTAAGATGCATGATTGTTATCTCCTTTATAAACCAAATCTATTATTGGTTATCATATTCTTAAACAAATGATTCAATGTTAAGCACTGTGCATTTACAGCAAAAAAGCATATTGCACATTTATCACTTTATCAGAAGCTCATCCTTTTAAGTTTGTTTCTGCAATCAAAACCTCTGTAGAAAAATAATCTATTGAAGCCACAGGAAAATATAACGTATTTACTTGAATATAAGAGAGTCTTTTTCAGAGAAAATGCTATGAAAAAGACCCCTAGTTTTATATTCAAAATTCATTTTATAAATCAGACTTCAAATTATGTCTGACTATAAGGCTAGGATTCAGGTCCCCTGCGCGCTACAGGGGACTTAGGTCTTGATTGAATGGACAGACAGCCTCCGATTCGACCTCATACTTCCACCGGATTTTCTTTGGGTGCAATGGTAGGTCCTATGGGTACAATGGCAGGTCCAGTAGGTGCAGGGGCAAGTTCAGTAGGTGCAATAGCAGGTCCAGTGGATGCTGCAATTTGGGGTGGGAGCAAGTCTAGACTGTGTTGAAATGTAAGAGTATAATAGGACTAAGAGTATAATAGAAAGATCAAATAAGCCCTGACACTACACCATATACATTGCACTGTACAAGTATGATGACACTTGGCAAAGAATGTGTCCGAATGTTATCTGAACCATGTTGCAAAAACTTGCTTAATATAATTTTACAAATGCAAAATATTTCCTATATGGAGAGTTGACTTCCAAGCTCGCCAAAATCATACCTATAATAAAAAAAATGTCCCTTAGCTCTCACACGCCCATTGAATGCCATTACATTAACGTTTATTTATCTAGTGCCAACAATTTATGTAGCACTTGGTACAGAGCATAAATGGGAACTACACGTAGCATTAGACGAGCAGAGAGACTTACAGATGAGGCAGAGAGCCCTGCTCTCAAGTTTACAATTATCATCCTATCACCCTTCTGTCCTATATGTCCAAGGTGCTGGAAAGGATTGTATACTCATGTCTAACCGACTTTCTTCCACTAATAACCTTCTTCATTCTGACTTTAGTCAAATGACTTACTCTTTGCCACTACTCCTTAGTGAACCTCTTAGATCCCTCTGCTACCTTCTTCTGAACAGTTTAGCCTTAAAGGACAAAGGTGGCGTGGCTCTCGCTTGAATTGAATCAACTCCTTCTGAGCACTCCTTCTCCATGCTGTTTGCCTGTTCCGCTCAACTATATTGGATTCCAATACACCTGTATGCGTATGACATGCAGATCTACCTCTCCTACCCTGATCTCTCTCTCTGTCATGTCACATATCGGGAACTGTTTGCTGCCCATCTCTACCTGGATGTTTGATTGATACTTCTCTTAAGTGGAGTTCATAATGTTTTCTTCCTCAAGCTCTTTCCTTGCACCTGACTTCACCAGTACCATCAAAAAGGCTATTTTACGTAAGACAGTGACTTTTAATACCCTGGCCTACCTTTTATCAAAGTCGCAAGACCCCCTGACCAAACTGCAAAATCAGCTGGTATTCAAGATTGCCTTAGCGGCCAGAAGAGTACTGGCACGAGTCTGGAATCAGCCCTCCGTACCTTCAGTAGCCACAATGAGAACACTGGTTGAGGAGGTAATTGATCTGGACCTTCTCACAGCTTATGTACAGGACACACCTGACAAATACCACAAGCTTTGGCTAACATGGACCACCTATTATCCCAGATAAAATGGAGCTCTATCATCCTACCCTCCTCCAGCCCCCTCCCAAATTCTCCAATCCCTCCATCCCGCACTTCCCGGCAGCTGCATAGCTATACTGGCAACCTATTAGCTACACAGAGCCCTGCAAAGTATATTTTTCTTTTCCTCTTTCTGTTTTGAATTGTTGCAAATCTTTTCAAATGATCATTGTTAAACAGTAACTGCTTTCGAAATCATTGCCGCGGCACACACTAGGTGTGATTCTACACCCTAAACATCTGTTAGTAACAGTGAAGAAACCTTCTGAGGTATAATGTTAATTTTACACACTGACCGTGCCCGATGTCTTGGTGATATGTTTGAATCAGCTCACCACATGTTTAGTCCTTTACTAAATCCTGTTGTTTGCACCTAAGGAACATTGAGTGCATTTGTTCATTCCTCAATGAAAAAACCACCAAATCATCTCTTGTCTCGACGATGGCCTACTCTCTATCTTTAACCTACAAAGCTCTCCACACTTCAGCTCCTCTCTACATTACATCCCTCATGAAATCAATTCTACGCTGCATGACAGCTAAGTTCCACAACTAGACTAAGGCTCTCCTCGAACCTCGTCACCTCTCCCCTTTGCACCTGTGAGACATAACCCAAGGGGCCCCTGTCTCTGAAACCCAGTTTATGCAATAAGCCAAGTTAATGATCTCAGGGTGCCATGTCTCCTTATAATTTCTCCTCTCATTTTTATTCCAGAATCTCTTCCTTTTAGTTTATTCTCCTCCCTGTTTTAGTTTCCCTTCCTTTAGTTGTTCCATCTCAGTGGCTCCATATGCTCCACATCCCTCCATATACGACGATGGTGACAATGTGCCACCTCCAATTGCTCCTGAGTGCCAGAAGTAGCAACCATGCCATAGACTCGCCATCACTGCACCAGAACACCCAAAACACTCATTCACATTGTGCGTCTATGTGTCTGATTACCATGACTCCTTATAGATTGTAAGCTTGCGAACACTCAATGCAATCTTTCAATTTAACATTAATTTTTTGGCCAGCAGTCGTTCTTTAATAGAAAGTTACCAGGAAAATAATGAGGAGGTCATTCGAGAACCAGCTAAGACTTTCAATAATGTGAGCAGCGTAACAAAGCTTCATCTTCCCAGTTTAGTGGACAAGAATAAGAATATCTCAGGAAGGCTAATTTAGTTTCTTTAAAGGGTTATATTGGCACAACCAGTGCTTTGGATTACGGTCACAGATTTGAGGGGGGAAATAGTGTTTTTCTTTGACCATCGGCTACGTAAGACAGCACTTTGGGATTTAGTTATACAGCGGCTGGGAGAATCATGATTGGCTCACACAGATAGAAATTATCATATGACTTATTTCAGCAGCAGTTATTCCAGACATCAAGAAACTATTTCTCTAACATGCATGTCAACACCTGCAGCTGAAAATATACTATTAATGTGAGTGTACAGTCTATTTTACGGAATCTGATACATAGCCCTTGTAGTGCTCTAACATTCTTAAAATGTGACTAGAAATATCTCTTCCAGAAACCACAGTTAAATGTTAGGGGACAGTCTACATCCCAGGTGCCACTTCAAAGGTCTCAATTACAGATCTGATTTTAAGTTTTATTTTAGGGGAAGATGAGAAATGTACAATTGCAAAGTAGAACGAGACACACAGGATCACATAATGTTGTTTTGCACCATAAAATCTTCTACTTAACTGTGAAATAGAATGATGTGAACAACAGAAACTATAGACAAGAATTTATACTCAAACCAGAATGACTAAGTTAGCCGAAGCAGGCCATATTCCAAAACTAAAGAGAGCAATTGGGACGGACGGAGTCTTAGTCCCAGTTAACCACTGGATAGCATAATGGGTTAATTATGGGCCTCTACCTAAGACTCAACACTAAACTATCAAGAAGCGTGTGCATTTCTTTTTTATTATTATTTCTGGTCTGACCTCTCTCCCATCATCTTGCCCCCCCCCCCCCCCCCGGAATATTGAAATGAGTTGTAAAATCCATGCTAGCTCCGTCTGCCAGAACAGACATCTTCCTGTCCGAGGGCCCTTATTGCTACGGACATCAATGAAAAGCTCGTTGACAACATATATTACGCACAAGGCGACTGTAGCTCACACTGTAGGGTGAGGGGTGGAAGGTTGGATAAAGGGAGTAGAGAAGGAGGCTTGAGCACCCTAGACTTATTTCTATCCTAATCCACTGGTGGATAACCTTTGTCAGCCTCCCTGACCTTATTTCTAACCTTATACCTACTCCCTCAGCATCATTATTTATCTGAATAGAACCCCCCTCCCATCCTAACTTCATCTACTTGGGGGTGAAGCCTACAGTCAGGTGATTGTGGTATTTTAAGTGAATGCATCTCTGAATAGCATTCTCCTTGTAGAAAAGAGATGGTGCTACTCCTTGGATGAATATCCCAGAAAAACACCCTGCATGTATGTATGTATGTATGTATGTATATATATATATATATATATTATATATATATATATATATATATTACAGTCTGTCTTTATTCATCCCAAGTCCCAAGTGCTATATAAATTGTTGGCACTATATAATTGTTAATGTAATGTAATATATACCCCCCTCCCCCTAGTATCACAAGTCTATCTTCCTTTTTCAATTCCCCCAGCATCACAGAACCTTCATCACACCCTCTCTGAAAATGGGTCTGTGCTGTTTGCGGAAGACACACACGACTGTTATCCACATCCATATTATCTATCTATCTATATATCTATCTATATATCTATCTATAGAGATATATATATATATATATATAAAATCCAAAACAGAAAAAGAATGCACTCACAGGGCTTCTAAAGACAGTCATTCAGGGGAGTGCTTGACAAAAGGCTTAACAGCCTGAAACGTCGCTGAAAAAACTATGCTGACGATCATCCTGCATTAAAACCTGAATGACTGTCTTTAGGAGCCCTGTGAGTGCATTCTTTTTCTGTTTTGGATTTTGTAGATTGATGTGGATTGCACCCAGGCAAGTTTTGGCATTTTTTATGACTTAAATTGGGCAGAGTGCTGGTACTTTGGATCGATATATATATATATATATACACATACACACACAGATTGAATGTATGGTCAGAGGTTCTATAATGACGTAATGAATAAATACAAATTTACAAACACAACTACAGCCATCAACTTATTGTCGGATATGTAACACTGCTTTGTATTTTATGGCTATGAATAAATGGTATTTACCTCTATTAATGATGATCAGCCCAACAGCTCAATTTACTTAATATTTAAAAAAAAAAAAAATCCATAAAACAAAGAGTCAAAATTAATCTGTCAAAAAATGACAGGAAGCAAACTTAACACTTTCACTGCCAGATTAGCCTGTAATCCCTTATGAAGTTATAGACTAGGTTTCAGACGTGCCTAATTCACAAACAACAAGAATATCCAATGTAACAATCTGGTCCTGTATCCCCCCCCTTTTACAATACTCGAGTCCCTCTCAGGATTTCTTAATGATATGATTTCTTTAAGCAACAGGCTGTTTCATCAACTAAAAGACAACATAAATCACTATTGAGAAAGGAGAGACTGCGGTAAGGTTATCACCATAGAGTCTTACCCATGAAAGGTTTGCATTAAAGCATTAGTGAAATTAATTCATCTTTCATAAGAGCTTTGAGCAATATCTGTGATCTATGATAACAACCAATTTCTCACTATAGCTGGGGAGAGAGAAGAAAATATGACTCAACCCTGATAGACTACACAAATCTGCTTTTTTTTAAATGGCCTAACATTATCCTCAAGTGCTGCTCCCAAAGGCATCTTTCCTGGCTCGCATCTTGCCAAGAATCCCCATAAATTAGCAGAGAAAGTTTTGTTCGTTTTATATCCAGTGGGTTGTAATTATTTTGAATAACATTATATCTCAATCACTGTAATTACTTTTCGATAATCCCTAAGTGGCAGCAATAAAAAAAATATTTAAAAAAAGAACGGAAATCACTCTCCTGGCTCCTAAGGATAGTTTGCATATACTGTGGACTTTCGTAATCACTTGTTATTTATGAACCACAATATGCCAGTGTCTAATTGCTCGTTAACCGGCAGGGCTTTGTATCATATCACAGGGATATAAGTGAGATAATGGACACCTTTAAAGCTCTATTATGATGTATGCTGGTCTCAATAAACAACAACACTAAATCAAATGAGCAATGGCTTGTCATTTTGCATTTAGGCTGCAAATTAAACTGGTAAAAAAAAAATAAAAAATGACACGTGGTGCAAAGGTCAGTTTTGGGAATTAAGGCAAAGATTGATTGCTGGCAGTGGTTCCAGCATGGGACTGAAATATTTATTGTGATAGGGAAAATATTGTGTTTGAAGCATTTTGTTTTCAGATAAAGCTACACATAACATGTAACTGTTGCAATGTCACACAGCTGTCCTTGCCTGATGGATTTAAAAAAACAAAAAAAAACTTTTTTAGTATATTAAGCACAAAATAATATATCGGTGTGGCACAAGCTCTATCTGGAGCAATCAGTCTGCTAATGTTCGATGCAGCCAGTGGTGTATCTTGGTTTTGTGCTGCCCTTGGTTTTGTGCCATCACCCACGTTGCACAACCATGACATGCCCAATCACCCCATTACATGCCCCATCACCCACATTGCACACAAATTAAATGCCCAAGCACCGTCATTACATACCCCCACCACGTCCATTAGAATCCCCCATCACCCTGATTAATTAGAAGGAGCTAAAGCTTGCTGAACGGTAGGGGAGGGAGTAAAAAAAATGTTTCAAGCACCAGAAGTGTGCTTTAACACCCTCTGGCAAAGTGCCGCCCTAGGCGAGTGCCTTGTTTGCCTTGTCATATACCAAATTACATCAATTGGCGCCAATAAAAGAATGCATGTATATCTAAGCAGTTTAAATGCTCATCTT
Organism: Pelodytes ibericus; assembly: GCA_036172795.1. Classification (NCBI taxonomy): domain Eukaryota; kingdom Metazoa; phylum Chordata; class Amphibia; order Anura; family Pelodytidae; genus Pelodytes; species Pelodytes ibericus. Next base: position 58,544,516 of record CM069867.1, read on the forward strand.
AATCTCTAATACATATGAAGAACCTTTAGGACAGAAAGGATGTAAGAAGTTACCCTTTAAAAAAACAAAACAAAAAAAAGAAAAGAAACTCTGCATCTTGAAGTTGTGGCCATATCTTTTTCCTCTCAACTCAATCTCACCTTTTAGTGAATAGCCCCCCTCTTTGTTGGAAGTGCTTTTGGGACATACTTTTTTAAAACAAATTCTCAATGGAGACTACTATGTTTAACAAAATTGATTTGTTTTACACTTATTTTGTGAAGGTTTATCGCTTTTTAAAGCTCTGTGTACCTTTATTATATATTTTTTTGGGTACAGGTACTGTTCGGGTACTTGTCAAGTGCTGCCTTTTACATTTTTTTTAGTTCTACAGAAGTTCTTTTTCATATTTTTTTTTATAAAATTCCATCACGTGCACAGACATCAAAAGAATTAAAACAGTGCTAAGTCTATTAAGATAAAGAGACTTTATCCACAGTGTTTGCCAGATGTTTTCTTTTCTAACACTTCCAGATCCACACTGTTCTGCCAGACAGTTCAAGCACTTTTCCAGGGGTGAAAAATCTCCTTGCTTGGATTGTTCACTCCTGTGAAGGTGCCGCAGAGATCGTTTCCCTTCATCTGTCCCTAGTGAGGTTTTGCAAAAGCAAACTGTCTGCACAACAGGCAAATCTCTGACATCCAATTTATACAAAGAGATCTGGCTGATCAGACTGAGCAGTGGAGATGTACAAAACAACCCTCTGAGACTTGCAAACAATTTCCGCGAATGCTCCACCAAAAGCATTTAACTTTATTTCGTGAAACCGCAACAGATACAAACACAGGCCAGAGAGTTCAGATTGGAAAATCAGCCTCCAAATATTTATCAATTCTAAACCAAAGAGTATTAATATTTCAGAGATAATGCTACATGACTAAACATTTCTTTCAGTCCGTCTCCCCTGTCTAGAAGAGGAACATCAAAGATGCCGTGCTCTAGAATTAACCACTTGTGCACACAGGCTAAATGGATGTGTCATTTCAAAAGTGTATCCTTGTGAGAAACATACTATTTACCCCAAATATATTTTATTTTGTTCTTCTAGGGACAGGTGACAAAGAATAAGAAAGTTTCACAATAGGAAATTACTATTCTATAATATCAATATACTACATTGCAACAGAGGCAACACAGATTGAAATATCCACTGTGCAATGCTACAATATCACAATGGGTACAAAAAATTAACATACAAACAAACCCCCCCACAAAGTGCCTAAATTACAGCCCAACAACATAGTTACCAATAACTATATTACAGCAAATACTGGCACAGGAAAGGAAACAGTTGGCCTCAGTAAACTAATGTATTTTGTGAGCAGTTTGGACTCCTTTAAATTGTTGTTAAACAGCTATATATTGGGCTGTCTACATTATCAGCTTGGTGTTGGGTCTAGTTTGCTGTGATTCTCTTGCCAGCAGTCTCCTTTTAGAACTTTCATCCAGTACCTTGTAGTACTGGACCTTTTTGGTTCTGAGGCACTCTGGTTCTGCAACATCAACTTTAAAAGCATGTTTCTTCTATAGTTTTCAATGACCTTTGTGTTTTTCTCAGAAGTTTCTTTGGCTGCTAGCAGTGTGCCTTACAGAGGCTTCTCCATCCTAGGGGATGCTTGTCAGTCCTCTGGGCCATACCTAATGGTCCTTACCTTCTTCTGATCTAGTGAGTCGTGTTTTAAACAGTCTTGACCACAGCTTGTTCAATGTTTTTGTTTAGACCCAAAACGTAGGTTCTTTGGTGAAGATATGGGTGACAGTACCCTGCTTGTTGTTAGTGCAACTGTAACACATGTTAAAAACTGGAATAGAGTTTCTTCTAATGGTCAGTATTCATATTCTGGCTTACAACTATTGGAATATATACTACATACAGTGTCAAATATTTACTCAAAGCAAGCCTATCCCCTGAATATTTCTTTACATAAATCAGTTTAAATAATGTTATGAACAGATTATTATTTGCTTCTAACTTTATGTACAATTGGCTGTAATTGGCCATCTGCCATTAAGTACTGGCGTTTTTACCCACCTCAGTTAAATGCTCAGAGCGTTCTACCAAAAAAGGGGAAATTGATGCAATATACCCTTTGTGCCCAAAGAAAAATGATAGAAATCATTGACTCCACTTTATTGTAAATGATCAATACCAAAGCCATTTTTAAAATGCTACATGATGGTACAAAGAAAATATCTGATGACAGGCCCACATAAAAACACACAATTTTGGATCATATAATCCTTTGAAGTGTTATAGAACTGAGCAACACACTTCTATGGCACGGAGGTCAACAGTGCTGGAAAGAAAGTGTCGAATTTTTTTGCAAACTGTATTTGTAGAATAAACCTAAGCAACAGCACAAAATTTTAGGAACATGACATGGATATTTTGAAAATTGAAGAGGACATCTTCGTTCAATGGGGCCACGTAAAATAAATGATTTAATTCGGCACTGCCGTTATATTTTTCATAACCTCTGGTTAGAGGACTTATGTGGTCACCCTGCCTGAAAGTGCTTTCTCTTGTGGTGCTTTAAGCAATTAGAAATTAGAAATTAAAATACTACATTTGTGTTGATAGCTCTCTGTGCTTTCTTTGGTATAAGTAAATAATATCTCTTACCTCTGGGAAAAACTCTTGGGGGAACTTTTCTTTTTCCAACATTGGGGTGCTTTCTAGTGTGTCTGAGTAGATTTCTTTCCCAGTAACCTTCCTGTACTTTTTTGCTAGAAAAAGAAAACATTGTAACATTAGTGTCTTCGTTATTTGATATGGCAAGTTATATGGTTTAGCTTGGCAGGCCCAGTGTAGATTCTACTCTCTTCCGGTGATGGGTCTGCTGTAATGCACTGGACTGCCCAGCAGGAGAAAGTAACATCTTCTAGATCAATGTTGTCCAATTTTTTAATGGAGAGAGCTGTATCACATTCAGAAACAGATGGTGAGTAGACAGGATATTGATATGTTCGGCTTTTTGGACAGTTTTAGGGGCCGCACATAAACTCATACCAGCAGGGGAGGACTGGCAAGAGGCGTACAGGGCCAATTCCCCCCCTCCCTCTCTCCGGGCTGCTCTATAACCTGACTCAATGGACTTTCTATCCAAATCCAAATATGTTGTCTATCAATCTCTTTACTTTATCTGTCAACATATTTGTCTTGCCGGTCTATCTGTGTCTGCCTTTGAAGATAACAGGTGGGCGGATGAAGTTGAACCATGTGCCACTAAATTGTTTTTGCCCCGGCCAAAAGTTGCCCGCTCTGCCCCTGCATATCGGCCACAACTGGCCTGAGCTCAATTTTGGTCCTTGAGATGACCTGGGGTATGGGAGAATATGGTGACAATGTCAAAAATGTTATTTCTGATTGCAATGCAGAGAGGCTGGGAACATATTAAAACATCAGTGTTTAATTAAAGAAAATATATTATCAATTCAATTTGTTTAAGAGACATAGGTTAAACCTCATTTCTATAAACCTCATTCACTGTCTCCTTGATTAAGAACATCAAAATTGTATGCAGGGAGTGTAGTAAAGGTGTAAATAGGGACTTTGTGGGGTAGCGGACCAGTCATTAAAAGTAGACCTGGATCTTTTTAGTGTTAAATTGCATGATACTATTGCCCAGAAATACAATAAAATGTTAATGGTTTATTAATACGGTACCGGGATTTTGCTTTATTTAATTTTGGCATTTGGCATGATGGAAAACACACTCTGTAGATCAAACTGAGATTTATGCCAGTAAAACTTGCAATTGCAATGTCTTCAGAACTGTCACTCAAATATTTTAGAGCAGTGAGACCCTATAGCCCCAATTACAAGAACAGAGGTAATTTGGCTTTCTGCTTCTAAGAGAAAAATAAATTAATGAAACCGAATAAATCCAGCCAATTAGTTCATCTCACGGTTATTGCCACTCAGTGACGTTTCAGATTAATGTGATATAAAAGGCCGATTAATATGGTCTGGCAGTATCATTTGCAATGGGATCCGTTGGAGAAGTGAATATGCCATCGATAAAGATAATGTGACTCATCTGGAAAAAAACCAAATCACAGTCTCTTTAGACCTGCTTAGGAAATAACTACATCTTGGACACACAAAAGTTTCAGGCTAGTACGGAGATGCTATGATGATAATGTATGTTCAATCGCCTTGATCTTAGTGTGACTAAGTATTATATGGGATGCCCATTCACTAAAATAAATAATAATTTAAGGAATCAATAAATAAAAAATATACGGTGCATGGCCATAAAGGGCCACAATACGAGGCCATAAAGGGCCATAATACGAGCCCAAAGTGGTAGACTCTATAAAGATCCACATCTCCTGCATCTCTCTTACAAATAGCTCCGATAACAATCTTGACACGTGTTTTTCCCAAGCAGGGGCTTCATCAAAATGTATCTTGAACACTTGAACTTATTGACTTGAGCAGACTTATTGCTCAATTTTGAGTGAGTGGACAGTCAACGAGTAAGGGCTTCCCGATACTTGTACCTAAGTGCATACATGAAGCATTAGAATTTTGCGACTTCTCTCCATTTATGCCTATCTTAACCAAGAGATAACACAGACACTATACATGTTTTATATTCTCTTTTTATTGAAACGCATTGTGAAGTGCTTCATATATAGAACACACATTAGTCTCAGTCTTCATTAGTGCCCGCACTTGTTATTGTAATAAAGACTAACTGGAATTGCACAGAAGTCGGAGGTCAGTTGTTTTGTGGCCCGTGGACCTGCAACTTCATGTGGTACTGTTGTGTGATCTGCTGGCTTGTGACCTTGGCCCCTGGTCAGTTTGACACTGCTATTATCTAATCCCTAGCCGTAACTTGTTCCTGCATCTGTGAAGACGCTTGGGAGGGAGGTGTCCCTCTTGGATATGCGGTAATGCAAGAATATGTGCCATCTCGTGGAACTGGAAATCTATTTCTGTTGTAGAGCATGGTGCCAGCTCGTTATTTTCCAAACTGAGCTGAGATATTTCCAACTTGGCTATTTTAACATACAATTTGGGAATATCATCAACTTTCTGTTGAATGAAAAAATTGATCCACTCACAAAGTTAATAGTTATTCATCAGCCAACAGAGGGATTTACCTTTGAAGTCATACTGGTAAACATTCTTTAAAGACTCATGAAGAAAGTAGAAGCTTCCAAGTGCCTAAAAAAAAGAAAGAAATGAATTCAGTTAATACATCATTGTAATGTACGTTAATGTGCAACACAAGTGACGGCTAGGCACTAATTTCACTCAGAATTGACATGTTCATCAGGTTTAACCTACCAAAGAAAACAAGAAAAGATGGGAAACAGAAAATACAATCATACTTTAAACAAGATTGGTGTATATTCTCTAGATTGACAGCATTACTCTCCCAATGAGCTATCAAGATGTCATTCTTCCCACCTCAAGCTTGGAGGTACAATTGCATCACAACTTTCTGCAGTGAGCATAACAGAGAGCGCCAACAGCAAAATAGGTGTGTCCGTAAAACTTCATAATCTCCGAAAAAAGGTATATTACAAAATCCTATGAAATACAAGCATTTATACTTCATAAAGTGTCCATATATTTATCATCACTTTAAGCCCTATTTTAACTTGGTTAGGAAAATTGAAGGACTGAAGAATACAAAACAAACACAAAAAAAAACAACAACTTTAATTTGTCCCGACTGTCCGATATTTGTTTTATAATTTAATTTTTTAATTTAATAATAGAAAATGTAAATGTAAAACATGTCACTTCGAATACATGATTCATACAGTTTAATAGACCAGTATGCGCTACATTCAGTCAATAGATATCGGTAACACTGGTAATTTCTAAATTATCTAGAGCAGCTTATATGAGAATCTGTTTTCAGTTACCCATCACCAACTTCATAGTTGGCTTGGGAAGTTAGAACACTCAGACCAGGCCAAACAGTTAAACACCGGAACCCTTAGAACAGCCACACCCTGCCCTTTGTTTTGGAACATAAAGAACTCAAGACAGGCTGTAGGGTGCAGTTGCTTTAAGTTTTTTTTCACTAAATGTTTCAGTTTTGTCTGGCAAACAAAACAAATCATGCCTAGCAGAAACACTGATGACCTAGTATATTTTGTGTTAAAAATATCATTCTCAAATTGGGGGCTGTTGGCAAATATGGATTCTTATTGTCATTATACACAGACCACCAATTATGCAGAGTCTATAGTGTCTACTCAGGTAGTTTAGATTTTCCAGGAAAAATCAGAGCTCCTTAATGTGCCCCACATTCAATCACTTTGGCGATCTGAATGGCCCCTTAATTCGGGCTACACAGAGAACACCAAAGTGATCCCGAATCGGCATGAACCGGCCCGTTGTGGCAGATTTTCATGCTGACATTTCGACAGTCAAGCTACTGAAATAGTAGCCTCCATTCTCCCCAAAGCTTTTTTCAGAGCCATTTCAGGGGGACTTTGGCCATAGCAGAAATTGCCTAAAGCCCTCCTATAGAACTCAATGGGAAAATAGCCAAAATCCTCCAAAATGAAACAAAACAAATGAAAAAATAAAAAATCTGTAAACATAAATGAAAATAAAATATTAATACAATCAAAATGAATTATAATTAAGCATATAAACATTTTTTTAAATTCATCCATTTTGAGTAGCCAAGTCTATTTTCTCCGCACTTTGGCCCCAACCTGAGCCCATTTCGGTCTAGGTAAAGACTTATTAAGTAGACCCCTAAATAATCTAGTAATTTCATGGGTTTTTGTTGTTTAAACTGGAAGAAATTACAAGACTACTAAGTAATGACGTCAAACAAATCGAATTAGATATGGGAGTCACTATATAGCGCAAATAATTGTGTTTGTTTTGTCTTTTTACCACTGGAGTGACAGATGCCCTCCTGGCAGCAAGCTGTTTTGGCTCAGTGATTGTTGCATTATTTATGAAAAGCTGCACATCTACAGATTAAACATTTGCTGATTTGTCAAAAGCGCAAACATGAGGTCCTGCCCATCTCCTTGACATATTAGTTCATCCAAGAGAAAATACTGTCACTCATTTAATTGATGAGTATACTTCCTTGCGACCCAGCAGCCAGCTTCACTGTTATTTTTCCTATTATTTTCCCTGACCCTATTTTCCAGTCTCCAAAGGAAGGAAGCTAGAAATTAGACATTTTAGAGGAGCAGTCAAGGTGATTTATGACTACAAAGGCAAAGCGCCAGGAATTAAGAATCTTACAAATCCGGAGAGCTGAGATGATACAAATTCTACCTCTTAAAAATTATAAGGTGTTTAAATTGAAGATGATCTACATAGATAGATTCTAAATCAAGCTGCATCAATATCTTAGTGGTCTTGTCAAATAATAATATTACTGGGGATATTACAAATTAAAGTTTTTTTGTTTTTTTTTTTACGTATATAAGCTTAAAAAAAATTACCTATAGATTTTTTTTTTCATCTAACCAAGATAATATTAATTTAGTTGAGATATTCAGTTTGGATGTGGCTACCTTGGATTTGCATACCATGCTCCTTATTTATGGTTAAAAAAAATAAACAGAATAAAATAAAGGTAATGCCAGCAGCCAATCAGAACAGGGAATTTCTCAGATGAGTTGAATTCTTCTAGCATTTTACATTGCAAGAGGGGCAGTAATGCAGCAGGCCCATTATCTGCTCCCATCACATCTGTGTTCCAATGGCAGGTTGTGTTACCTAATCTAAGCTTATCATTTCAAAAGGTTAATGGATCATTAGAAAACCCTTTTGCAATTATGTTAACACAGCTGTAATCTGTTACATTGGTTCTTGATTAAATAACGAATAAAATTGGACTGATTTAGACTAGTTGAGTATCTGGAGCATCAGCATTTGCGGGTTCGATTAAAAGGCTCAGAATGGCCATAAACAAAGAACTTTTTTCTTAATCGTGTTAATCTCTTGTTATTCTGAGAAAAGTAGGTTATTCCATGCGAGAAATTGCCAAGAAACGGAATATATCATACAACTCTGTATACTACTCCCTTCAAAGAACAGCACAAGCTTGCCGTAACTAGAATAGGAGTGGGAGGCCTCGGTGCACAACTGAGCAAAAGGACAAGTACATTATAATGTCTAGTTTGAGATAAAGTCACCTCACAGGTCTTCAATTGGCAGCTTCAGTAAACAGTACCCGAAAAACAACGACAACAGTGAAGAGGCAACTCTGGGTACATCAGCTGTTTCCACAGGACCTTGATATGTGGCTACACAAACTTGGAGCCTCAAGCTACCAGGGGAGTGCAGTTACCCTGCACCAGGCCCTGTGCCTCCATGTCTGCACCGTAGCTCCTGACTCAAGGTCTCACGCCACTGGGACCCTGCCTATGACAACTAGAATGCCAAATGTCTCCATGGCTGCAATTGCTGCAAATGGAGGATTCTTCAATGAAAGCAAAGTTTGACAGACTCAGTGATTCTATAAGTTAAAAATCATTATAGTTTTAAATCTTAAACAAAATAAGGGGAGCTTTGAGCATGTGTGCATAGTCCAAGATAATTCAAAAGTTGGTAGCTGCCTTCCTGTTTACTCTGTTAGGAGTATGCAAAAGGCCTCCCAATGCATCTCTATTGGAGTCTTCTGGTTGGTTCCTAAGAGAAGATGGCAACACACATAAATTGCAGAGAAATCAAAAAACCCCAAGGGAAAAGCCTGGTCCCTTTAATACACTACTGACTGTTCCGGCTTTCAAGGAGTTACATGATAAAAAAAAAAAAAAAAAAAGCTTGACAACTTCTTGGTTGTTTGTTCCAAGGGGTATTGACAACACCTTAAAAAAAAATAGAAAGCAAAATCAACAGAGAACTACTCAGACAAGCTCGTCAAATTGACTTTGCTGCAAAGCAAACATCCGATGCATTACCCCAGGAATCAAGATCAAACTAATATGATATTCTGAATATTAAAATAAATATATGTCAAACAGATTGCCCATAATGACACAGAAACAGTAATTCATGCAGTCATAAAATCCATAATTAGCTAGAATGAATATTGAAAGTTAAAGTTCAACCAAAGTTTTTAAATGTTTAACCTGCTATATCAATACAGTTCAATGAATCCATTTGTTAATGGATGTACCACGGCTGGAATATTAATCAGATTGGGTTTTGTGCTGACAGGAAGCCCTTATCTTTTACCAGTCCCTTTAGCCGATGTGTATATCAACAGTGTTTTTGTCACGTCTGTTATTGATTACATGTCTGTTTTCTGAAAAACAATGAAAACATTTTTTTTTTTTTTTTTTTTTACACATATTTATAAACCAGACTGTCAGAAACACACATTCATTTCCCATTAGGAAAGGTGAAATCTCTTACACACCACGACCAGAGAATTGTTTTCTAACTCGGATACTTTGGCCTCAGGTTTGAAATTCCTACTTCAGTTCCCTGCAATCCTCTCTTTATCGAGTAGGCCCTTTAATCGATACATCAGGATATTACAAAATGGCCGACCACCTAAACCTCTTACCATTTTCCTATAAACTTGTAAACCTGTCTTGCGAGGGTCTTTAATTTAGTTAGGTAGGTTCGTGTACCCTTAAAACTTAACTTTTTTTTATTTTGTAAATATTAAACAATATTTTTTACAAAATAAAAATAATAAAAGTTATGTTTTAAGGGTACACGAAACCTACCTAAATAAATCAATTCTCAAGCAGGTTTCAATACCTTTTTTTTCTTGTTTATTTAGAAGTAATACATTAAGAGCTTCCCCACTCCTCTCCCAATTCATTATCTTCAAGGGTCTTTAATTTAAGTATGTCTACATTTAGATCCAAAAGCAGCAAAAACTAACATGGCACTGCACCGGAGAATAAATGTGGCTCCCAGACCCCCAAGAGGTAGGCAGACAAATAGAAAAAGTGCTAAAATGTGTGTATGTAGATATAAATTTGCAAATATTTAATAGAAGTATGGTAAAATATATTAGTTAGATAGTGTGGAGCTATAATGTACCTCCCAACATTTGGGTGCAGTACTTTTAGGTAACTTTATGGCTAACTGAGAGCCATTTATGAAATTTGGGCAGGTATTCAAAATAAAATAAAAAGTATTGACAAAAATACATAAAGATCTTTACTGAATGTTAAACTCACTTTATGATGGGCTTTATTGTTTTGGAGCTCTGTGGTAGACTCATACACATCTAATGTTCTGCGCTCTTAGAAAATAAATACAATAGAGGAGGAAAGAGCATACCTGCCAACGGACTCTTCATTTTGTGGGTGTGTCAGTGTGGCTTTGGCCAATTGGTAACTATTTGTGTAATTTGCACGTGACTTGACATACAATGTAGGCCAGTGTTTCCCAACCCAGTCCTCAAGGCACACCTACCAGTCCAGGATTTAGGGATTACCTGGGTGTGTCTAAGGTGTTTTTACAAAGAAAAAAAAAACACCTTAGACACAACTGAGTAATCTCTAAATCCTGGACTGGTAGGTGTGCCTTGAGGACTGGGTTGGGAAACACTGATGTAGGCAACATGGTTACAAAAGGAAACTGAAGTGATAACCTGATCCCTATATATTCTGCTTCAGCTGAGACAGGACCCTTCTTCTACAATCACTGATTCAACCTTCCTGTGGACATGCACGGGGCAAATCACCATCATGCACTGTATGCTCTGTTGTTGTGGCACAAAGGGCAACTAAATTATTTTTGCCCCCCACACCCCAGTCAATGGTTGCCTCCCTTGCCTGAGACACATTTTTCTCTTAAGTTATGCATTTGCTTGCAACTCTTCTAACATTCTATTTTCTACATTCACACTACAAACAAGTGCTTTGAAAAATAAAAGACCCATTCAACTTTACTATCCATGCAAACACATTATAATTCTGATACTGTGACAAAGCAAATCCTATTTATTGGTAAGTTTTATGAACACTACTGTGCCTTTGACACTGTGTTACCAGTGGATCTCTAGTGTCATGGCGGCTCTCGCCTGGGCTTGCCTCTGACTCGTACACCTCATTTAAAGCACAATCTTGCTGGAAACGACTCGTGATGCTAAAAATAATGAGCAACACAAAAGTATATATTTGTTTTCCGTGTTCATAATTCACTCAATCAAATCTAACTGAACTAAGACCAAGTGCCTAATATTCATTAAAGGTGGAGAAACTGGCCTTGTACACAAATCAGCTGTCATTACAATATATTTGATCATTCTATATTTGCAAACAAATTAGAAGCCTGGCAATTTATAATTTCCTGAATTAGACTTATCAGCGAGAACACATATCATTAAATTGCTGTTGGGTTGCATGCTGCTGGCTGTATTGTTCAGACATATCGAGTGACATTTACAACCTGGATTGAGCTCCTTGTCCCAGTTAACCCTGACCCTTTAAATTATTATACACTTTTCAGATAACAAAGCAAACTACACCATGTCATGGGGGAAAGAAAGAAAGGGAAAAGGCGCCTCAGTTAAATAGAATCCTAGTAGAAGATTTGAGGATGTAATGGCCAGGCACTATATCCACAGCAGTGACCCACAGGCAAGGGAGAGGTTAATCTTATCTTTCCAATTCACATCCATGTTTAAGTGAAAAGCTTTTCAACAGCAATCTGTAATGAAGTACTCTAATGAAATGATAACTAATGTATAACAGGAAGGGGGTGGCAGTGTACAGCAGCAGCACCAGAGCAGATTAAACGGGAACAACTCACTTATTATTCACTTTTTCGCTCCTGAAGAAGAACTCGGCCTAGGTTTTGGACTTTTATATTATTGCGATGGATTATCTGCGACGTGCCGGTATAATGTAACATTTAAAAGAGCAGTTACCTCCTACAGTGCTTGAAAAATATTTTTCGATTAGCTCTGGATCTTTTAAAGCAAAGAAACAAAGCTCTCTGACCAGTTATTTTCCCCAATAAAAATTATTTTGCAATAACGGAGTTATGGCTCTTGCTATAGCAACAGACGCCTCTGTGAAAAAATTCTGAATGTAGAACTGAAACATTTTTTTTAACCCCTTAACGACACAGGGGTCGCTAGGGGTGGGCTACCGGGGCTATAGCCCCGAGTCCCCCCTTCATAGCCCCGAATGGAGACTCTGAGGCTGAAGTATTCGTAGCTAGTTCCCCCTTCATAGCCCCGAATGGAGACTCTGAGGCTGAAGTATTAGGAGCTTTCCTTTGTCTGGGACAGAATCGGAGGATTAAACTCACGCGGGGGTGAGGGCCATACTGCCTTCTAATCACTTTTGTTACTCCTTCAATAGTAAAGTATCAGGTGAGTTTTTACATGCTGACTGACTATACAGAGTGACCTGTTGAACAATCTACTATAGGGGATTTATTATGGGGTTGTTCTGTTGTTGCCCATACAAAGCCATTTATCTTGTAAGCAAATTCTAAAACAAAAAGGTGACTGAAGTCCTAAAATTGATTTTAATTTAAACTTTAATGCCTTCAGGTGTTTAGAAGTAAAGACGAAATATGGATTACTAGAACAAACAAAAACAAATTCCCATTGGTTAATTCCCTAAGGACCAGGATTCTATCATCATACTCTGGTCCTTAAAGGGACACTCCCACCAAAAAAAGAAAAGGTGTTTTTTTATTGTTGATTTCAGATATGTCTTTTGGTTTTTATGGGACTGTTTTTAATAAAATATGTAACTAAACAAGTGTGACTGGGCGCCGCCATTTTGTGAAATATAGGGTTTTTGGGTGCCACTCCCTAGTGACTTTACAGTACCAGTAACTCACTTTGGGGTTTGGGACACAGAATGCAGTCTATAAGTCAGAATTCTGACCTAGACTTGCATTGAATGAGAGGGTAATGTAACTATTACATCACAAGGGGCGGAGTTATGATCCTGTTTGAACAGGTCAATCTCTTCTCTTTGTGTTGGAAAGCAGGTAAAAAAATAAAATTGTACAGAGCCACCTAGTCCTGCCCATGATACACAGGAGCCAGTAAGAGAAGCTCGGAAGATTTTGGACGATGTTGCATCATGGAAAATATTCACAAAATTGAATTAATTCAATCATATAAAAAAAACAGTGGAATATGATATATATATATATATATATATATATATATATATATATATATATGTTTGTTTTAAACGACCAGGTTATCTAGTTATATATTATGTAAGTAGTAGTGTCCTTTTAAAGTCTTTTTGCCATCAAGGATTTCTTTATACAGTTACAGGAGCAGCTCCATAAAAATGTATCGATGCTAAACGAATAAGATGTTCAACAACAGAATATTAGTCCCTAAAGGACAGCTGCAACCTTTTTATCAGAACATAAAAAAATAACCTTTCATTAAATTAAATAATTGGTCTCTTTGAAATATTAAAACATACTGATGGGTCTTTTCCCTCACCAGCAGCACTATATGCCTGGGGAGGCAGTTGCTATTTTACTTGCCCTCTGATCACATATGATCTACCCAGAGGTAGAAGGAGCCAAGCTGCGGTTTCCATCATTCTAACATATGAATAAAGAAAGGGTGGTTGCTAGCACTGATTATTTGAATTGTAGATGGTCTAATACAGTGGTTCCTAAAACCAATCCTCACAACCTCAACCAGTCCAAAAAAATAAAAAAAATAAAAAATAATATATATATATTGGGCAGACTAGATGGACCGAATGGTTCTTATCTGCCAACACATTCTATGTTTCTATGTTTCTATATATATATATATATATATATATATATATATATATATATATATATATATATACATATATTATTTATTTATTTAAACACAAATTGGGTAAACCCTAAATTCTGCACTGGTACACAGAATTAATCTCTCCTTAAGTGTATTACCAATTATTCTAGATTTTTAGTTGGCTTAAAAGGGCTAAACATTATTAACACTGTGAATGTAGGGAATAAAAGAATATAAAAAAATAGATTTATGCATCGTCGTAGCGGAATTTCAAGCAAATGCATACATTAAGAGAAAAATGTGTTTTAATAGCGTCTTTGGTGGCTCTTGTTTATGACATCAGATGAGTCTTGATGATTCTCTTGATTTATACATTTCCTTGCAGTTTCCTTGCACACTATATAGATTTTTTTCATCATGTTTTATTCTCTACAATCAGAGTATAAAACAATATTCAGGTGACTGAGTCCCTTCAGATGTTGCAGAACTACATTCCCCATACTCATTTGCCAGCCTATTAGCTGAAAGAGCATTATGGGAGATGTAGTTCCTCGGCAGCTGGAGGGCCGCATGTTCCCCACCCCTGCTTTAACACAATAACATACAATGCACATTGTCAACCTAACCGATAAAGCAAGATATCTTCAGAAAGCTTTAAGGCTGGTCCTTTTACATTATAGTGCCTTCTCAAAGCCGTCTGCCAGTGTCTTAATATATGGGGTTATTATTACATTCATTAATGCATAGTTCCTGTCATATAAAACTATTATAAGATGCTAAACTGCGTCTGAATGGAGATGGGTTATAGCATTTTATACAGTCTCTTCCAGGTCAGATCTGTCTCGTAAGGCAAACAATATTTTGCATGTCACAATCACATTCAGTTGTTTCCCCGTCTGCAAACCTCTTGTAACTGCCTCAAAAATGAGACATGATTGATTTACAAAATACCATATTTTAAATTTCATATGCCTGGGCTAAACATGAAATAATTGGACAAAGTTGTTCCCCTGTCTGACCCACCACAATCAAGTCCCTTTCAAGGTTGACTGCCTCTTTGAGAAATATGTGCATAATTTCATTTTGTCTCCAGTCCAACATCCAATGTTAGAAGTTAATTAAATTGCTTGTCCATTGTATTCATCCACTTACAAAGTTAATGATATTCTGGTCCTGAATTAAAGAGAATTTTATAAAGCTTGCTCTATGGAACCTGGCAGACTATGCATCGAGGAGCTGAACTCTGTCAAAGTTTCGGATTGCGGCCCTTCTAATTAGGAGACAAAATAAATGTTTTTATGTCTGCCAATACAGAAGACAAGCCAGCCTGACGGGGAGGCTAAATGCATTATTTTTAACAATAGCAACTTAATAATAGCTCGGATTTGCTATAATACATTCCAATAGATTAATAAACCTGTTAAATTAGTGAATTACAATAAGAAAAGAGATAGTGTAGTACAAGAAGATAGCATTTGCCCTAAAACAAGACTGGCAGAAGAGATTACAAGGATTTTTTTTTCACTCTCAAGGGCAGTCACTTAGCATAACTACTAATTATTGTAA
Source organism: Pelodytes ibericus (assembly GCA_036172795.1). Taxonomy (NCBI): domain Eukaryota; kingdom Metazoa; phylum Chordata; class Amphibia; order Anura; family Pelodytidae; genus Pelodytes; species Pelodytes ibericus. The sequence continues at coordinate 58,559,819 of CM069867.1, forward strand.
CCGAGTAAAAGGGATGGCTGTGTGTAATACCAATATAGTCCTCTGGCTATCGCATAGTAGAAAACAATAGCTGTATTGCTAATTTGCAGACGCTATGCACATCTGAGAGGTCTTTGATTACATTACGAAATTATCATTTGATCTTTAGATGAATAAGACCACTCCACTTGCCATTACTGGATTAGTTTTCTGACAGATGTAGGTGAAGAAAGGCAAAGAGGTAAGTACTCTATTTCAACATCTTCGGGGGGATATGATAACATTATATAAATATGTTCAGGGCCCATACAAAAGGACTCTCCAGTGACCTGTTCATTAACAGAATGGTACAAATGACAAGGGGTCATCCGCTAAAACTTGAGGAAAAGAGATTGAGTCTATGACAGCGGAAGAGATTCTATAAACAATAGAGATGTGGAATGCACTGCCTATACAGGTGGTGCAGCACATAGAAGGTATGTTAGTATTGGAATTAATAATACATTAGTGCTTGTTGATGCAAGGAGAAATCTAATTGCAATTTGGAGTCGAGCAGGAATTGTTTCCTCAATGAAACAGAGATGACATTTCTGAAATAAGGGGTTGTTGCCTTTTTTTTTGATCAACAGCGAATATAAACAAGAATGGGAAAAGGGTTGATCTTGATGGACACAAGTCTTTTTCAACCTAAACTACAATGTAACACAACAGTACATTTTAAATGTTTCAAAATAATTTCAAATTTGTATACTTCAGAAGCTCAAAATTACTCACATAACACTAATCAGCCATAACATTATAGCCACTAAGAATTGGCAAGCCAGGGGATGCAGTGTGATGCTTTGGGCAATGTTCTGGTGGCTCCTGCCATTCATGTGGATGTTACTTTGACATGTACCACCTACCTAACCATTATTGCAAACCATGTACACTCTTTCATGGAAATGGTATTCCCTGATGGCAATGTTCTCTTTCTGATAATGCACCCTCCCACAAAGCAAAAATGGTTCAGGAATGGTTTGAGCAACACAACAACAAGTTCAAGGTGTAGTCTTGGCCTCCAAATTCCCCAGATCTCAATCCAACTGAGCATCTGTGAGATGTGCTGGACAAACAAGTCCGATCCATGGAAGCCCCACCACTCAACTTCCAGGACTTAAAGGATCTGCTACTAACGTCTCCGTGCCAGATACCACACCATATCTAGTGGAGTCCATGCCTCAATGGGTGAAGACTATTTTAGAGTCAAAAGGGGACCTACACAATATTAGGCAGGTGGTCATAATGTTATGGCTGATCATTGTATGTGACAATACCCAGCATCACTACTACTACAAATAGAATATTGCACACAGACTGCAGGTGGAACTCTAGATAGATTCTATCTTTCTGACTGATAGGTCCATTTCATGTAAAGGAGTATGGAAATTTCAGTTCCAAGAGTTTCACAAATTGTTGGTGCTAAATAATGAAAACATGTAGCTCAGTAATTCCTGATAATACTTAACCCCTTCATGACGCTAGGTGCTTGCGTCCCAAACGACGCAAGCACCAAAACGTCACAAATTGTTCCTGGCCACCGATCACAAGGTGATCGATAGCCAGGAAAACTCTGGCAGAGACCCGATCAGGGTCTTAATAGACCCTGTGGGTCCCTGCCAAAATATCGCGAGACCTCCGGACGTCACGTGTGACGTCACGGAGGCGTGCCCGAACTTTAGAGAAATGTAGCCGGTGCTCACTTTGAGCACGGGCTACATTTTCCCTGTCGGACTGTGGCCACTCAAAGTGGCCTCAGATGACAGGTGGGATCCTGCTGTAAGTGCCTTCAGCGGGATCCGAAAACAGCTCATCGCGGGGAGCCGCGATGAGCTGTTTAACAAAGGACGTTCTATGCCGTCCTAACGACTTTAAGGCACTTCAAGTCAGGACGGCATAGAACGTCCTAACGTCACAAAGGGGTTAAATATAATTTATGCTTAAAGGGTATCTGCAATACACAACACCCATATTAGTATACTTGTGGCATTACTTACCAGTAGAGAACCATATATTTGGGCAGGTCCGGGGTCTCGCCATTTGTACATCCTATATTATTTGACACTATTGATTGTCACATTGTAGAGCACTGTGGAATATGATGACACTTTATAACTTTAATAGATGCGTATATTACCACACACACACACACACACACACACACACACTACAGGGTCTACTCCCAATATTCAATACGACCTGAAATTGGCCTGAATGTGGCTTAAACAGTAGAATTTGTGACATTTCAATTCGCCTGTCAATAACTAGTGAATTGAAATTTTAAAAAATGATATTGGTCTTCTGGGGCCAGTCCAATGCCGTTGGCACCATCAGTCTTCTTGAATGTGTAGTTAAGCATTTACAAACATAGAAACATAGAATGTGTCGGCAGATAAGAACCATTCGGTCCATCTAGTCTGCCCAATTTTTTTTTTTTGAGTACTTTTATTAGTCCCCCGTTCCCGGTCTTATAGCTAGGATAGCCTTGTGTCTATCCCACGCATGCTTAAAATCCTTGACTGTGTTTACCTCTACCACTTCTGCTGGCAGGCTATTCCATACATCCACTACCCTCTCAGTAAAGTAATACTTCCTGATATTACTTTTAAATCGTTGCCCCTCTAATTTAAGACTAAATTTAAGACTACAAGATAACAACCACTCATTGGTTGTAATAAGGACTCTATTGGCATCTTCTAGCATGCTATCTGATGTGTCTTCTCTACAAAGCCTTGGTAATCAGTCTCTGCAGGTGACGGTAGCTAGTTTATCCATGATCTTACTCCTCATATCAGCTGCTGTGCCCTGTTAATGGCAGGGGTGGCAGTGAGGGTCCAGCTTGTGGGGTCTCCTGCACATCCAGGTGTTCTTCTGGGTCTTCTTGCATCAGGGGTCGAATGAGTAGCTGGTCCATCTCAAATTGTGAGAGCAGCTTCCTCTTCGCAATGTTGAAGGGTTGGGTGACAAGACCTTTCTCAGTTAGTGTGGATGTAGGCCTTCTGTCCATCCATAGTCCCCTCAAACGATGCCTATATCCCATTTAATTTGGTCTGCTGTTGTAGTAGCATTCAACAATGACTCACCCCTCTTGAAATACAACTTTTTTTGAAGGATTACTAAACGGTCTCTGTGTCAGCATTTTTAGAAGTGGCCTAAAAAGAATACCAGCTTTTCGGTCATTATTTTGATCACGCAGGAATAAGAGATTGCCGGTGGGAGAAATTGTACCATTGTGTTTGATTGGACAAGTGAAATGTATTGCAGACAGGTTTCAAGTAATCAAATGCATAATGCTCATTGTAATATATCAAACAGGCGGAGGACAAAGCAAACAAAATGAAAATGCTGAAGTGATGCAAACTACTGCTTGCAGATTATTATGATTTATAATCTTAGGTAAGTACCAAAAACAACTTAATTTTATGAAGTGCCTTTAGGCAGCAAACAAAGCCAAACGTGCATTTTTAAAATATGCATATTTCACTGTTAACTTTAGAAAATTACAATTCAGAAAGAATAATGCCACTTATAGTAAACCTTTTAGCGCAGCAAAATAGAATTTCAATTTCCAGCTTGCATCCAATTATAAAATTAGCGTTATTGCATTATACCACTTTGTATATCAAAAAGGTTATGCAAAACAAAGGTAATCCATACATTTTCTCATTAATTCAATCACATGGGAAGTCTCTGCCATTAATAAAATCCTCAGCATTTTGATCTTTTTAACATCATTATCCTTTCAATACCATAACTGGATTCACAGATTACAAATGGGGGAATGCATAATGCAGATGATCTAATATAATTAAAATAGCAGATATTGTTATGGGCGAAGCCAACACCCCACACAGTCCACTTATGAGCAAGCTATTAGCGTTATGAATTTACAGGGACTATAAAAAAAAAAAGGGACAAATGATTTTTAGATTATACTAATTACACATTATAAAGATTTGCACTCATCTGTCTCTACCTCACACATCTTTCTTGTGCTTTTGCCACAATGGTCAGGTTACATTTCAGAATAATATGATGAAGCTGGAACTCAACAAGCAATAATCATGTCATAATGGTCTTCTTCTGACTTGCGTTAATAATAATCAATTCATAATAATAATATTGAACCATAATTAATCTAACCATTTTGGAAGCACCAGTCCTCTAAGAGCCCTTCAGTCGTGTACACAGAAGAAAGAGAGAGTCTCATTTGGTTGTAATTGTGTATGCTATTTTTTTAAACCACCAAATAATATGGTAAGAGTGTGAACGAGCAATGACCCTGGACAAGGAAGGGCTAACTTTTATTTCTTTTTTGGGGGGCTAAGAAAATGTAAAAATGAAGGAGACTGCTTGCAGGGCTACCAAGAATAACCTGGGCTCCGTGCCCCGGATATTTTACCCCTCCCACCACAATCCTGAATTTGGGGATCTCACTGTTCGGGACAGAGGTAGAGTTCGGGAGGACAGCAGGATTCAAGATCGAAATCTCGCGGTCCATAAAGGATTCTCCAGTGTAAAGGGCAATGACCCGCCAAGCTCCACCTCCAACATCCTAATTTGCCGGGAAGAGCCGTTGAGAGGTATGTGATATGTCTACCCTTCCTTAATATCTACAGTCATTTGAATTCAGCCTTCATGTGCCTCTCCAACCCCCCAACCTTTTTAATAAAAAAAAAAAAAAAATACGAGGGTCAGATGATTCAAAGCTGGATTTCACAATTTTCAGTGATTTTAGGATGATTTGTGTCCTTATTTGGTTCATGGATTTCCTACTCAAATCCTTCGATTTAAGATAGTCCAAATTTTGGCCATTTGAACTGGAATTAAAATGAATAAAAACTATTAAAATAAATATGGACTGCCACTGGCCCCATAAATGTGCCTGGCTCCAATTATATTGTATTATGATAATAATAAAAAATGTGTATATATATATATATATATATATATATATATATATATATATATATATATGCAATTTAAGTGCCGGGCAAAGTCCTGGTGTAAGTACAAGTATGCCTAGTATGTACACAAGGATTTATCTCTCACACTGCACTGGGGCCACAGCTTTCAGTAGGTAATATATACCCCTGCTCAGGGCAATTTATGCCCCCAGTATGTACACACGGTTTTGTCTCACAACCTACCCTGATATTTACCCCTGCACAGAGCAATTTATATAACCTTGTGTATATACTGGGATCGATTTATTGCCTTGTAATGGGGTATATATCTATGTATGTCAGTGTGTAAGATATAACCATGTGTGCATACCGAGGCTATGCACACCATTATATATATTTATATATAAACATCATACATGAACACATATAAACTGTTACATGCTTACAGTGGAAGAGAGGTGACAATGCTATTTTATATAAAATGTATTTCTTTCACCTCTGTTTGCCTTAATGCATCACTAGTGACAAAGTGGTAAATGGTGACAAACAGAATCAAAAATTGGACAACGAAAAAATTCGGGGTTAAAGGGTAAAGGTAACATGGAGGGGCAATCTCCTTATAGGAGCAGTGATTGAAGCAGCTGTCTGTGTTGTCTGTGTGTGACATGAAAGCCGTCATCCACAGAGTGAATTAACAGCTTCAAACCTTGGACAATTTTCTCTTACGGCACATTAATAGACTGCAATTGCTGATGAGTTTTCTTTTTTCCCCTCTAAAAAGCACCTGGCAGCGATTCTTAACAAATGACGATGACACGTGTCAGGAAGAAGATAAGAAAAGTCTGGTCCGGATTCCAAGGGCGATGGTCCCAGCAATAAGCTTGGCATTTTAGTAGAATGGCTTTCAAAATCAAAGTTCTGGGGCGTACATCCCACATGCGTACATACCTCCAGCGTGCCTTGTGCCAACATAGCTGGATGGTGATGTGACAGTACCGATGCATGTCATGAACTGGATGACTTAATGGAAGATGAGTAATGTTTGAAAGACGCAATAAAAGCTAAAACTGTGAGTTGCATGTAAGCTGCTGTAAAATGAACATTTCATCTCACTAACTTAACTACGCATTGTGCAGGGAAAAAAACAGTTTGTGTTGCATCCTGCAAAAAGATCAGTGTTGACCCTGCCAAATGCATAGTTAGAGTCAAATGAGCACTTCCAACTGGAATAAACTCAACAGGTGAGCTATCCTTATCCAAAAGGCAGTCTTACAGTAATTTAACTCCACAAATGGGTTCATAAAGACGCAGCACCAGGTTGGCCATTCCTGGAGGCAGCCTGCACATTATGGGGAGGTATGATTGTGTAGGATCTCTACAGAATGTCACCTACCACAGTTACTGGTGAGGCACATCTAGAGAAACGGAAGAGTGGAGACATAATAAAATGCTTATGTACATGAGGAAGCACAAGGGAAATATGTGTGGCACAAGGGAAATATGTGTGGCACAAGGGAAATAGGTGTGGCACAAGGGAAATAAGTGTGGCACAAGGGAAATAAGTGTGGCACAAGGGAAATAAGTGTGGCACAAGGGAAATAGGTGTGGCACAAGGGAAATAGGTGTGGCACAAGGGAAATATGTGTGGCACAAGGGAAATATGTGTGGCACAAGTGAAATAGGTGTGGCACAAGGGAAATAGGTGTGGCACAAGGGAAATATGTGTGGCACAAGGGAAATAGGTGTGGCACAAGGGAAATAGGTGTGGCACAAGGGAAATATGTGTGGCACAAGGGAAACATGTGTGGCACAAGGGAAATATGTGCGGCACAAGGGAAATATGTGTGGCACTCGTATGAGTATCAACTGGGACTGGTGGCTAGAGATACAGCCATCGCTGACAGTCTTTCTCGCTCTCCTAGAAAAATATATTTTATGAATGGCACCAACAGTGATGGCCTTAACTAGGTCCCTTCTGTTGATGGCATGAAAAATGAAGGTCTCTCTCTGGGCTAGCTGAGAGACACTATGAGCCCCTACAGACCCCAAATTTCGGCGGCGTGGCGCAAGCCCCCACAATGATTGACTGAGCGCACCCCAACAAGTGTCAGTGTACGCCAGCATCCATCATCTTAAAGGCAGAGTTCAGAGTATACCCACGTGTATATGTAAAGATCCATGATGAGTTTATGTGAGGAAGTGGGGGGAACCACTATTTTTCCACCCGATTCCATTCAGGAAGCAAGCGTTTGAAAAGTTAAATTGTCCTTTAAAGGGAAATTAAACTTTGTTTAACCCTTGCTTCCTTGAATACATTTGCCGGTAGATTGAAGTAAACCCGATGTATATAAATAGATACACAAGGGTTTACTTTCTGCAGTGTCTCGCATGCAGATCCCGGTTGTCATGTTTTGACAAACGTCAGCACGCGCACAGCCAATCAGAGTGGGCTAGTTAATTAGAGTTAATCTAGTTAAGATCCCCCCTGCTGATCTCATACAAAAACGAGGGTCTCTCTCTGTGCTAGCAGAGAGAGTCAGTCGCCAACCAGACTGCTGCCTGCTTCCTATGGAAGTATGGCAGCTGTCGGTCAGATTATAAACTGGCGTGTACTATCAAAAGTACACGCCAGTTCATCCTCATCCTAGGGGCAACTAACTTTTCACTTGTGCTTCTATATTAGAAGCACAAGTGGAAAAAAAAAAGTATAGTGTCCCTTTAAGAAACCATGGCTCCTGAAACGTCTCAAACCCCGTCTTCATCCTTCAGCTTCACCCATGCAAATTGGAACTGAAGGAAATTCTAATAAACCAATGTTTTTATTGCCTGGGATTTAAAAGAGATCAAATTAAAGAAACAAATGTCTTCAAGCTAAAAAATAAAATGTACATCCAACTCAGTGTATTGGCTGACACAAATCAGGTTCAGATGTATTATATAAATTGACAATGAAAATCCTACAAATCTACATAAACTAAAATGACACTGTAAATAACAAATCATTCCGGAAAACAAACACAACATGGATAAAAAGAAAAAAAGAACAGCTGTCAATTTTATCAACGCTATCCATCACAATGTCTAAGCAGAAATACTGACTCAAGTAAGCAGGCTTATTGACCTAATGGGAAAAATGTTATATCACTCTGCAATCCAATGATAAATGCAGTATTAAGGTTTTGAAGATTCAAACACTTTCCTAGACCTAAACTCTGACCCCAACAGTCAGAAATTTAAATAAAAAGGTTAAAAGTCTGGCCTTATGCATTATCTGCTCTTTCATATGTTAACCTACAGAAATTTTAACATGCCATTTATAAAATTATTCCTCATACGCATTTATCCAGATCACATCACTGGAGGGATGTGGAGGCTGGCTTGACATGTCGAAGAAATATGGTATTTTCTTCAAAAGAAGAACACTCTGAATTCAAAGCAATTTGTTATATGATGCCCTCCAGGGTCAAGAACATTTCTCACTATTTTAGATATAATTCAATTTTTTTTCCCAGTAGAAGGGAGTCTGCTGTACATTTAAAAATCCAACTTATTGTTCTCATATGAAAACAAAACATAAAAATCCATGTTCAGTATCGGGATCACAAACATCTGCTGGTACAAATGCATTCCAATGTTCTAAGGGACATTTTATATACTGTTTTTGAGACCTATCTGGAGATTACAGCTGCATGCTCAGATAGAGATTGTTCAGTGCTGTTGAATACACTACAGAAAGCACTGAGTGTGCGTGGCGATTGTTATGTTATATGTATGGGTTGCATGTACTAGACTGGAAGCAGCTTAAAGTGACTCTGACTATCTAAACATTGCTTATCCTGTGACTGTGGAGAACAAAAAGTGCTAGCAGAAATGCATGCAAATGCAAAGTAACATAGTAATTTATGTCGAAAAAAAACACAAGTTCAACCCTTCTACCCATCATTCCTGCTTTTGATGCAAAAGAAGGCGAAAACACCTAAGGAAACTATTTCGAAATTTGCCACGTAAGGGGAAAATTTATGAATGCTTATTCTATTATTAATAGCCATGTATGTCCTGCTTTTCTAAAAGAACATCCAGACCCTTTTTAAATCTATTGTATTTGATAGCACTACCTCTCCTGGCAGTGAGTTCCATAACTTTATTGTCCTTACCGTAAAGAATCCCTTCCTTTGTCGTCTATGAAATCTTTGCTCTTCCAGTCTCAGGGGGTGACCTCTTGTTCTTTGTACCTTTCTGTTAATGAACAGGTCCCTGGAGAGCTCTTTATATTGGCCCTGCACAAATGTATATAATGTTATCATATCCCCTGTGAGACGCATAAAATAAGAGAATTTTTTTTAAAATGTGTCTGTGGAGTCTTTGGAGTCCCTTGAAGGAAGCAAGGGTTAAACAATACATGTCTCAGGACATGTAAGTAAACCCGACGTGTATCTTAATAGATACACGCGGGATTACTATCTGCTGTGTCTCACATGTGAGACATAGAAGTTCCTGGATGTCACGTGCTGACAAACATCATCACGTGTACAGCCAATCAGAGTGGGCAATAGCAGAGTGAGACAGTCGTTGACCAGGCAGCTGCCTGCTTCCTATGGAAGCATTGCAGCTGTCTGTCAGAGGAGAAACTGGTGTGTACTATCAAAAATCGATATTTATATGAAATTAATTCAAACAGAGAAAAAAAAAAAAACAGTGGCATATATCTTATATATGTGTTTGTTTTAAATGCACAGGTAATCTAGTTACATCTAATCTAAGTCCCTTTAAGAGAACTCGGTCAATTTACCGCAATACAGAATACACCTGTAATCACGGCTGATTATATTTCTTGTTAGTGCTCTGTGTTAAATCAGTTTATTTGTATTTTAATATTCAATATTTCCTTCCTGGTAAAAAATATTTTATAAATAAATTATACCGATTAAAGGAACCGTATTTCAAATAATAAATGATCTGGTGGTCACTGCTCAGAGGCTTCCAGAATAGACTGGTTTGCCATAGGCCAATCAACAAATTAAAAAGGGACAGTCTAGTCCCCAAACTCACTTTGGTGAAAGCTGAAGATCACTGCTTGTATAGTGCACAGGCTTTTTTTTCCCAGTGTGATTTGATGCAGGCATTCTGCATAAATCCCATTTTTAATATTTGACCCAAGCCCTCCACCAGTAATTACTCTGCCTGTGTACTGCACGTGCGGCAGCACTGATTATATAGACATGGAGGATATAAAGTTTTGTTTCATTTAGTCACTTCCTGTGCTTTTCCTATTGAATACATTGTGTGACCTTGCTCTTGTACACAGTAGGATCTCTTAACAGTGCAACAAATTGTCTGATGATATCACTAGAGAGACAGGATATTCCATTCATTTGAATGAAATAATTCTCATTGGTTCCTGCAGCAAAAAACAAAAGGAAATTTGCGTAACTCAGCTAGTGTGGACAGTCCTGGCTTCTTGCAAACTGCTGTAATTTCATAATTTCATCTAGCTTTGAAATCACATTAATATGCATTCATATTTGGAAGATGCACTTTGGGCACTAGACAGTGCCTTTATTGTGTTCGGGTTGATGTTTGTTTAAAAGTCTCAAACTATAGTAATACTTTAAAATCCATGTCAGGGAGCAGAGCAAAATGGTGACCTTTGCAATAATAGGATACGAGAAGGAGAAATAGGTTATATCTCAATGCAAAACCACACTACCTGAGGAACACAGATAATAGTATCCAGTGTATAGGACAATACTCTAACAGGAGTATAGTTAACAAAACCATAACTAATGTGAATGCTTGCCGTTGTCTGTGACAGTCCGTAAGTTTGTTTCATATTTCCAAGAAATAAGAAACATTGACACATATTCATGAAAAGTTACACTTTCAAAAAATTCACTCAGTCTTTTGTAAAATGTATTTAGTGAGAGGGGGAGTGGGGGGTGGGGGGTGGGGGGGAGTCAGTGTTCCTGAATTTGTTAGATAAATAAATGTTGGTGCGGCAGATGAATCACTGGAGAATTGGAGCATGGCAGCGAATGAATAACCTGCAAATGCTTCCCAAACCCCATTATTTCCCTTTTTTCCAGCAGGCCAAAGATTCATGTCTCTGCATGCAGCCAGTTCATTACAGAGAAATATCATCCCTCTTCTGGCACACTCTGGACGGCCCTCTCGGCCCCACGAGGACCCTTTAATGTTTAATTCCCCATCATCTGCTCCACTGAACAGCTTAATCTCTGCTTGTATGATCAATACTATATCAGTGTAAATTAAAATGACAATTTTAAAGTAATTAAGCCCGTTAATGCTCGATTCAAATGTCATTATTTGCACAAGGGATTGAGGAGAAATTACATCGTGTCTTTGGTGACAGGGAAATGTTTGAGTCTTCTCAATCCTGTTGCTACCGTGCCACAGGAGGCTTTAGCAAAGCAGATTAACTTCTAGCTCCTACTACCAGCATACCTATCCAATTTCAAGAGAGGATAACACAATTTGATAAATCTGATTTCAGCTCCAAACTCAATTATTGTGATACGGGATGGGATTGCGGGAGGAGACACACAAACATGGACCACAGGATATACGACAAAAAAAAAAGCAAAAAAAAAGGAAAAAGCAGAAAAGAATCCGATACAATAGTAATTGCATGATTTGATTTACGCTAACCAACTCATTCCTTTGTTCATGTTTTTTTTCCCTCTTCTTTTTAAGAAAATCCTTGAAATAACTGTAATTGTAAGAAGATGAACTTCGATGTATTAAATGGCTTTGGGGTTTCACTGGGGTTTTGAGAGATTTCGTTTGGCAATGAAAATGTTTGCTGTCCCTTCTCGGGCTGCGCAGCAGTCATTGGATTAATAAAATGGCATCGTTTTCTCTATCGGATCTCATAAATAGATCTATAAAACTCCAACAAGCTGTGAGCTTTAGCCGGAGTGAATTGTACGTAGCGGTTTTTCAAGCTGTTATTCCTTCTTCAACGGAGAAGGAAATCAAAGGTCTGAAGACAACCTCTACCATAACGCGGATATTAACTGCAAGACTAGAATATGCAGAGCTCATAATGGGCTTTGGTAAAATGAGTGGCACATCCAAAGAATGTGACTGGGGTATTAATTAGCCAAGCATGGCTGCATGTAGACAAATGCTAGTCTACGGTGTCATAACAGTCTTTCCTTAAGGAACCTACTCCAGCAGACAACGTTCTATTTGTTAAGCATCAGCAGCATTATATAGCTTGACTTGATAGGACAATATAAGCTGGAGTAGGGTTGTCCTGTATAGACTTTCCTTTTATCCCTATGGATGTAAATTGACAAAATATCGAGATGTCCAATGTTACTCTTCTGTACCACTTAGGGTTTGCCACCTGGCCGGTATTTTACGGGCAGGCGGTAAAAAAATTGTCATCAGGCCAATGTTAAGTCTATGGAGACAGTACCAAGGCCGGTATTTTTCTGAAGAAAAAAAAAAAAGGTGGCAACCCTAGTACCACTTGAACAGATGACTATGTAAGAAGCACAATTTTAAGACACAGAGATTCTCCCGGCTTTAAAGAGATGCCTGTAGGGACAAATACCTCCAGGAGCTGGCTAAGGAATATTAGAGGCATGGGGGGCAGAATGATGGGCAAAACTAAAACCAACTGCAAGGAAGACACGCCCACCGGGTTCAAACGGTCACCAATTAGCTGCCAGTTTAAAGGCAGACAAGTAAAAGTCTGAAGTGCTCTAAATTTTCAAAAACAGCATTCGCTTCTTTCAAAGGAATAAAAACGTTAATTTCATAATATAGCAAGTCTGAAGATGAACCAGCATGGACTTTTATCAGTTTTCATGCACACATCACAGCCAATCTGCTGACACTCAAAGTCTTCGAGTTATCTTTCATCCCGGTACAGATTAGATCCACTGAATTGAATACATATGAAATTAAAGTGTGAGACCGGATCATGCCCTTGCCTTCACTCTCCTCCTCTCTACCTTAGCATACCACCTCTAGAAGGGAGAAATAACAATATGTATTTTATAATATGTCAACGATTCCAAAAGGTATAGAACTTGTATTTTTTAAATTTTACTAAAAGCTGACATCCCAGTCACTGTGCAGGATAGTTGCTACCCCCCCCCCCCCCAAAAAAAAAAGGACTGTCTTGGAAAATTCAGGTCTGTTCACAGGTTAATTCTAACTATATTAAGAGTGGCTTAGAACACCAAGGCGATACACATTGCCCTGCCTATCTTGTATCCTACAGTGAGAGAATGAATAATAGTTAAAAATCCAAGATCAATGTGTGTATATCCCTATCAAATTAAGATATGAAGTCATAGTAATGTAGGAATCTTAATGGACGACTGTCTTAACGTTTTTTTCTTTTTTTCTAGGACGATCGGTTACCCCGGCGATATTATTTAATCTGCCAGCAATTTAATTTATCGCAAAGATATAAAATAACACTTGATAGAACAATTTCTCGAGCAGCCAAGAGATTGATGTATTTGCAGATAAAGAACAAATTCTATCAATCAAAGTACATTTCAATCATGGACTGCTGACTGCTGAAGCATCAGACTCCATGATAATTAATAAGCTTTGTTAAGCAAATGCAGTGCAACATCCACATGATAAATAGGACTATTGTACACTGGAAAACAATTAGCTCTCGGCTCCATATGGCCCGAGGTCCATTAACAAGCCATATTAACAATGCATAACAGAAAGAGCCATAATTACATTTACTAAAACCCTTTTAGGTTAGATATAAAGCAAGCAGTCTAATAATCTCTTTTGACACTAATTGTGAAGCACAAATCCTGGTAGCGTGGAGAAGAGTTGAAGTGGACGGCTGCAGTGATAGGGTCTAAGGTACTTATAGGAGCCGGACCGCTGAGCTGGCAGTTTTATGGAAAACATTCATCGATCATCAGAGCCAGCATGAGAAAAGCTTAATGACATATTTATTGTTATGTAGCAGCAAAATCAGTAAGTCACATAAATTGTGACTTTATAAGCTCCTAAACATTCCATGTTACTAGTGGAACCAACACAAAGGGCAATACAGAACACCCAACTGGACGGCTTTGGACACAGGAGAATGAATACTGCCCATGCATCACTGACACCTCCTCTAGCAAGTCACGCCCACTGGCGTACCACGTTTCAGGAGGGGCACATGATGGAGGTATGGACTTGACTTACAACACCTTGCTCTAAAATGTTTCTAAAAGAGGCAGCATATAAAATAATAACTTCCACTGGCTCGTCTAGATTTTGTAATACTGGAAGTATACCCACCTTTGCCTTGATCATAATTTATAACCAAATGCTTACTTTTTTTTCCTTTTACAATAAAATGTGTTGCATTTAAAGGATTTTTAGTTGCTTTAATAATAGGAGGCTTTTTGTGTCTCATTTAGCCTCTGAGTGAACTGCATTGTTTTATATTTTTTTTTATTAGTTTCTAAAAGAGCCTATTACTCTAGGGAGTGGATTAGTGTGTAACACAAACCATAGACAATATTGTACCTGTGCTGGTAACAGCACAACATATGGCAGGACACCATTCCCATCTCTCCCTCGAGCTCAACTGTACTAGAGGAAGTGGAGATTAATAGTGAGGTGTTCCCAAATCACACACAAAGGAAGTGGTTTAGATCAGAGGTTCTCAACCTGTGCAAACTCAGGAGCCACATTTGTCCTTGGTCATGAAGTTACAACGCAAAAATCATTACATTCCTGTAACATAATAATTTATTCCACAGTATAGTATTTGTACAGTATTCCACAATGTATATATGCACTGTTCAATATATGAAACAAACAAAAAGAAGGGCTTCATCGCAAAATGAATAGTGCAAGTGAAAATAAAAGTGCTGTTGGGCTAAAAACCCAATAAAATAAAAAGCAATTGGAACCTATGAGATTTATTAGAACTAATGGGAAAGCTTGGGATGCTTTTTTGCTCATGATAGACTTGGGTGATGGTAGACAAAGCAACTCTGAGGTTGTGTTCAATGTCCATTCCGTTCATACATGTTGTGTTCAGTTGGACCAGAGTTGAGAAGCCCCTCTCACCAAGACAGGTACATTAAACACTCACTGTCGTGTATCTGTCGTATCAAGCCCAAACTCCACTTGACCCATCACAGGCGAATTTTGAAATGATCTACTATCTACTGGAAAAGAGATCATCTGAATCTACTGTTAAATGTGTAACTCTGTGGAATTCCATTCTGGACAGGGTCCCCAGGACTTACCTGAAAACAAGAGAAATCTCAAGGTATTCTTCCTGGTACAACACTATCTAAATAAATAAATCAGCGGCACTATTGAAACAACTCCATCCGTTTCCTTGGCGGGCTTCTCAGCTTCTGCAGAGTGCGTCACTACATCATGGTTTCTCCCCCAGATAAAAAGAAGTTAGACTTTCTGATGAAGTAGAAGCACATGGCCGTGACCCACTCCACATCTGCTCGTGACCCACCAATTGAGAAACACTGGTTTAGATACAAGCTTACTCATACGAGTCTCGGAATCTTTAAGAAACTAATATCTTGTCTACCGGTAGCAGATCCCAGCATCAAAAAGACATGTCAAAAAGTTCCATTGTTGCTAGAGGGTATCAGTGTATTTGGTTTAATAAGATCACATAATGCATGGTCTTTGTAACATCACACAGAGCTATAATCAATACAGCAACCACCAGCTGCCCCCACAATGTCAAGTAATGTACTACTAACTCATATAATACTTTACCTGACTCAAACCACTTCAGTGCTTTCTACTAATCCCTCTTTGCTCAGACACTTCCCAATAAACCTTAACTCCTACCAGTAGCCACATCCTGATGACACAAGCCTTTTCTTATCAATCGTTTTCTCTCTCAGTGGGTCACTTATAAATCGCAAGTCATTTAAATGTGAAAAGCAGGTAAAATCTAGTTCTTTACTTAGTATTAAATGACTTGTAGGCTTTGGTCATCGAGGTGTTAACAACAGGTAAATTGGTAAATTAAGCAATCAACTACCTGGTTCCACCTCAGTACACACCAGTTTAATTAAAACAAACAGATAAAATATGGCATTGCAAAGCTTCAGGAAGCAGCATTGTAGCGTGGTGCCTGAGATTTATCAGTCACCGCAAGCACAGCTGCAACAATTAACCCTCTCTTTGGCCCAGGAGTGCGCAACACGTTGTAAAGAGACTCTGAACAGGTTAATAAGCCGCTCAAGATTCCATGGTAAACAACTACTCCATGGTGTAAAAATACCAACAGCCTAAAAGGAGCAGAACCAGCTCATCATTATGAGCTCATGACACAACCAAGAACAATACAATGAGCTATAAAAGAAGCGCTGGTAAAGATGACATCATAGAAATCAAGCAGTGCAATATATGCCCTGAATCTTTTTTTGTTGGGCATGCCTAAAGATGCTTAGCTATTGGAATAATGGTCAGTCCAGCAGGAATTAGATTCATATTTACAAAAAAAAAGCCACCACTGGCTTATAAACACTCTTTAAAATATTATATTTTGGGAATTCACAAACTCACAGGCCAACTTGGTTCTACTGGTTGGCATCAATGTTTGGCACCGGCATGCCCAATGGAAAGCATATTGCTTGCTTCCCCTGACTTGCTCTTCTCTACCTATCTGCATCGTAGAACAGTACATGTTAAAGTGTGTTTATTCAGAGGGATGTCCAATAACTGCAATTAACGTGCAACATAGTCTCGATTGAAGCAGCACCGATAATTACCAGGCACCGTCTGTATTGGTGAACTGGTTTTATATCATTAAAGGAACAGTACTCTGAGGTCAAGATTTATTTTAAATGAGAAAGACTCAAAATAAAAAATACTTGGTTCAGCTCTACACTAAATACGATGATTACCAAAATGCTATTCCAATATGCAGAGGAGTATCTTTCTTGGCCACCAAGATGAATACGGATATAAAATATTAAGATCATCTTCATTAAGTATTCAGACAACAATAATAATGGCTAGTGTTGGACTTTGGCCACAAAATCATTGAAGCAAACCATAAAACTATCCTGACAGACATACCTCTAATTACTATAATTATAAAGCGCTCATTCACCATAAATGAACTATTACTTTTATTAAGTAACTCCTCACCTTCTGGCTTTGTTGGTTCTTAGCAGTTTGCTATGTTTGTACTATTCCATCTTATCCACATATGAGCCATCTCTTAAAGGATCACCCCAATTAAATATCTACCTTCTAAGCACCTGTGAGAACTAGATATTTTTGACACATCCTAACACATTTTGAAGCAATATTAGTAGTGTGAGAGAAATAGGATAGTCTATATAACAGAACTTGTACTCTTCATAAGGTCTCACACTGGAATTAAAGAAACTGTCTAGGATAATTTATATACTTTAATGTTAAAAAAAATACATGGTTTCCATCCTCAGTCATGTAGCACCTCAGCCTTTCTCTTGACATTCTTCTATTGGCATCCAGAAGATGAATTAAGTTTTCTGGTGGACTAGTGTCTGTAAGACTTCCCCTGTTTCTCTCCCCTGTGCCGGTAACTGCACTGAGCATAGCGGGACAATTTCTCCATCTTGCTCCATTTCCTCACTTTAATACTATTGAAAATGGTGAAAGTGCTATCGAAAAGGAAAGGATAAAATGTAACATAGTAACATAGTAATTTAAGTTGAAAAAAGTCCATCAAGTTCAACCCTTCTACCTATCATTACAGCTTTTGATCCAAAAGAAGGCAAAAACCCCGAAGGAAGCTATTTTGAATTTTGCCTCCTGGGGGAAAAATTCCTTCTTGACTCCAAGCGGCAATCAGATTTCTCCTTGGATCAATAAGCTCTTTTATTAATGCTTATTCTATTATTTATAGCCCTGTATGTTCTGCTTTTCTAAAAAAAAACATCCAAACCATTTTTAAATGCATCTATTGTGGTTGATAGCACTACCTCTCTTGGCAGGGAGTTCCATAACTTTATTGTCCTAACCGTAAAGAATCCCTTCCCTTGCTGTCTAGACTGGTACACTGGTGGTGGTATATTGCACAATATATAAGAAATAAATTGACACCGTTAATACAAAATACTAAAAATGACAGCAATTACAAATAAATCCACCAATAATTTACATTGGGTAAAAAACTGATTGCGAGAAAAAAAATCTCTGACGCGTTTCACCATCAGGTTTCCTCGGAGGGTCCTAGTTCCCTAGCACAAGAAACTACCTTGAAAGAATGAAGGTTAAGAAAAGAACGAAAAAAAAGGCCAGCAGTAATACTAAAACCCTCCAAAAACTAGAATAATTGTACATAATGTTGGACAATTGTTTATACTATTGCCAGTACAAAGAAGAAGAATTTAGACAAGGGTCAACACTATTATGGAATTTAACTTCCTGGTGATAGCAACCACACAGTGAAAAAAGTGGAGATTATAAAATAACACCACAACACTATAAAGCAACACATTTAAACCAGACATCACTAAGTGGAATCCAAAAAACAGTCTATCATTATAAAAAAAAAGAGTGAAAATGTGTATTTCTTTTGTATTAAAATAAAATTATCTTACCCTATATGAAATCTAAAGCTTCTATTAACTACATGTGGTTTCTTTAAATTTCATTTCCCTGCTCGCATGTGATGCTTGGGAACATGCATATAAACTATTTAACCTATCCTAATGCTTAATTCCTGGGGTTTGCAATAAAATTCAACAGGCCTATCGTTTTCATGTCTCCTAGTGCAGCGTCAGCTCGTCGGTGACCATGAAAAAAAAGTCTAACGCAGATGAGTAAAAATGAGGATAAAAGTCTGAAATAAGATCGGGATAATCAATGTGCCGGCCGATTAGGAGGAGCTAGCATGGCCAAACACATGGATTTAACAGAGCAGGCTCATTCTTAACACTTTTTAGGAAGTAAATAATGAGAAATCAATTCAACGGAAAAACAGATCAAGAACCCTGAATTCTGACACGCCGACACATTTATTGCCCAACGCCATTTCTTGGCTGACCTGAATATTTCTGAAGGTGTTTATTTACTTTCAACACCTTCCAAGGATCAATATTTTTAATTTGGATCCAAGTTATTATTTTTCACATCACAGCGTAGGGGGTGAGGAGTAAAGTGGCTCATATTTTAGTGCTAAAAAGATCGATACGACAGCTTCACCTTCACTGTGGACCGGTGCAGCTGACTGCTGCACATCATAATCAGAGGAGGAGGGTGGCGGGGGGGAATATATATACGGTGGCAGGGAAGGTGGCGTGAACATCTGGTTGGGTGCCGGGGGCTTGAAAAGGAGAAGTCCAGGTTCCTCAATGCTGGGATTATTTTTATTATACGGCTATGAACTTAGACAGTTATGATTTAGCTTATCATGAAAGTCCCAGCGCCCCCTTAGAAAACCAATCTTACTTCTTTCACTTTATCAAGCATGTCTTGTTTTTTTTTTGTTTTTTTACCCAGCTTACAAAGAGGAGTGAAAGAAATGGGTAAAAGGGGCACAGCTTTATCAGTTTGGTAAATCAGATTATATTCTTCATCACAAATGTATTGAAAGTTTTTATTTGTTTAGCACAACTGGGGAACATCTGTAAACTATAATTCATTTTCCATAAATTTCCAAGAAAATTATTCAGCAGCCGAAACCAGCGCTCCACAACCCTTAACCATCACTCATTTACAATGGCGGCTTCATTGATCGTTTTTTTTTTTTTCTCTCGCTCTCTCCCTTCTGTGTGGTTGAGGGCAAGGGAAAAAGAATTACGACTTCAGTGTATAACTGCACTGACATCCACTTCATTTCAATGGTTTAAGTCTGGACTGTCTTTCCCATATCAAACAACAACAACAAAAAAAAGTAAAAAAAAGAAAAAAAAAAAAAGTGATAGAGTGCGGCTTCTCTCTGCTCAGACATCCTATATCAACACTAGGACCTTACCCGCCATTTATATGCTTAAGAATTTGCAACAGATCTTTACAAAACATAAAACATTATTATTGTGTGCAGCATTATGGAACCGCCTGAAGTGCTAAAAGAAATTTATGCCATAGGAAGGATTTCCTCCTTCTAGATCAGAACGAATGGATCAATGCATTAAGATGATGTGAATCATAAAGCTGACAACCATTGGATTAAAAATAGTGTTGACCAGGTAAATGGGCAATATAGAGGTGGATTAAACGGTCATTATACCGAACCAGATATAACCAAGACCTCTGGTTGACTGACAGTGCTGGGAGTTGTAGTAGTGTACCTGAGTTCTGAAATATGTTTGAGTATTTTACATAAAACGCTAAGGTTAATAAACCAAATTAGACAAGCAACTGTCACAATCCTGTAATACAATAGAGTATTGGGTAAAGTAAGGGGCTTTTTCCAGAGGATGGAGGGGCTGGTGCAAATTCCCATGGGGGTGATATCCTGAGCCCCTCTAGTTCCTGATGTAGATCATTATGTAACTATCTAGAGCCATATGTATTGTAATGGGCAGGCTGTATAATGCTGCTCTGTAACTGCCCTGGGCCTTGCCGCAGGCTGAACTTTATGCGACTAGCTCCTATTCATGGAGGTGATTGATCTGACGGTTTATGGCTACTTTGAAGATAAATAAATCAGGTGGCGGAGAATAAAATGTATTGAAATTGTATTCAATGCAGATTGCAGACAACAGTAAATAACCTCTACATGCAAGTCTATGGATGATTGATTTCAATACTGTCATTTAATTTCACTCAAAAGCATTCCTGCGCGAGCCCTGGTGTTAAAATCACTTTATTCCCTTAATGTAAAAGATAAATATATTTTCGGAGAGTGCAGTAATATTTGCTAGCAGGCTGCAAGTCTAGGATTTAATATGGGCAAACCTTGAATACGCTCTCAAATGGATCGTATACTTTCTATAGAAGAAAGACCTATTTACCCATAGGTAATGGGAGATATTAAATGACACCAATACTATATATATATATATATAATTTTCCCATTATTTCAAAAATATTCGTGTGAAAATGTCTTTAGTAATTGGGGAAGCACTATGCCTGCTGCTCTCACTTGCACAAATGCTACATGTATCCCTTTATCTCTGTTCCTATATAGATATATACCATGTGCTCCTCTATTTATTTTTGTGCACGTGCATTGCTATTCTCCTTTTATTCCAGGATCATAAGAGAAAGCAGGAAAAGTATGTAATTGAGAGTTGGATGCCGGGGTGGGGGGGGGGGGGGGTGGGGGGGGGAGTTGGGAGTTGGGGGTGGGCGGGTGACCTTGCCCAGCCGATAAACTGTAAAACACTTCTTCAGGGTACTTCCTCTAGTATAAAAAAAAACAAAAAACCTTAAGAGGAAATAAAGAAATAGGTATCACCCTTTTACCTGGAATAGGGCAGGAACAACACATAGGGGAGAAGGGATAAATCTGTTTCGGTGTTTGAGATTTTACATTTTTTTTATCTGTAGTGTCCCTTTAACAGTGATGAACCCTAACCACATCTAACACACATACTGATCCTCCAACACAAATACTAACTGACTAACAGATAGACAATTATATGTTGGGCATCCGATTGAAAAAACAAAACTGGATGGCTACAGCGTATTCCCCCCTTGACAAATCAACAGTATCCGACCTCTCACTACTTTATACATTAGCTAATGTGTGTTTTTCACGCAGACAAATCATCAGACGAGGAGTCCTTTAATTTTTCAAGCTTCGCTCCGGCAGTAAAACAAGACAACTGCTAAAATTATAGGAGAATAAATTTGTAATTTCTCCCTCATTTAGCCATTTCTGAAGCCGAAGCCTAGTTAAGTCATTAAAGTTATGTCCTCCTATCGATGTGCTAAGCCTTTCAAGGGATAAATAATGTGTATTCTATACTCCTCCATGTGGCCAGTTAAATTAGACACATTATATCTGAGCAGTTAGAGTACACTGATCAATAGTCTCTTGGACGGCCCTTTAAAACAAAGTGAAGTGCTTTCTCTGATATTTAGTACTAATCCACAGTCAGGAGATATTCGGGTGGGGGCGGAATGTAATACAACGCTCGGGATTTGATCTCTTTTAACCTTCAGGTAATCCTGTGCAAAGGAACCTGAATGCTGGAATGGGGGAAGGAGTCACCTTTCTTAAATGCCTATCCCAGTCTGCAAGATCTGCTCTGTGTAAGAACAATTTATCTCCCAATCGGAACCTAAAAATCCACCACATTTTGTAAGATTGATTTATTCCTCACAAATGTTCCCATTCAGAGATTCAGTGTTCTGACTACTTTAACTGAACCACTTTTCCAAACCTGTATTACTACGGATTCATTCAGGATAATACATGCATCAAATTCCCCTACGCACATAATGGGCAAGATCCACGAGTGAAGGCTGATGGTAGAATAGATTGGGGGGGAAAAAAAAAAAAATTCGGAACAAAGAATGAAAGCGAATCTCAAGGGGGAGAATTAGTTTTGAAACCACTATATGCGTGAAGAAAAGGGTACAAAAAGGAGGTATGTTCTAAAAACCATAAAGTCAGCAAATACTGAAATTAAAAATCGCAAAGGCATAAAGCTTTATATCTTGCTAAACAGATTTCTATACAGGAGTAAGAAATTGTCTAATCCAATGTATAGGCATCTTTTTATCCTATACAAAGTGATACCACATCATTTTGACATGACTGGAACACTTTAATTAACTGGTTCCCCCCTGGACACACATAGACTCTACATTCTGCAGGAAGGAGCATGCGTAATCTATTTGTGTTTAGAAGAAAGACTCACAGATTGGAGAACCCTAACTGTACACCTGGTAAGAAAAAACCTATAGTAGATAGTTTATTATGTCTTTGGGATACTTTGGTGCATTTTTGAAATGATTAAAATGTTGCATTTTTTAGTTACTTCCAGGCTCAAGTCAAATGCTGATAGCGAGGATGATGGTCAGTAAAAGCGAATCGCTTCATTTTTATCAATAAATGAAACCTGTTCACAACAGATATTCTTAACATGCTGTAGAAAGGCAGGTCCATCTACAAGTTGGAGGTGTCAATTATATTGTTTAATAGTAAACTATAATTAGAGCTACACTATTCTACACATGGGGTCAAATCATACAATGAAATCAAACTCACCAAGATTCTACCTGCATAATGTGAAATGGTCATCTCACCTGGAACTCACCTTTTACTGAATTACCATCGTAATCTAAATAATAATAACAATGTTAAGAAAAACAGGACCAATTCACATCCCGGGAACTGAACTATTTTTTTACTGAATAAGAACAATTATAAATTAACATAAATGGTCTTTTTTGACACTGGTCAACTAAATGTTCATGTTATTTAATTCTGTACACCATGTAACAGGTTTAACTAGTTCAAGAAAAGACAATTGTAAAGGCAAACGATGCATGTTTCCTGTCCTACCTGATCGTTAAATGTGAGTTTTTAAATCACATAATAACCATTTAATAATAACATTATAACTGTACCACTTTGTGACTCTGACCCAGCCCAGTGTACTGCACATCCGTCTGACACACAAACGTTTACAGGGTTAAGTGCATAAAATTACAGTCATTATTCTGATATATTTAAAATATTATAATATCATTAGGTATAGAACATTTTCACATGAGCCACTTTAACAAGCAACATGAGATTGTAAAGTAATAATAAAAAAACAAAACAAACAAAAAAAAACCACCCACAAACCTGTTAATCAAAATAACGAAGCAATGGGAGTACTGGCAGAGAGGAGGTTACTGTTCTGACAATAATACATAGCAGGATTATTTCCAAACATCAATAAAGTCATTATCTGCCATCAGCAAACAGTATTCAGATATATGCTACGTCAAGTCATGGAACACTTATTTATGATTCAATTAAAATCCTTTAGGCCAACACATTAGGTGCTTCTCTAAAGTGTTTTTCATTAAGTCTCCGGCAATTAATGTCAGATTTTAGGCACAGCTTTCTCGCTGTGTGTAGCAGTGGTAATTTACGCACCACGAAAATGGATGGCGATTATCCGTGGTCCCCAAAATAAATGTATATTTATATTATACACACACACAAACACTATATATTATACTGAAAATACTCCACAGACCTTGAACTCTGAACACAGTGCATTGTATTATAGAAACCATGATATAAATGTACTCTCAGGACTTACTTTAAATATCTGTCAATACAGAGTTTAAACAATGCTGATTATTATAATATGTCTCTGTCTATATATCTGTATCTATGTTTACATACACACATACATACATACACACACACACACACACACACATTGCCTACAACACTTTTATAGCTAATTGTTACCCTAAACACAGGCTAGATCAGGAATGGACACAGCTGTAGCCCTTCAAATCCTGAACAACTTACAACACTCTCAGCCAACCATGGGCATGCAAGTCAACCAATTAAAATGAGAAAACCCTGCAACGGTAACCTTAAGAGTTTTTATACTGTGAATGCAGACCAGAACATATAGTATGTATTACACCAGAGAGTAATATCTCAGAATTTACCATAGCATATTATAGAATGGATGACTCGCTATATGACATCACAATCTTCAGCCACTGATATATAGCAGCAGGGGGTGGGAGGATTTGCAGGTAGTGTGAGTGCACCCAACAATAAATTTAAAATAAAATAAAAAATAACTTAAAAAATTATTTAACCCCAAAATACTGTTATTTAGCACCGGGCTGTGGGCAATTTGTCACCAAAGGACAAGGAAGTCACATTATACTCACAGAGTGAATCATTTCATTTGATTTTGTATCACGTGTGTTACAAGTAAAAATTCTAAGTTTAAAGGACAAATGTCGGCCAAAAAAAAAAATTATGTTTACTTGAAAGAGTGTGGGCATTTTAAATGTGGAGCACCGTTCGAAAGATATTCACATTTGATTTAGAAGCTATCAAATACTTCTGCCAGGTTTTTTTTTTTTTTTTGCAGCCTGGCAGCACCGATTGGTGTACAGAATCAGCCAAGCTGAACACACGTCCAATGGGGCAGGACATGATCACCTCCTTGCAGGCGATTGGCTGTGTGCCACTCATGTGACATGCGCACACACCAATGACGGAGAGAGACCATCTCTCTCTGAAGCCACGGAGCAATGCTCCCTGAGATGGAGCCTGCAAAGACGTGGGATGAATATCTTTTGATAAGTGCACAATAAGGGAACTTCTGCCTCAAATATTTTAAAAAAACAAAACAAATAAACCTTGTTTTACTTATTTTTTAAATGGCATGTGGAAAGTGTGCATTTGTTGTATTAAAACAATATTTTATCATTTGTATTTGTTCAAACTAAGTGAAAAAGCTTTGCAGTCATTCTTTTTAATAACAGTGTCAATAAAAATATTTTTGTCAGTTGCCAATCTTATTATAGATTAAATATTTGCAGGAAAACAAAAGTCAACATTCAATGACTCTCAAAACCACTGCAAATGTGTTTCAAGTTCCTCCTATAATTAACCTTTTACCATGTGAGGCAAACCATGCCACTAGTCTATGAAGTCAACCTGTGATGCCTGTGTAACAGTATTATTGTTGAAATATACTGCCACCATGTGGCAATAAAGATGAATGCATTATCTAAAAAACAAAACCCCAGCTAGGTTAGGACTTATTAAAACATCACTGAGTGTATAAAGTTACAATGATGACAGTATTAAAAGCTGTAGACAGGTGCCCCTATGACAGTAGATTTCCCACTTCCAGGCAAGGGAAGTATACCCTTTTATCTAATTGGATACTGAGCAGAGGTTTGGAAGGGGATGAAGAAAGGAGGTTTTATTAATAGAATAGAATAGAATAAAAAAAATAAAAAAGCAATAAAAGTCCAAATTTTATTAGTAACTCAATAAAAAAGCTAATTTATTTATACATATAAAGAGATGGTGAGACATACGTGCAATAAATAAATCAAAATTAAAAGTCAGGGTTCATGTGCTGGAGGAAATCATGGAACACATGTAATAGTGATTTCTCACACTGGTTATGGGGTAGTCAGCTTTAAATAGGCATTAAATCAAGTAACCAGTAGTAATGAAAGAATTACACAAATAGGTGTTCATTTAAACAGAGCTCAGGAGAACAGTATCATCTGCATTGTTTGAGTTAGAATCCCTGAGGGTTTTATAGTAGGTGCACTGTCACTTTAAGGTTTTACTGTTGGTTCTCCCATGTAATAGTTAAGAACATGTACCCAATGTTTATATATAGCTTTAGCCAGTAATGTATACTAGTGATTATAGTTAATGCACACTGGAGTACACTGCCACTTTAAACATTGCTGTGACAGAAAATAGTGTGCAGACTGTTTTAACACCAATATGTGCTGCTATACATACTTATTGCTGTAACTCAGGAACAAATAGCTACATAGTGTTATTCTAAGTTAAATATAACAGACCGCTTTTTACTACTACAACTTCACAGTGCCAGAATCCCAGGCTGGATAAGCTACTGCTTAGTAAATGATAGGCATAGTAGTGAGGCTAATTAACTCTTCACTGAGCTGATTGTTCCAGATAGTAATTGGAGAGTATTTTGCATCGATGCCCTAGAATCCTGGGCTGTATACAGAGTTGCTTCATCAAGTAGAAGAGTTTGTTTAATCAGGCTTGTTAACTAATGTTGAGCCTATTCTAAAACGGCTAAGGTAGTGGTTATTAGTCAGTGCATGTGTTATCCTCTCATGTGTCCCCGCACCTAACACAACCAAAGGAGTGGGGAGCTAAAGTCAAGGAAATTCCTTTAACCCCTTCCCGCTTGTAGGACGTTCCATGCCGTCCTACTTTTTAGTGCCTCGAGGCTTGTAGGACGGCATGGAACGTCGTACATTAAACAGCTCATTGCGGCCCCCGCTATGAGCTGTGTGCGGACCCCAATGCAGGGACTTGCAGCAGGGTCCCCACTGTCAGATGAGGCCACTTTGAGTGGCCTCACTCGGACACAGAAAATAGAGCTGACGCTCAAATTGAGCGTCGGCTCCATTTTACCGTAAAAACCCCCGCGATGAGCTGTACTGAGGATCCCGCTGCAGGGACTTGGAGCGGGATCCCCAATGTCAGATGAGGCCACTTTGAGTGGCTTCAGTCTGACTTAGGAAATGTAGCGAACGCTCAAACAGAGCATTCACTACATATCCGGCATCCCTCCCAGGTTTGGGCAAGCCTCCGTGATGTCACACGTGACATTATGAAGTATCGCGGGATGCCGGCAGGGACCAACAGGGTCTATAGAGACCCTGTTTGGGTCCCTGCTTTCGTGTTCCTGGCTCCGATCAATTCATGATCGGCAGCCAGGAACACACAGACGTCGGATGGTGCTTTGGTCGTTAAGCATCATCCGAAGTGAAGTGTTAATCTGACGTCTGACAGTGAAAATCTCTCAGTTACAGGCGCCCCACCTCACTATAAATAAGCATCTTCCTATCACATACAAATACAACAATTTGTTCCTGCCTGTCCTCTTATGCAATCCAAAAATCTTTTTCTTTTTACTGGCCCATAGCAGTAAGCACAATTATTCTGTAAAGATTTAAAGTTAGCACTGCCCCTGCACAAAACCAAGTCAGGAGTCCTACCTGACCTACGTTTCACTGCTTCTATGCAGCTTCCTCAAAAGCATCAAAGCACATGTCCTGATGACACTGCTTTTAAATACTGGAACTCAAGGTGCTGATTGGTTCTGAAGTGTTGTAATCTGATTGGTCCTGAAAATCTGTAACCCGAGTGGTCAGAGTAATGATGTAGGAGGCTGAATAATGAGTTCAGTTGATACATGGAGGGAGAAAGTGGATTGGAGATAAAGAAGATGAATAACAAGTTTGATGACAGTACTAGAATCAGAATGTTGATGCAAAATAAGTATAAGCCAAGCGGTAACATAAAATACACTATGTGGGACTGAATCTCAAAACTTATACCAAATTAAATAAAGTAACCATCCCATGTGTAACAATAACAAAACTTTTACGAGTGGCAGATAAAAAGATCCAACTAGCAAAACATACACAACTATAGCCACAGACACATTGGCTTATAGCTCACTATGTATCATTAATGTTGCAATAAAAAACTTATACAGTGTATAACAAGATAACCGATATTCCAGCATGAACTTGGGGCAGTGTGGGTGTGGTTAACATACCTTGTAATTACTATGCAAAGAGCTTACTCCAGACTTAGCGATGGACAAGTTGTAAACTAGACAGGAAGTCTGGATTCGGATGTAGCCTCAGCTTGGGTACAGTCAGTTGGATTAAAGAGAGCTGCTGAGTTCATCTAAATTTGGTGTGAATTTGCTACCAGTTGCTTCTCCATTGAAGGGAGTGGAGACTCTTTCTGCTCCGCAGCAAACATTGATTTGGCCAGGGAGACACAGGTAAGTTGCTATTATGCAGTTTATTATAGTCTTAAGCTATATATTATATGGTAAGTCTTAAGGACATGGAAAAATGTACTGTTCTTGATGAAATAAACCAATTTGTGTATTATAATGGTCCATTTGTGCCATTGTCATAAATAGTTTTACCCAAAGAGCTAATAAATAATATTTAATTCAATACAATCAACATTAGAGGTCCTGGATATATAGTGTGTACATCGAAGCTGTAGAGGCTTTTTTTAAATGTTGCCAGTCCCTATTGGTTTATACTAGATTATTTTAGGAAAATTAAGTCCTGTGAAGTAGGATGAGATCAACTGACCAAAGAAACTCTGGGATATTGTAAAATACCTTCTATATCTATTGTAATGGGAATAGGAACCTTTTGAACTATTGGTTTTAATCTTAACCCTAACTCGTACCTAATGTGCTTACATTGCTGGATTACATATCCCACCGCTCCATTCCAATGTTTGAGTTCTACATTAAGGTTCTTTTTATGAAAAGCATATACCTAAGAAAGCTTTACAGTCTTCAAACATAAGTTCTTAATTAAAATGGACCGTCATATTTTGTAGAGCTTACAGTGGGTTAAACAAAAATATAAAAGCGTTAAGGGGCATTAGATATCAGTTGTACATGAACAAAAATACGATAACATTCTAAAACTAGAAAAGCTACAATTTCTGGGGAAATTGTGTGAAGTGTTCTTGCTTCCACCAGTCGTCTACAACTGGAGTGGGCGGAGTAACTGGGTGGAGTGGCTTGAATAACTGTTTCGCCACAAAAACTACGATATTTCGTGAACCATTCGGCGAAACGTTCCACAAAGTAATAGCACACCAATCGGGAACATTCCGCACCGGTATATTACTGTGTATGTAGTGTAAAAACTGTGGGAGGAGTTAGGGTGGTAAATTTGGCTATAATAAGAATAAGAATATATATGTGAGATAATATTAAGTGGTCTTGCTATGCAAGAACAATTAATAAGTGTGCCACAACACACCCCTCAATGCGTCATTTCCATCAGGTACATTGAGAGATGGGATGAATGTATAATCATCCATAATTTATTTATAAAGTATTTTACCAGGAAGGATACACTGAGGTTTCTCTTGTTTTCAATTATGTCCTGGACCCACAAACATTGCATTGTTACAATAAATTAAAAACAGATATTAAAATACAAAAATTTACAAATTTAACACAGAACAGGAACAGGTAATGAATATAATCAATCATGATTACAATATCCATTCTGTATTAAGATATATTGACAGAGATCTCAAGGGATTTTAGATTGGGGGAAGATTTGATGTTTATTCCACAATTGCAGTGTACCACAGGAAAATGCAGATTGGGCCTTTTTTTTAGTATTGTTGTATCGTAAATAAAGTGCTGATACTGGATCGGAGGCTAGAGGAGGTGGGAACACCTGGGGAGAGCATTCTACTCAGGTAGGATGGGATCTTCTTATCAAGTGTGTTTATACATCTGCAATGAATCTTGACAAAGTGCCAGATTTGAACATAGGTTTAACCATCATGGAAAAGGGCTATGGCCTTCTACTACAAAAGAAAACAGACCAAAAAAAATGCACATCCAATACAGAAGCTGTCCATTTGTGTGTCTGTACAGAGACACTGCTGTAACCGATTATCCTGCACCTTCTTGAGAACATAATTGGCTCAATACCAAGTTCTGAAATTAAGCTGACCTTCCTTTTCTGATGCTGTGTCAAAGTTGGCAGCTGAGCTGCAAAGTATTACACAAAAGAGAAATGATGCTGCCAAGAGCTGAAAAATACTCCACAAATATAGACTCCCTTACATCACCCCTTTAAATAATGGAGTATAAATTATATCCTGGTGCAATATGGTCGGCTTCTCTACCTGTGATTTCTTCTATCACCAAAATGACTGGTACAATAATCATGTATCAGGGCAAAAAGAAATCGAATATTGTGCGGGTTATGTATAATGTTAACTTCTGGGCAAAGTTCTAAAAGTTATCTAATCAGCAGGACCATTCCATTGGTTTCCATGGTGACTTGATCAATTTTAGAATGTATACACATACATACATTAATCATATAAGTATACAGCTATATACATAATCTGACCACTTTCAAACACTAACAATTATAATGGATTATTTCACAGAAAAAAATGGATGTAAAGCTTATTGAACACTTAATTGTAGCTATCTGGCCAACACTTATACATTCCATAAACACCCCCTGAAGATCCTCTTTTCCCTCAATAGAACCATTGGCCGAGAAACAAATGACTAAGCTCGCTAGGATCACTGGCTGTTCTATGCTCTGTGGAAGACAACACATGCCAATGTGGCATGATTCTGCTTGCCAGGATGATGGCATTCTCCATGTTCAGTGCAGGAAGTCATTGATCGAACCTGCTAGATGGCATCTTTGAGATCAAGATGGCATAAATCCAGCCATGGAATCTGCCTCTTATTCTCCACTGCCCCTCCATTTGAACATTTGGAAGAAGCGTTAGATCATCGCTGATGAGGATGCTCCTAGTGGCCCCGTACTCTATGTTTTATGTAGACTAGATGGTAAATAGGTCGGAGCCACAGGTCTTGCCTGAGGCAGTTTCAACATTTGATCCCACTAAAAAAAATATTTTTCTGCATTTTTTCCCCAGAACCTCACTTTGAATCAGAGCAATGCTGGCACCTCAAAGATTGCATACATTGGCTATCCAAATATCCTTTAGCTGGCCTCTAATAGGGTGGATATTTAGAAAATTGGGCAGCCTAGATGGACCGAATGGTTCTTATCCGCCGACACCTTCTATGTTTCTATGTGGAAATATAACTCACCGCTAGGAGAAAGCAGCCACTATGGCCCATTTAACTCACAGTTTTTAATTTATAAGGGATTGTAGGAAGGAATGTCCAGTTCCTTGGGTTCTAGAGGGCATGGTCATGGGCAGCCCAGACTGGCCTTTCTAAGCAGAGCATCTGCAATTAGGACCTCATAATGAATGTCCCTTTGTCTTCTGGGACTCCTTTTCACTCCTTTTCATTTTAATGTAGGGTTACCACACAAAAAATGCCACAAATGACTATCCATAAAGTGGACAAAAAATCCATGTATAAACTTCCCTTATAATAAAGCAAATGTGTAGTTAAAATGTTCATCACATCTCAACTCGCCTGAGAGCTGACCTTTAGTGACCTCAGTATCTTTACAATGAAATCCATAATACTATCTCAAAACTTGTATTTAAATAACAATTACAAGGGCACATAGTTTGTCCTTTACAATTTATATCACTTTCCTCATAATAGATCACAATTAGTTAAAAATAACTCAAGTAAAATAACTTTGGTAAAGTTCGTATGTAACCAAACATCGGTAATCTCTAGAATTCTACCTCCCTCTGCTGGTACTCCCAGGGATTCCTTAAAAAACACACACACAATAGAAAACGAAATATACTGAGCAAATTAAAACAGCACATTTAAGAAAGCTCCTTATGCAATTTGCAACATACATAAATTATTATTCCTTTCCTCCTCCTCTAGCCAGACATGTGGTCACATAACTGTTGGTGATCTGCACGCCCTTACTATCACATTTTACACTTAAAATTATTGGCTTTTAATTAACAGAAAGATATTTATTAAAAATGCCTTACGTAGGGCAGCAAAGTCATATGCATGCCAGTCTTTTGGTGTCCGATTATCTTAAATAGAAGGTTTTAGTGATAACTAATGATAGTCTACTTATTCCTGAATTAATCAATCATCGCCTTATTCGTATTTAACATTTTCAGTGCCAGAAACGTTTGTAGCACGCCCCTCTGGATCTCTAGAGGTTAAGTAGCTTCAAAAGGCAATTAAATTATGTCTCTGTAAATCTTTTTTTTTTTATTTTTTTTTATTAAAACTTAACGAAGAGAATTGCTACAACTAATAAGCCGAGAATAATCAACCCACTTCACTCAGTTCTGGGAATGTGCGGATATTTTCTGAGACCAATTAGTATTCTCGACAATTTTTATGTCCAATAAATCCAATTCAATTTCCTTTTTCAATTAATGGCCAATTAACAGAACTTGACTCAACTAAAATTATTACTGAAATATCATTAAATCGAGCAAAAATTAACATCACCTTTTAGTGTTATTTAAAATAGAAAATAATCTGGGGGGCGGGGGGGGGGGGCGCGCGAAATAATAATATTTAAAATTCCGCAAACGGCTACCTTATAGATTATAAATGACTAGTCCTCCCATGCAGATTCACATGAGTGAAGTTTTAAATATGTCAAATCAAAAATAGAGCATGAGCTTTCAAAAAATTGGAACGTCCTGGATCCGCACACAAGCCACACCCCCTTTGAACATGTGTAGGCCCTGTCACTGTTGGTAGGGCACGGTGCATGCTATATATTTACCAATTATTATCTTTAACTGTGAGCACTTATGGACAGCACCATACATAATGAAGGACTGCACTTGTATCACTGCTGTCCAATCAAAAACACATCCAAAAATGGCTGGAAAGTATTAGAAATTGGGCAACTGTTGGAAAAAAATTATGTTTAATTGCAAGATTGCAACTGTAGACATTTTAAATAGAAATGTAAACAGAGTACCTTAGTGAGCCCTGTTATCAGGTGGCAGCCATGTTGTTTAGAATCTTGGGTCATATGAGAAAGATATATCTCCAGCTAACCCAACATTCTAAACATGTCAGCCTCCTGAAGGAGCTGTATGGAGTAAGGAGGCTTTTATTAAAGCATTTCTATTTAAAGTACCCTTGATGCAATCTTTCAATTAAACATCACTTTATTATTGATTTCTGCCATATTTACACAAACCCACGCACACAGTGTTACAGACTTGGTTAATGCTATCCAATATATCATTTATATGTTAAAAATGTGCAAACTATACATCTACTTTTGCTGAATTTGTGTTTCACAAATAACATTAGCAATATGGAAGACTGCATCAATATGGCATAAAACTTTAGTTTCAATATATTTAATATAACAATTTACAATTCTTGAGTAGTTTTACAGAGGCAAAACAAAGAACTGGAAAATGAACGGTGCTAGAATAGTAGCCCTACAGGATTAATATTAGTATATCAGACTAGTCCCACTCTGGACGATGAACGCACCAACCACAGACGTACATTTCGGTCTACATTGGCCTTGTCAGTGTGGGATGGCTGGTGTCTCTATATGTGCAGCGAGCCAGGGACCCACGTCTGGGCGTACCCCAATAACTCACAGAGACAAAACAAAAAACTGGAATCGCCATTTCCCTGAGAACGGACAGAGCTAAAATAGCCAGCGCTTCAGGCTGGAACCTACTCAGAAGGGGCATCACTGTTTTTTTGCTCGCTTGCACCATTACAGAGGAATCGTCTCCATGACCACAGTATTATAAAAGAAAGGAGACAGCGCTTAAAATAAACTCCAGAAACAGAAAATTACTGTATAACAATGAATTTATTACAAATCACAGAATAAAAAAATGTGTATACGTACGAAACAGAAATTCCAGTGCCACTATGAAGTATAATACGAAGCTGGTCACAAGGACAAAAATAGTAAAATATAAATTAGCATATATAAATGATAGTATTAAATACAAACAAAAAAATGGGGAAAAAAGGGATGTATATACCAACTCTTGCCCACTGTTTGTAGTTCACCTGGCCAGGTAATTGAACATCCTCAAAAGAAAGCGATATAGCACTAGCACACAGAACCCCCAACAGGACGCGTATCAGACTTCCTAACCTACCCAAACCTCCTCTGCATGAGGGATATAGAAACCACAGGCATACGTTTCGGCCTTCATTGGCCTTGTCAGTGTGGTATAGCTGGTGGCCCACTAGGCGCAGCGAGCAGTTGTTTTACATTGAAATTAATTTCATTGTGGGCCTCAAACTTCAGTGACATCTAATAAAGAGAACTTGGAGAGATAGGACCGCGGCTACAGCACAGTACTACATTTTTTACACTTTATTTCAAGTTTTTAGGAGACAGGAAGAGATGAGGGAAAACTGAAAAGGCAGAGTTTTTTTTTTTTTTTTTTTAAACATAGGGTGGCCACCTTTTCTATAAAAAAAACTATTAAAAAAAAGACTAAACATTGGCCTCAAGACAATTTTTTACCGGCCGTCAGGTAAAACACCAGCCAGGTGGCAACTCTAAGTTTACACAAGGCAGTATTTATTGACATTTTTGTTCCTCAAACATTGTTGGTTGAATTGCTTTTTAATAGAAGCCTACACATAATCATTGCTCATACAGAGTGTAGCTTTACCTAGACATATGGGTGCATGCGAACGGTGAGGTTTATTTTCCACTATGTGGAAAGTCTCTAAAAAGGTTATCAGTTACACTATAAGCAGTAAAACTGGACATCAAATGAATAACAGAGTTACAGAAAGATTGTAAAAACGCGGCGCTATAATCCACTGTACCAGCAGATGGCGCATTTGTTATGTTTTGAACTAAACACACATGTATTGAGGAACAGGATGTATATAGGTTTTGTTTCTGGCAGCCACACTGCAAGTTAAGGTTCCAGATTTGTGTGTGTTGAAGTCATATACAGTAACAATTCAAGTGTATCTAAATATTAACAAATCAGTAAATTTTATACACAAATCAACCAATCTTAAAGACAAACTGCACCCTATAGCTCTCCAGTGGAAACATACAATGTGTGGACAGATAAGAACCATTCGGCCCATCTAGTCTGCCCAGTTTTCTAAATACTTGTATTAGTCCCTGAACCATATCTAGGATAGCCTTGTCCCTATCCCACGCATGCTTAAACTCCTTCACTGTGATTACCTCTACCACTTCCACTGGAAGGCTATTCCATACATCCACTACCTTCTTAGTAAAGTAATACTTCCGGATATTACTTTTAGATTTTGCCCCTCTAATTTGAGACAATGCCTTGTTGTTGTTGTAGTTGTTCTTCTTTTAAATATACTCTCCCCCTTTACTGTGATGACACCCTACAGCTCTCCTGTTGAAACTGCACCCTATAGCTCCCCTGGGGAAACTGCACCCTATAGCTCTCCTGTGGAATCTACGCCTTATAGCTCTCCTGTGGAATCTGCGCCTTATAGCTCCCGAGGGGAAACTGCACTCTATAGCTCTCCCGTGGAAACTGCACCCTATAGCTCTCCCGTGGAAACTGTACCCTATAGCTCCCCAGGGGAAACTGCACCCTGTATGATCTCCTTCCAACTTGTTTAATATATGTATGTATGTATTTATTTTGACTCTACTGTTATATGTGTAACTCTGTGTAACTCCATTCTGGACTGGGTCCCCAGGACATACTTGAAAACGAGAGAAATCTCAATGTATTCTTCCTGGTAAAACACTTTCTTAATAAAATAAAAATAAAATAAATAAATGCTTTGCAGTTCTAGGTGATGCACAAGGCATGTTTTGTAGACCTCCTTATGCAGGTAGGGTCCATGTGATTGGCCAGTTAGGTTGCAAAGCCCTAACGAAAGATCAGTATTTAAAGGGCAGGAATATAATTTCAGTCAGTCGCCGCTGTTTCAGGAGTAAACCTCCTCCATCCTTCCCGTTATTATTATCATTATTATTATTACTACATCTAAGAGCTTAAATAAAAAGTTAGGAATATCAACAAAACGCAAAAAGCATTGTAACATGGCCATTTATTTAATACGTCGGAAGGAAACCCACATCAGTTTAATTATTTTACTCCCACTTTAAGATTAAACAAAATCCAAATTTTATGTCTGTGTCTACACAGCCAAACATGATGTTCAAAAAAAAAAATCATACACGGAAAGCTTAGAGGAAAAATATTAAACAACAAAATGAGAAGAAATCCGATTTAAGACAAACGCTATGCTCCTCTCTCCCCATCTCCAGCACCTGTTAGATTTCCGGTGATAAGACAATAATAAAACTCTCATGCAATAAACGGCAAAGAGGGGTGGGGGGTGTTTCTTGATAGTAGAAGTCTAATTTGCAACAAACATCACTCAAATGTTATGAATTTAATTAGCAGAGCATGGGAACTGAAATGACTATTATTAATAATGGAAAGCTGCCAAAAACTCTAATAAAATAAAAATTACACTCTGCAGTCAGAATGACCCACAACAAAATGAATGTACGGATTCCATCCTTACTGGAAAGACAGTCTATTGTACTTGTAAGTAGGGTTGCCACCGGCCTTGGTACTGTCTCCATAGACTTAACATTGGCCTGAAGCCAATTTTATACCGGCCTGCTGGTAAAATACCGGCCAGGTGGCAACCCTACTTGTAAGTCTGAGACCTGTTGTATTTTTAGTTTCTAAATAGAGAGACTGTCAATCCATTGAACTGGCCAGAAGCCTGACAGACACTGTGTAAATAAAGTGTGCCACGAATAGTCTGTGTTATGAAAGCCTAACTTTCTACAAGAAAATGTGGCCAACAATCTGGCCAAAGGAGCAAAACTATTTTAGCATTAAAAAGACATAGAAGGTGTATGAGCACACATTCTGTGATATACATAGAGGCCACATTCTGTGATATACATAGAGCACACATTCTGTGATATACATAGAGGACACATTCTGTGATATACATATAGGAAACTTTCTAGCAACTATCCTTTTTAGTGAATGAAGCTGATGCAAGACCAAAATGCAAACCTCAGTTAGCCTAGAGTCTAGACTAACTGGAGTTTGCATTTTGGTCTTCCATCAACTTCATTCACTAGAAACCTTTGTACTACACATAGGCCATAATTAAAATTGTCACCTTGCAGTTTAATGCCTTAGGCATTTGGCTTAGGTTATCCTTTCTAGCATGTGGTCCAATTATCCCGTTTTACGTGGCACAGTGTCAATTCAGGACTGATGCGCAGGACTCAAGTGAAGAGCTTTGTGCAGTTTCGGTTGCCTTGGTGAGTGGCGGAGCTGACACTACCCCTAACAAGCAACATCCCTTGGTGTCCTATGTTGCCTGTCGGACATTTTGGGAGGTATGTTGTAGATGGACCAGTCCTCACGCTGAAAGTATCTAAAAGATGTCTGGAAGATACACTTACACCTAAACACTCCAGCAATTCATAGTGTTCTCTGGACACCAATTACTGAGCCCCGTTGTGTGGCGTGGAGGTGCATGGATTTCTTGATACAATTACATACAGAATAAAGCAAAGTGGCAGTGGTAGGGGTGTGAACTATAAAGTACCCTAGGCTATTACACAGGATACCTAGCAATATATGGTGGTCTGATGATGGGAAGCTGCAAGCAATAGAGCGCCACTCTTTGCATCTCCCCCTGCAGTGAATAAAGTGTGATGTCACAAGGGATGCAGACCGTTATTTGGTATGCTGACTAGACCCTTTTAGTTTGCCTCTTCTCAAGGTCGGCATGTACCAGGGATAGACACCGCCAATGTTCATGGTAGACATTTACTGCAATGTGGGATGTACAACTTAATGATGTTATATGGACCATCACAGACACTGGTGTCCTCTTACAGACACTTTGCCCACCCCTGATATGTACGATCAGGAAAGGGAATACGTTGATGATAATAATAATAATAACAAAAACAATACGTTTAAAGGGACTGTATCACCTA
Source organism: Pelodytes ibericus (assembly GCA_036172795.1). Classification (NCBI taxonomy): domain Eukaryota; kingdom Metazoa; phylum Chordata; class Amphibia; order Anura; family Pelodytidae; genus Pelodytes; species Pelodytes ibericus. The sequence continues at coordinate 58,597,828 of CM069867.1, forward strand.
AACATTATTTTTACTGTGCATGCAGAGGATAAATTATCTATACACTGTGTTGGCAAAACGGTTTTAAATGTGTCTGTGGGGTCTGCAGATCATGACCTCTGCTGTGGCCCAATATGCAAATTACACATTTACCAGTGAAAAGCAGTTCATTTGCATATCAGGCCACAGGTGATGTCATAAGCAGGAGACTCCACAGACACAAAAACTGATCTTTCTCCTAATTTAGGCATTCGCTTGCAATTTTGCTAACCCAATGTATAAATCATTTTCAATAATTTTTGCATCCTCTATATGCACAGTAAAAACAATGTTTAGATGATACAGTCCCTTTAATTGTAAAAATGGATGGGGTTGTTACAGCTAAAAAAAAAAAATCCTGCATAGATGTGATGATCACAAATGTAGCAAATGTTTCTCATGGCTATTAGGCAAATGTAAAGATATTTTTTAAAGAATAGATTAATTGTACTTAAAAAGGATCACCGTTGCCACATCCTTAGAAAAGTACACATTCAGTTAAACCCCACCCTCTCTCCAGACTGCTGCCCCAGTAATAAACTGATTTACAATAAAACAATTCAACTGTCACAAAACCAGCACCCAATCAGTGAGAGCACAGGTGCATGCTGGGACACATTATATTCTACAAAGGAAGTGCAAATGTGTCTCTAAAAATACCTTAAAAGCAGCGGAACTGCTACAAATAAATAAAGGTGGCAACGTCTCCGTTAGGACACTTCCACGGGTGAAATTATACTTGTTTTTCAATCTACATTTATCGGTAAATGCCATACGAGTACATCACCCAGGAGGAAAGCCCTTACCGTGAAGTTCTCTTGCGATTTGTAGTTCTCGTCCAGGTAAACTCTGGCTCGGTTGTATTCTTTCATAGCATCACTTGACAGCAGGTCTCTGCAAGGAACCAGAATGCAGGAAAATAAAACAGAACCAGAATGATTAGAATGTCATCAAACTGCACATCACTATAAAGCTAATTGGGTTCAGCACCAGTACATTTTGGAAATCCCCCCAAACTAGATAGAATGGCTAGTTGGTAAGATCGGGGCTAATCCCAGATATGCAATTCATCTACTTGAGTAAAGTTGTGGGGTTCAACGGCTTCTTTCTAATTTTAAAAACTCTGATGTTACTATGCTATATCTAATTGGCCTAATTAATATACTTATCTACACTTTGATCCCCCTGGCTATTAAAAATTACTCATATTATTTCCATAGTTGCCAACATCGGCCCTGTTTCAAGGGATACATATTTGTTCCACATGCTACAGAAAGAGCATGTAAAGTGCAGCCCGGCAGTATGTTGAATGGATTTACGCACAGACACAATCCAATTAATTAATCAGGGTGGAGATCTCATAGGACCTACCATGATTAATTAATTGGACTGCGTCTGTGTGTATATCCATCCTACATACTGCCGGCTGTACTTTACATGCTCTTTCTGCAGCATGTGGAACAAATGTGTGTCCCTGGAAACATGGCCCATGTTGGCAACTATGTATTTCCTCCACTGCAAATTGATTTTTTAAAGTCATGGTTAGTGTGTGTTTAGAGCAGGTTTTTCACTTGGTGATTGAGGTGGTCCATGATTGCACTTGATGCTTTTTTATTAGACAATTTAGACTACTGGTGTTTTTGACGGTGTAATATTTAATACACTTCTTTTGAAAATATTAACCTGGGTTTTTTCCCCCCTTCTTTATTGTATTACTACATTTATTGTATTATGTGAACGCATGGTAGAAGAAAAAAAAAAGACATACATGACATACTAAGACTGCATAAAACAGATTATATAGATGTAGCTTCACTGGTTATCTAGGATATATATATATATATATATATATATATATATATATATATATATATATTCATGTATCAGTCCCCTTTATTGTACAGTTTAATGTGAGTTCTTGTAACTATCTAAAAACATTGTACATGGTGTATAATTTGACACCCCAGCTCCATAACCCATCTATTTTTTCCGAGAGTTCTTCTAGGTCAGCTGCTTGAGATGAGAGTTGGCTAATTAAATTGCTCTCTCAATCATCTTGGTTAAAGTAGCAGCCCACACATATGAGGGTCTTAGTGAATGGTTTAAAAAGGCTTGCACCGTGTTTCAGGACTCTGGCATGAGACAACGTGGAATAAACAATGTCTACCGTTGCGGATAAATTTGCTCTATAAAATTCTCGTAAATTAACCTCGTTACAAAACAGACGTATTTAAGTATTATGCATCCAAATAAAAGTTCCAATAACAGTAGGGATGACCACATTAGTCTTGCCAACTCTTGTTTATGAACATTCCTTGCCTGAAGTTTTCTCATGAGATTTACATATCATTTCTTTGGAAACAATAAAGGTTGCCAATTCAAGGAAGGGGACAGAGAAAAAAAATCTAAATACGCACATAGGATTTTACAAGTTTTAGAGATTAGACTGTTGTAGTAAAAACAGGTTTTCTGTTTTCCACAATACATCCAGAAGGGGGTGATGTTACACAAGTGACAGTATCACTGTCCAAAAGGAAGCCAAGCAAAACAAAGTAACAGAGTCAACAGAGCAACTTGTGAAAACATATTTTACTAAACCCTCTGAAAACAAGCAGATTATTATTGCAAATGACACACGATGACAGTGATGGCTAACATTGGCAGTGCAAATGTTTGGCTACTACATGTCCTATGATGCTCAACCAGCCATAACTGCAAGGGAAGAGTCTATCTTGTGGTCCCTTACTTTATTCTCTGGTGCCCAGGATGCTGGGCATGTGCGTGGTGATGTACAAGTGCAGCAGTGCCAACACTCTCCCTTCCTTGCCACCTGGCTAGAGGGCATCTTACACAGTGTCCGCGAGTACTTACTTGACTAGTTTATCAACATGAGACATCGAAGCTTCATAATTTTTTCCACCGACTTCTTGACAGTGCAAAGACAAGAACTGTGGCTTCTGGGCATGTACAGTCTGAAAGACAAAGCATGAAGATAGCACATGATCAGTGACATAACAAGCAGAGATACACCTAGGATGGGTTCTGCAGGCTGAATTTTTTTTTAATTGAATCCTGCAGGATACATTTTTTATCATTTTTAAAAAAAATAAATACAGAAATAAATAAATATATATATATACACCAAATTAATTACAATTTTTCATTTTAAATAACCAATTCACGTAATCATCCCTTCCGCTGTATCATTACATGTAATACATTTCTAAACATTACAATAATTAGACCAAAACAAATCTATATTCCCCATTTCCCCCTCTGCAACCTCCCCCCAAACCCATCTCCCTTTGCTCAATCCTCCCTGCTCTCTTCCCAGTGAATGTATATACACATGTATGCCTCCTAACGTCTATTAATATTTGGATTTCCTATACTCCCCCCCCCCCCCTTACTTCTCCATTTAAGGGAAAACCCAATGAACACACTGCTTACATAATTGTGGTGATTCCAGAACATATAGGGCAGCATACAATCAACTACAAAGCATACAACCTTTATTTTCAAATAGCCTGTATAACAAAACAAATAAACAGTATGTGAACTACATGCCCAACGATTACAGTAAAAAAAATTAAAAAGTTTATTTTCCTATTATTGTTCTTTTAAGGCAAATACTGTACAAAATTATACAAGAAGCCTTGTGTAACATCAGCTTCAAAAGACAAATTTATTTTGTCACAACTAAAAATAATTACAATGTTGTTTTTTTTGAGGATTTCTAGACTTAATTCACCATAAAACCATGAGAGATCTTTCTCTCTGTAAGACAATTACAAGACAATTATACCTGTAGGGTAGGTTTCATTTAATCCACTTTGCTAGGCAAGACTTTCAACTAATTAACCTAATTGTGGTTGTAATGAGTTCATGAACTGCCTTCCTGGGAAGGTCCGCCAGCGTTAAATACTGCTAATCCAGGCAGTCAATTTTTCTTCAACTTGACCACTGTTTTAATACAAAAGCTTTCTACTAATCTTACATGTCGAATGGCTGAAATGGAGCCAATGTTTTAGCAATTCTTAACATCAAAGAGTTTGTACTTCTTTTATAACATCAGATGTGACCAACCAGCCATCTGTTTGGTTATATAATACTTTATATAGGATTTTATAACCAACAAAATAGAGATTTTTTTTCCCCACTTCAATTAAGTAAAAAACTAAAACAAATTGGTCATTCTGCTAAGCATTTGTACCCACACATGAGAAAACAAACTAGCCATTAAGCTCAAGTTAATTTAATGCATGATTTCCCACCAATGAAAGAATTATTTAAGATCATCTCACTGTCGTAGCTTCTCTCCCCTAAATGGGTAACTTTTTTTTGGCATTACCTCCCAAACTACAGTGATTAATGTGGACCATTCAGGATGATATTTAGGAGCTTTCATAAGAGTGCATATTTAAATAGACACTAAAACTAACAAACAAAACCATAATCTTCCAATACTTTGCCCATGTTTAAATAAATTAGCATTTTTTTTAGACTACCGTATATTATTTTGATGCAGAAACATGTTTGTGTTACTTGGCTGCTACAGCAGACATCAACTTCCTCTACTGTCTCATCCGTCGGGTGGACTTTACCTAGAAGAACGTGCCCCTTTATCTTCTACTCAGGTCATTTGCATGCCACCAACAATTTCTCACAGCAGCTCCAGGAGGCGTCATGATCTTAATACAATGTATTTATAAACCGCCGACAGATACGGCATCACTGTGTAACTAAAATCCATCCGCCCATTTTTTTTCCTCCATCTGAGGTGGATTTTTTTTCTGTGAATTCATTATCAAAACTGGTTCTTTATATAAACCACTTTCACAAAAAAAATAGATTTTACCTGTTCCTACAAAGGAGGAACTATACAAATAATTGGAAACAAGAAAAGCTTTGTTGAAAACACAGCGACTTGCAAGACCCTGGTTGCTGCTGTGAATTTGGACTGTGGGTGCATGGCGATTATAGCTGGCCATATAGCTGGTATGGTCATGGGGCAGATTGACCAACGGAGGGTCAAGCTGTGTCCCACCAGCTGCTGATTGGCTACATCTACCATAATATAGTCATCTAAGGAGTGCTTGAGGTATGTAGTCCTCCAATAGCTAGGGAGCCCCAGTTTGACACCCTACTCTATGGGAAAGTGCAAAGATAGGCAAAGTTCACAATTCTATCAATTTGACCTCATGTCAAGAATGGGCAAGATCTATCTTCAAGTGTGGGGCAAAATTAAGCCTAGGGCCCTTTGAAGTCCAAGTGCCCCAAGCTGTTGTTGGCATGTTCTTTGTGGAAAGCACAAATACAATAAGATACTTCTTTATTGAGTTTAGTCTACATGAAGTCTACACACTGATCTTGACTCTGTTTCAATTTATCAAGGTTTTATTGGGAAATAAATATTTTCTGGGTTTCGTAACCAGGCTTCATAGGATGCCAGCATAAAGTACCAAAGTAATCCTGTCAGGTTTACAACACGGAGGCTCCATACATGTCTGAGAGAAGAGTATAAAAATATATATCTCATTAAGATACGATTCTCACGCGGCCATTGCAACACACTTCGGTTAAGAAAACATGATGGCAGTCAGTTCATTTCGTTGGATGCGGAAGAGGAGAGCTTGCGTGAGAACACAAATCATCATCTCAAATTGAGACAATAATTCTGATCCCAAGAGAGGATGTCCGTTTGTATAAGCATCCGAGTACATGTGTGCTTCTGAGCTCTCAAGAATTTTGATATCAAAGACTGTTTTTGTTACACGCGTCAACACATTATAGTTATTATATCGGCAGGGTTCTGTCCTCTCTTATAATTACAAGGTAAATAAAAATAAGTTTAAAAAAAAAAAAATTTAGACTAAGAGCAGCATCTAATGAGGCATGGAGAAATTATTGTGACCTGTTTGAGACAAAAGGGTTTGCTCTCGAAGGGTGCACACTGAGCTTATAGACTGATAATACCACCCACAGGAAGACCTCGATGCTGGATGCAGAAATACATTAAACATTCATGTGGCAAACTCTGCTTTGTGGTAAACATCTTAAAAATTAATGTTAAAAAAATTACGCAATTACCTATTCATCTGAAGAGCAGTTTACATTTTAGTTTTATGAAGTACTCTCCTGTTGCTCAATTAAATGCCATCTTCAATGACAAGTCCTAGAATCTATTTTTTTTTTTATTATTTCTATGGCAATGAGCTCAATTTTCCAAGACTGAACAAAAAAAACCTTCATTCATAGACGTACTGCAAAAGGAGACCAACAAAACAAAAAAACTGTGCTATGTGACAAATGTACAAGTGAAACTGATTGAAGCCTTTTTTTTTTGGTATATGCCGGCACACACACATGCTGCGTTTGATCACAGATTTTGGGGTACCACCCTGCCCAAATATATTATTTATTTATGCCCTCCCATAGAGAGAGGAGACATTGGGGAGCTGAGCAGGACAGAGGTCACACTGAGGAGCTGAGAGGGGAAAGAGGTGACACTGAGGAGCTGGGGGAAAGAGGTGACAGTGGGGAGCAGAGTGGGGACACAGGGGGTGACCGTGGGGAGCCGATTATGCCCCATCTAAACTTCCTTTTCTATAGGAAGGTTCTTACTCTGTCCTGAGTGCAGCTCTCCCTGAAATGCAGGGGGGGGGGGGGTGAAGGGGACAGAGGTCACGTGACCCTGGACATCCATGTGGGAACGCCACTGGCAGCATTAGAGGATGACTTGCTGCCCCCATTAGAAACAAGGGAGAGCGAGTGGGGGTGATGGTCTAACACCCTCCTATTGCAGATCTCCACAAATTTTTGTTTCATGCCCGACTTGTACAAGGGTGTGAGAGAAGTGGAGTGCGCATTTACCCCGTACCTCTTTTTTCAGGGACTCCGCACTTTTTTGTTATTTTATGTGAAGTGAGTCCTTCACCCAAACTTTACTGTGAATGTAGAAAACAAAAAAAAATGTTTTTAAGAGTCTACTCGATATACACCGATCTGGCCCAAAATAAATTTGGGTGTGCACTTTAGCCGAATTGTGGCTATATGATATCCCTGAAATCGGAGGCTTTCGGATAGGGACAATATCGCCATTAATACCATAGCTTTTCAGTTACCCAATGTGCACCGATCAACCCTGAACATAATCCGAACCCGATCATTTCTATTCTGCATATTTTAGCTGGAGAATTGAATAGAGAAGTGTAGAAAATATTTACATGCAATTACAATATATTACTGTTGTTATAATAGTATATTTACATTAATATAAGCTTTTTGAAATTTAAATAAAATGTATATCATTTTAGGTTTATTTACTTTATTTTTATGCATTTAATTAACGCACCTTTTTTTAAAATGTCATTGTTAATGATTTTTTACTTACTACACATCGGGGCATTTTGGGAAGACTTCAGATAGCTGAGGTCCTGCCAAAATGGACACAAAATATAACCTTAGACGTCTATGGGGAGGATCGAATCTACCTCTTCGTTTCGGTGCACTCAGTGTCGAGAGATATCAACTATGATGTCCGAAAGCACTGATAAGCCCCGAATCCATCCACAATCCAGAGGACGATTATCGGCACATTTTGGGTTGACCCTCATAGATTATTTCATGTATTTGTTTAGCTCATTTGTCATTTATATTTTTTCTCTACATTCCGATATATAAAACAATTTTAGATGACCACGTTCATTCAAAATCTTGCATATGTTATGTGCAGCCATTTCAGTGCCAAAGAGAGCAGCATATTACAAAAAAATGAGCTGTTCTCCCCCCCCAAACGTCTTTTTTGTTTCTTTCAGACATAGCCAGGTTTGTAGTACATAGTTTAGGGCAACTGGCAGTTTACTTTGAACTTTATTAGACGTGCTCTTTGATGGCAGAAAAATAATGAGTAACACCATAGCTTATTTTTGGATCAAAACTGTGACCCCATGCAATGTAATTATAACAATTATAATACAGTTTGTACTGAAATGTGTGGAAGGTTTTTGAATTGGGCAATGTATATTTTTTTTTAATGCACACTGCGGGAGTTCCGCGCTGGCTATCCCAACAGCAAAAACTATATTGCACTGTGATTTTGACTGAAGGAGGAAATGTAATTGTGCCCTGGCGATAGGAGGGGGTAATTTAATACCTACATCTTTTCTGCTGCCTCAACCATAGGTAGTAGATGCACTACTGTGTTGGGGGTGAAAAAAAATGAAACAAAGATGATGGAATAAATGGCTATATAATACTTTCTACATTTGAATTTAGGGATTTTAGCTGGGAAGGAGATAGAACTTAGGCATAAAAGGCAAATAAATGCATTTTTAAAAAAATATTATTTTCTTGTTAGTGTTTCTAGATTGTGTCACCCAGACAAGGAGTAGCTTCTACAGGGTGGTTGAGGGAGGCATTAAACAGAGACAGCTGCGAATCAAAACAACAGAGATGAAAAATAACAGTACAGGACAAAAATAAATCTACATTTATTCCAAAACTGTATTCAAGACGTTTTATATTTAGAAATTCAATTGCACGGTAATGACATACTTTGGAAAAGATGCTGTTTGGCAGAGTATAAATTGCACAAACATGCAGTGCAATTATATGCTTTCATCCGCTCTTCCTTGTCTGTACTATCTGAATTATAATTAAACTGCGTGCCCCCACTTCCCCCACCCAGAAGCTTCAAGTAATAAGAAAAAGAGATGTATGACCCACCCTTTAAAAGCAATGAAAGTGAAGAGTTGTTCATGTTTGGACATCTCTTCGAACGTTAGTTCCTCCATTGCCAAAGAGGCATGTCCATATTAGGAGAAGTTGGAGAAGAGTGGAGCCATAGGTTGCAAGCAAGATGAAGTCTTGCGTGGGTGATAGATTTGTAGAAATATGGAGGACTAATGAGCCACAAGTTTGGCCACAGGCAGATGGATTAATCTAGAGCAGTGGTCCCCAAACCTAAAAGTTGGTTCCTACCCCTCTCAAAGAATTGCAATGGACCAGGTTTTATAGGTTTCTCAAGTGTCACTACTCAGATCCCTCTGTCCCTCTTTCCTCCTCTGTTGTCCCCTTTTTCTGGTGCGCTTGGTATGTTTGAGGTGTGTGAGTGTATCACAGAGCACCACAGCAATAAAACACAATGAAGTGTGTTTAAACTGCATTACAAATATGTTAACAGTTCTTATTCTAAATGACTCTCCAAATTACATTAAAAGTCATGGAAAATGTTCTGTTAATCCCCCACCTGTAGCCTTCGGCCATTTGAATTGTTAGTAGGTATGAAATCCTGGGTTGGTGGGGTACCTTGAGTCCCAGTTTTGAAAACCAAGAGGGGTATGGCCAAACGTGCCTATGTAGCAAACACATTTATAAAGCAAATAACCAAATAGGGAATCATAGGGACTCCAATAAATAAATTAAGCACGCAGGCATAGGCAATACTTTTGGGTATTGTTGTGCAAACAAACATTAGAATAGGAAAAATAAGAGGCATGATCTTAATAACTTTCACATGATAGGACTATTTGTGTGGTGGTTACTAGAATTGAGCGGACACCTGGATGGTTCGGTGGGTTCGGCCGAACTTCGGGGAAAAGTACGGGTTCAGGCTCGAACTTGACCCCGAAACCCCAAAGACATTTGGTTTATAGACTTTCGGTTTATAGAATAGCAATAGCATTACATGTATTCCATAAACCGAAAGTCTATAAACCGAATGTCTTTCGGTTTATTGACTTTCTGCTTCTGGAATACATGTAATGCTATTGGCTTTCTATAAACCGAAATAGAGTCCCCATTCATAAGAAATTCTTATGAATGGGGACTCTATTTCGGTTTATAGAAAGCCAATAGCATTACATACAATGTAATCGCCAAACTCCAACACGAACATACAGTGGAATGTCCGTGTTCGGGTCCGGGGTCCAAAAAACGTAATGTTCGGTACGAACCCAAACGGTTCGGGTTCGCTCAAGACTAGTGGTTACAGCATATACGTGAAAACTACTTGCTAAAGGTGCAGTGCAACCTTGCTTATTTTCCATATGACACTTTTCAGTTGACTAGTGTTTGGTGTTGTGCAGAAGGGAATCCTTGAAAGCACAACACATCAATCACTGAATTAGATGAACCTTGGGTTCCACTCCTCTCAGGTAAGGTTGGAAAAAAAGCGGTCTGCTGTGACATGCAGATGGTAGGGACAGAATTTTGTGTACACTGCATGAATCCACTGATCCACTCTGTCTTGTGTCAACAGTACAGACTGGTGATGCGGGTAATGGTGTGGGGAATGTCTTGTTGACACACATTAGGCTCTAAAGAGCGATTGAATTTATTTAAGTGCCACAACGTGCTTAAGCATTATTGCCATCACTATCACAGTTGCCAAGAGTCAGTCAAATTACCGACTTTGCCATGCTTTCGTGACCATCTTGGAAATGCAAACCACTTTATTTTCTGCAGACTGAGGCACTATTATTTCAGCATTGTGGTGTGGCAGTGTACCGGAGAAGTAAATTATCTGGTTAGATTTTGGTTTTCCCTCTTTGTATGTATAGCCTCCAAGTTGTTTATCTTAAATATAAGATTCTTAATCATTAAAACCATTTAAGCATGGAGTAAAGGAAAATCTATTGTTTTTCATAAATGAAAGAAACTTTGTTTGAGTAACATGCCATTTGAATTAAGTTCCTACTACAGAATTTTCATGTACCTGGAGAGCTTCACTTGACAGATCAGCCAGCTTTCCTTTGCAGACAGAGTCTGTCCAACGATATTGTTCTCCCAATGACTGACCATTCCATTTGTCTAAATTCGCCTTTCCAGCTGCAAATACATTGGGTGAAATGCCTGATGCTGCTTTGGTCCTTAAGGACCCTAACGCCCAAACTTCATCTTTTTGCTGCCTTCTGGCCAGGGACACATAGGTAGAGACCCTATTAGGATATTTACAGACCACATTGGTCCCTGCTGAAAAAGTGTGAGACTTTGCAGAGGTGTGCCCGAACCTCCGTCGTGTTTTACTCAAATGTAGCTGTTGCTCACTTTGATACTTGGCTACATTTTCCATGTGAAACTGAGGCCACTCAAAGTGACTTTACCTGACAGATGCGATCCCGCTGCACAGTTCATTACGAGGGGAGCTAATCAAGCCATCATACAGGCACCTAGGCACTCTTTTCCAGGTATGGAATAGAATGTCTTGAAAGTATAAAAAGTTTAATAACACAAAGTGCAGAGAATTGAGGTGGGAATTTCAAACTTTAGGCCACTGTAACCTCAGCTATTTTGGCCTTATGTTTGAGATTCCTGTCTCAGTTCCTTGCAGTTCTCTGTGTTTTGGGTAGACCCTCCAGTGTAGTTCAACTCTATACTTTAAAGGGCAGATTAGTGCTCTATTAAACAATCTCTCTAGACCCTTAGGTTGTCTGCAGTTGGCTCCACTCCATTGGTGTGGACAGACTTCACAAACCAAGTGACCGTCAAATGCAGATATCTGAGTGGGAGAGTCATTAGAAGCTGCAAACTTCATATGTGACACATTATTCCGAACACTTTATGTACTTTTAACTAATGGTTCCAGCAAAGAACAACAAGACCGCAGCTCAGTGATAGGGATGGTGACGCAGGTAAGGTACTGGAACTGTGGTAATTATCGTTTTTATTAATGTAAGAGATTTTAATTATTCGGTTTTAATAAATTTACTAATAGTTGCAATCCTCCTGTTTTCTGCCTGAGAAGTTGGCCACATCGGAGGGGAATGGAGCCAACTACAGACAGCCTATGGGTCTAGCGACAGCTGGATAATAGAGCAGTAATCTGCTCTTTAATGTGTGTGTTGAACTACACTAGACATATTTTCTGCCTCACTAGGACTTTATACTTTTACCTTCTCTCGATCTTATTTTAACTTCTGTCTCCACGTACACATTTTGAGTCTTCCTGCTATTATTAATATTTATATACAGCTCAGTGATTGTTAGTGTATGTATACACTGTGGTGTGTGATCTAAGAGCACTTGACCTATTTTTTGATTTTTATTATTACTTGTAAATAGAACAAACCCTTTTGTAGGTCAATATTCTGGATTATGATCAAACGTTCATAAAGTGGCACATAGAAGACTACTTCCAACAGGCAAGTAATAAATGATTTTCTTTAAGTACGTCAAGTATAAAGCACTTCGTAAAGGAGGACGTGTCAGCCAAATCTGATATAGGCCATGTTATAAAACAGCAAATACAATTTGTCTGGTTGGCATTTGTTTGACATCAGTAATAACAACATAACTAGCATGGATATAAGCAGATCATGTGTTCACACTTAGGCCCATTCCTTTGCCACAAACACATCACCCATAAATACATTGAAGGTGCAATTCTTCTTGTCCCTCTTTCCTGTTCTGAGGTGTTAAAGGGACAGTCTAGTCCCCAAACTCACTTTGGTGCAAGATGAAGATTACAGCCTGTATAGTGCACAGGCTTTTATCCCTGTGTGATTTGATGCAGGCATTCTGTATAAATTACATTTTTAATATTCAACTCAGGCCCTCCCCAGTGATTACTCTGCATGTTTACTACAGGTGCAGCAGCACTGATTATATAAAGTTTTTTTTCCATACAGTAACTTCCTGTCCTCCTCAAATTGAGTGGCCTAGGAGTGACCTTGCTCTTGTACACACTCTTGTACAACACATTGTCTGATGACATCACTAGAGAGACAGGATATTCCATTCATTTGAATGGAATTATTCTCATTGGTTCCTGTAGCAAAAAAAAAAAAAGGAAATGACTTTTACACATCTGGTGTGGGTAGTCCTTGTTTCTTGCAAACTGCTGTAATTTCACAATTTCTTCTAGCTGTAAGTATTTTATATTTTAAGCAATACAAAATGTAAGACATGCGTTTTAAAGTACTTTGAAAGCACATTAATATGCATTAATATTTGGAAGATGGATTTTGGGCACTAGACAGTCCTTTTAACCACAAAGTATATGCTAGGTAGCCATTGTAAAAAATATGTCGTCTTAACACTCCATCAACTATAACAATAACTTGTATCCACATACACCAGTTAGACTTGCATTCAAAGCTAGTATATACATTTGTTTGGCGTTCTTAATTTTTCATAATATTGTTTCATATTTTCTTGCAAGAAAAACCAGCATATGATGGGGAACATAAAACAAATACCATGTTCACTGGATAGGTCTCTCAGAGCGTGTCCATTGCATCCTTTGTTGATGTGGGATCTCGGATTGCGTCCACGGTCACTAATGGTCTGGATACAAAGAGTATAACTCGCGGTCAAAAAACCCCTAAATGTATCAAAACGTTTATTTCATCCATAAAAAATATGGGGAAAAAATAATGTTTTAGAACAAAACAAAAAAAATCTCTTCAAAATCAATAAACAAAAAAGCGTACCGATTTCGCGTTTACCAATACTATTATTAAGGTAAGTTAAAGAGGGCAAATTCATTTTCACTTACCTTCATAATAGTGTTATTGTTATACAACATTGCTTTTTCATGTTTCTAATCGATTAAATTAAAAAAAAATTGGAAAAATGTACTTGTAGGTTTTTTTTTTACAGCGTATCATACGTTTTCTATCTGGATCACTGGTAACAGTGGTCGCATCCCGAAACTTGACATCAACAGTGGATGCTATCGACAAGTTCTGCGAGACATATCTAGTGAACATGGTGTATTTGTTTTCTGCTCCCCATCATATGCTGGGTTTTCTTGCAAGAAATCAAATGATGGGAATGTTCCATTTTTTAATAAAACAATATTATTACAACATAGTAATACTAGGATACAAATTAAATACACCCAACAAGGATATACCGGTACACTGGCTTTGGACGCGAGAGTAATTGGAGGATCTGAAGTGTAAACACATCTTTTCCCTAAGCAAAAAACAAAAACAAAACCTCCCTAAGACAAAAAATCTTTGCAGATTTGAAACACTGGAATATGTAAACAGACACCATAAAAATAGATTCTGATATGTGCCCATATCTGTCTAACGCAACTGAAAAAGGAAATGTTCATTTAGTTGTTGGCTGTGTACAGTGTAATTCCCCCTACTGGGATAGCACGGCAGCCCCCCTAACATCTGCTTTTGAATACGTTTTGAATGGTGCACAATAGGTTGCTCTGGGAACATTGATCCTTAACCATCAGTGAGTGAGTAAAGTGTTGGCACTGTATAAATCATAATTAAAATAATATGAACTAGGCGCACAAAAAAAATTAAACAAAACAAATTCTGCGGAATAAATTGCACACTGTAAACAGGATAAAGCTTTGTTATCTATTTCAGGAGAAAGAGCTGTTTAAAAACAAGGGTTGTAGTAGACTACTGCAAGTACTAGATAATACAACATGAGGAAGTGTGTGATATAACAGGATTCGTCAGAGACTCTTCTTTAAGAAATGACATGCAAAGCAGAGTAAGTAATACAAGACCTGGAAGAACACAAGTACATTGACTTTTTTTTACATATGCTACGTGTATAGAGTAACGTTTAATTCACTACGGTATACCTCCCAACATTCTAAAATGCCAAAACAAGAAGCAAGGGGTGTGGCCTTGGCAGGGGTATGCACGCGGTTACACTGACGGACAGTAGAACGCTGAACCATGAATGCGTGGTTGTGAAACAACAGTCTTTTAGATTCCAATTTACCCCAGCACACTTACGATTTCTGTGCATGGTCAGAATTACTTCTCCTCCAGTGCCCCACAGAATCAGGACACCGGGGGGATGAATTTGGCACTACTATCCCAAAAATCAGGACTATCCAGCATAAAGCCAGAAAGATTCCCCGCATCTTATTAAACATTTTTGGGTGCGATTACTCTTTGCTGGATATTAGATGTCCAAATTCTCTATTCCTCTATGTTCACTAAATAAGTAAACAAAAATAAACGATCGTAACACATGTAACACACCAGCAACTTATATTGCAAAAAAAAAAAAGGGGGGAAATTCAGGTTACGATAATTAAGTACAGCCACCTTGATAGATCCTTCTCAGTTTAGTACGGAGGCAAACTTAAATGACTCTTGTTATACAAAACACATATGCCTCTTTGAACCCTAACTAACAGGCATGCGGGCGGTGAATCTAAGCTTTGAAGGGTGTAACAAATGACAAATGTATTGGTATTTTAAAGGACAACTGTCACAAAAAAAAAATTCTGTTTAACTGAAAGAACACAAAACATATAGACATCTTAAAAATAAATGCTTTAATAAAGTACCTTACGGAGCCCCCTCTGCTTGTTTATATCTCTATCAGGGGGCTGACATTTTGTTCAGAATCTTGGGTCAGGTGAAGGAAGATTTGACCCATCTGACCCAAGATGGCTGCCTCCTAATAGAACTATACTAGCCTCAGTAAGATGCTTTATTTTCTTTCTTTACTGAATTTCTCATTTAAATGTCTACACTTGATACAATCTTTCAAACATAATTTTTGGTGATAGTTTAACAATAATTGTTGTCCTTTAACCATTTAAAAAAAAAATGTATACACACATAGATGTAATAAAAGTAATTCATAATATTAAATAGTTGTGTACTTCTTCAAATTAACGGTTAAATGTCTCCATCAGTGCTCTCTACATGGTGAAGGAGCAAGCAGTCCTTTCATCCACCCGCTCCTGGTCCGACCGATAGGAGAAGTTACATGGAGCAGTAAATGCCGTTTTGATTTGACCCAGAGTACAAATTTTCAGGTGTAAAAACTGTAGAATCGAGTTTATTCCATGTGATGAAAACTTTGGAAAGAAAAATGTCTGACTGCTTGAGACAGCAAGAAACATGTGTACAATAGCATTGTCTGGAAAATGTCCCAGCTATTCCAGAGAAGCTAGAACTGCTTACACGAAAAAAAAAAAAAGACTTTTAAACACTGTTACTTAAACAACAGGCTGAATTATCCCCAATTGTTTGTTACCATATGGTATTCAGCAATGGTACATGGAAAAACGCAGCGGGGACAAAGCTGCGAGCCTTTTATGTAAAAAGTCTAACTGTTGCGAATCATTACTGCATTTCCTTAAATAGTACACTGTAAGCAGCAGCCAGATACAGTAAAACAAAAGATCTGCTTCAATTGATTCTCACCGGTCGCTGGCTTTAAATTCTCTGTTATTAAGAGGATGTAATACACTGTACCAAGTGGCCCCCTGAAGTTTCTACGCCAGCTAGTGATTTCAAGAGTTTAGAAGGACAGAAGGGTCTAGAAATGTAATACTAGGAGGGGCTGAAGATCAATGTATGCGTTTACAATGTATTGGTAATACCAACATTCTATATCTAAAAACAAATGCAAAACTGCCCGTTTCCTCTTATTTACTTTTATTATATTTCGATCCTGTTGTAAAAGATAACACTGACTGCACATTAGAAACAAGGCACTTTATGGAATACATTATTGCTGGTGATATGTTCAAGCCCCGTGAGTGTGTTTACTATACTGGATATATATGCTTTTGGCAAAACTGCTCCCAGGCATCCTTATTTGTATAAAGTACTTTGGTAGAGTGCTGATATTTGGACAAATAAATAAACACACACATATATATACACACACATAAATATATTTTGTGTGTGTGAACACATGTATGTTCATGTGTTATATGTATGTAACACATGCACATACATGTGCACACACACTATGTGTGTGTGTGTATATGTATGTATGTATATATATATATATATATATATATATATATATATGTATATATGTCCAAAAGTGGAGCACTCAGCCCAAACACAAAATAATAAGACAAAAATACCTGGGTGCTGTGTTGCTATAATATAACAAGTCCAAAAACATATGCCCCCGTGGGAAGGCAAAAAAACACACGCACTCACAGGGTTAAATGGATGAAAAAAAGTTGATGTATTAAGAAAGCAGCATAAATTGCATCAAAAAAAAAAATCGACGTTTCGGCTCCAACCAGGAGCCATTATCAAGAATGCCTGTGGAGACAGATTGTGTGAAAAGGAGATCAAATAACCCTGTCAGAGCTATTCTTGCTCATACAAAATGTGAGTGTAATTCTATAATCCCACAGATCACTTACAAATTATTTATTGCACTAGATTGTTTAGTTTCTCTTTCTTCTTCTTTTATATACCTTCGGAATTCTTCTTCTGTAACTTTGAGAGAAGCAAAACAACAAGGAAACCTTCCATTTCAAAAGAATTGTTGTAGTTCACAACTGAATCATTATTTATTTATTCATTAAGCGCACCTTCATCAATATCGCATTTTTTAAATTATTCATTTTTATCATCATTGCTTGATCCTTAATTAAGCAGGACCAATAAATTGAAAATTAAAAATAAATCCTGTCCACGGTGAGCGTCAATGTAACTCTCTCTACTTTTCAAGTGGCATCAACCCTTGGAGTGATAATGAGTTGATCACCATGCTGGTACACAACGGATCGCAAATCACTTGGACTCAAGTCAAAGGGTGACCCTACTGAAGCTCAGACCTTTCTAATAGGATACTGATGCCTTAATACCTTTTTCTGTAAACCTTGCACAATATTTAAAACACTAATTCTGTAGGATGGAACAGACATTGTATACACAGTAAAGAGGAGACAAACAGTGCTAAATAAACACAAAAACAGAATTGTAATACATGTGGATTGGATTATTAAGGCATTTTACCACTTTCCAAAATTAGCACATTCTATTTTTTCCTGTCCTAATTACTGTTCAAAGGACACGAAAGTGTGGGAAGTGTATCAATTAAACCAGAGTCTTAAACTGGCATTGTGAGAGTTTCCTGACAAAAACACTGGTAAAAACAGATTTAAACGCAGATGTCATTGCTCAAAACCTTTTACGGCAATGTATCAAACTACTGGTCCATGGACTAACGCCTACAGTAACTGTTCGCAGCACTGACAGAATGACACAATCCATATTTTAACTTTATGTTTATAGAAAGCCTGGCCAGGCTATAATAAAAATAAGCAGCGGTTACACAGAACAGGACACACATGGAAGTTTTGGAGGAAAGTTATAAGGTGTCCTCACTTTCATAAAACTGGCCAAGCAAAGAAAACCAGCTGTTCGACTTGTCGTTGACACATCTGCTTAAAGCGCCGCTGTTGTAACCAACCAATGGCACCGCCATCTGCACTAAGTTTCAGATACAGTAAAGCTCATTGGACAAGAACAGAAAAGTTTTTTTTTTGGAGCAACAAATGTTTTGTTGAATTTTTCATGTGCGTCTAGATAATAAACTCGAGGATTTACTATTAATGGGGGACAGGGGAATTACTTTCGACACAAAAAAAGATGGAAAAATTAAATAAATAAAACACTTAGCGACAGGTAAACATGCCTGATAAATAAAATAAAAAAAAAAATGTAAAAAAACCCCAAAAAACAAATCACAGTACCTGATAGTATGAGCATGCAAAGAGAGGTTCACCGAGACAGAACCTATACATTGAAGCTTATTTAGGCAAAACCCTATAATGTAAAGCTTAGCTAGGCAAAAGTCGGTAAAGCGAAACTGGGCTATTTGTAAACGGGTGAAAGGGAAACTTAGCTATGCACAAGTCTGTGAGAGAAACGTATCTAGGCACAAGCCTATACAATGGAATCTTTGCAAGGCATAAACCTGCAAAAGTGAGATTAGCTAGGCACAATCCCATAAAGTTAACCTCATAAAATGTATGTCTAAGTAGGCAGAATCCCCAGAAAGAGAAGCATAGCACATAGGGTTTCCACCTTTCCAACCAAAACAAATACTGGCCTTGCTGGTGCCTCCATAGGCTTAACATTGGCATGCAACCAAATTTTTACCAGCCTGTCAGTAAAATACCGGCTGGGTGGAAACCCTAATAGCACACAACCTCCTAACGGTAACCCTAGTTAGACACAAGCCTGCAGAGAGAAGAATAGCAACGTAAAACCCATTAAGGGTAAGCCAAGCCTGCAGAGAGAAACATAGCACACAACCTTCTAAGGGTAAGCCTAGCTAGGCACAATCCTGCAGACAGAAGCATAGCAAGGTACAATGTATTAATGGTAAGCCTAGCTAGGCACAATCCTGCAGACAGAAGCATAGCAAGGTACAGTTTATTAATGGTAAGCCTAGCTAGGTACAACATCCTAAGGGTAAGCCTAGCTAGGCACAATCCTGCAGAGAGAAGCATAGCAAGGTACAGTTTATTAATGGTAAGCCTAGCTAGGTACTATCCTGCAGAGAGAAGCATAGCAAGGTACAACATCCTAAGGGTAAGCCTAGCTAGGCACAATCCTGCAGAGAGAAGCATAGCAAGGTACAGTTTATTAATGGTAAGCCTAGATAGGTACTATCCTGCAGAAAGAAGCATAGCAAGATACAATTTATTAATGGTAAGCCTAGCTAGGCACAATCCTGCAGAGAGAAGCATAGCAAGGTACAGTTTATTAATGGTAAGCCTAGATAGGTACTATCCTGCAGAAAGAAGCATAGCAAGATACAATTTATTAATGGTAAGCCTAGCTAGGTACTATCCTGCAAAGAAAAGCATAGCAATGCACAATCTGTAAACAGGAGATGAAAATTAAACAATAAAGTAAGGCTAATCTAGGCAAAGCCTGTAAAAAGAGCCATAGTCAGAGACAACCTTCACAGAAAATAAGGTGCTGTAGCAGTCACTGTGATAAAGGTTAATATATCCTTGCTCTAAGTTCTATTGTTATACACACACATCCTCTTGAGATATTACTTGTACACTTTCGGAAAATGACAAATCCTTTCCTTTGGTCTGATTATTCTGGAGCCAAACATCGCTTCATTATTACACAGAATAGATTGAGATCGATCTGGCAGAGAGCACGGTAATCAATAAACAGAACAGCGTACATACAGAGCATACCGTGCCCGGCGCATGTCTCAAAGGAGCACGATCATTTCCTACAGCTTCTAGTAACGGCAGGATGTGTTCGGAAGATAGATAGAAGGCATATCTTTGACATGCCCTTGAACAGAAACAAGCTTTCCGACAAGTAAATAAAATGCAAGTAAGTGAAAGAAACGTACACGTGATCTTTTCTGATGTTGCTTTGGTTCACCAGTTAAAAATATTGTATGAATAGATACATCCAGGATACTGTCTCCTGGATGTTTTTCCGGGGTGTGTGCGCTGAGTTCGGAGCACACAAACTCGGGAAATAGACAGTGCTGCTTCCGCCGCTAGGTGTGCAGCGCACTCCTAGCACATATGGAGGATCTGTGCCTAGGTGGGATACTATAAATGTAAACATTCCGGGGCTGCAGTAACACATTCAATTTACCCACATAGCTGAGAGAGAGACTATTGTGAAAACAATTACACTTCATTTCATCTTAGGTTCGAAAAGGAAAAGGAAGTAGAAGATAAACAATGTAAGTAGAAACTGATTATTACATCTAAATATTTTTCCAATAAACAAGGTACTGTTCCAGACTAAAGGTCTGTTACACAACTAACAAACAGTAAACTTATAGCCGATTAAACGTCAACATAGAAGTTTTAGTCCCTCTTTAACATTGTATGTGGGAGTGGACTGTAAAATGGATCCATTGGGAGACCAATCATAGGTATCTGCAAAAGGCATATCGGCCAGACGGACAGTCCAATAAAGGGCTGCGTGTGTCAGTGACAGACCACGCTCCTTTGGCATTATCCGGAAACAAAAACAAAACAACTCCTACAGCTTGGTTTTTTCTCTTCATAACCAATGATAGCTACTAAATGAAACATAGCATAATATCAAATCAGCAAAGGCAGGACAATTAAAAAAAAAGTTTAATTCTGGCATTTAAGCATTACATACTCTTAAAAAGACACCCATTTTCATGAACTTAATGTCATCCAGTAACATCAACAGATTGATAGGGAGAAACAAATCGCAAGACGGCACATTCTTAGGGGTTACAAACATTACTGGCGTTAGTCCAAGGCAATGGAACAAATGGAGGCACTATAGATCACAGGAAGTCCCAGAATGCCTATATGGAACAATATTTAGAGGGGCTTGAACGTAATAGGAAATTCATTAGCGTTACTTTATCATAATATTTCTATTAATATTTTTTTTGCAACTTAATAAGTAAAGAAGCTTAAACTCGCGTTGCGATATTATGAATGACTCCAATAAACAAACAACATGCTACTAACGTGTCGAATGTCAACGGATCTAGCGTCACATTGATCAACCACTCGGGTCAGAATCTGAATGGTCTGGTTTTGGAACTTTCCACTCAGGCGAAAAGAATAAATTATTTTTTGTGTGATGCAAATTCACTTTTAAAAACCCACAGCTGAGTATACAGGCTCAATACAAACAGCTTGGAATTAACCAGAATTTCCAAAGTCACACAAAAAAAAAAAAAAAAACATTTTTCTAATGAAATGTCATCCTTTACGGAATAGATATAATGAACAACCTTTCTGATCTGACCTGTTTTCACATCAGAAGAAAAAAGGGATTTTAACATGAAAATATGGTGACAGTTAATATTCTCTGGGGATAATTAGAAGATTTTATTAACTCATGTTCTAGTGGTCAAATGCTCTAGTTGCATGCCAACATACCCACATAGAATATATACATACAGTTTAGCGAATTGGACCTCCCGATGTACATTGCACATGCAGGTTGTGGAGCAAAGCCCATGCAGAAAGACTGACTTTAAAAAAATTAAACTGCATATGCTCATAAACAGATGACACAGTGCATCTGCACTGACCTCTTACCAACTAAACAAAAGCTAAAAGGACTTGAGTCAGAACCATTGCAAGAAATTCCTAAAGACTGCCTGTATGCAAAGTAAACAAATAAACAGACACATAAAATAAACTAAAAAACAAAAACCTGCACAATGTACAGACTGAACACTAAAAGATGGAACAAAGTTGGTTTGATCCCTGGAATGTCCCTTTAAATTTAAAGTCACATGAACCAATGTAAAAAAAAAAAAAAAAATTATCACAAAGATTTCCCAAAACTACATGATACGTAAATCTAAGGATTTAAATATTTTTTGCATACAATTAAAACAGTGATTCATCAGTAAGTCAGAATATTCAGTAATGCGCTAAAGAACACACTATACAGCAGAGCTTTTATTTCAATTTATTGGACCTTTTTAAATTGTTACAGTTATTTACAAATGTATACAAGGTTGTCAACCTAAAGATTACTTATACACTGCTTATGACATCACCGGTGGCTTGATATGCAAATGTACTAATTTTCAATGGCAAATGGGTAATTTGCATATTAAGCCACAAGGTGATGTCATATGCAGAAGACACCAAGCATATTTTAGAACATGCATTTTTTTTTTATGTCTCTGTGTGTAATCCTGCTAACACAATCTATCATTTTTTAAATAATTGTTTTAATAATTTGTTATTCTCCACACGTACAGTATAAACAATGCTGAGGCTTACAGAGTCCTAAGCATTACAAAAAAATGCTAAAGTATAAAAGAAGTACCATAGCAAGACACAGGAGTGCATGCAAGGTATTCTTTACATTTAAGTGTATAGTGACCAGTTTCCTACACTAGTTACTGTTTCTTTAAATATACCCATTGGTTAAAGTGGAGGGATTAGAGTGGATATTGTTTTATAAGCATTTGACAGTATCACAGCTAATCCCTACTTTTGAACGCAATACACTTTACATCCTCTTGGCCAATCCTGTTTTGAGAAACAGTGCTATGTTATTGTTTTATATAAATAGTACAATCTTACTAGTGTTCAGATACTATTGTATTTCTGTTGTAATGATACTGTAGCTACTGGCACAGTTTAATATAGTACACCACTTTCAAGTAAACCCGTCACTCTCAGTGGTTTATTTTGGTTTTGTTCTGCCCTAGGCAGACTAAATTTGTGCGCACAGCGCCAGCATATCCAGGACATTCCCCAGCATGTGCCCCACACAGCACACCCAGGACATGCACCAGCACCCAAATTGCAGACCTAGGATTTACCCCAGTACATGCCCCATCCCCTACACTGCACACCCAGGACCAACCCCATCACCCTAGGACATGCCCTATCACCTACACTGAACACCCATGACTTTCTCCAGCACTAAACAACATGCCCCATCACCCACACTGTACACCGGGACATGCCCAGCACCCACATTGTAGACCTAGGACATTCCCCAGCACCCACAATGTAGACCCAGTTCTCTGGTGTTTACTGGCAGGCAGCATGGTATTTGTGCGCTGCTCAGGCATACAGACAACTTACCATGCTTCCTTTCGTGCTCCCAGCACAGTCTGAAGGCTGAGTGCTGGCAGATCACGTAACCCCCGGCGCTCTGATGTCAGTCATGCACGGGGACTGCGGGAGGCAGCAGGGTAGGATGTCTGTGCGCCTGGGCAGTGCACAGACTCCATGCTGCCTGCTTGCTGGCAGAGGGAAGTTCTTCTAATCAGCCAGCGTTCTTGGCCAAGGCAAGTGTCGCGCCCTAGGCCTCGCGCTACATACAGTGCTTGTCACTATTCAAGAGCTGTATATATATATATACTAGTGTTACAGCTTTCTATAGCAGTCTATTCACAAAATGAGTTTGTAATGGAATCCTCTACTTTAAAGGGCAACTGTAGGAAAAGATTTACTTATGTATAATTGAAAGATTGTATCAAGTGTAGATGATTTATAAAGAAATTATTTAATGAAAGCCTTCTTTATTCCATATACCGTATTTTTCCGTGTATAAGACAATATTTTTTAAAATTGGGGGTCGTCTTATACACAGAATGTTGCAATTTCGGCCGCGGCCGCTTTAAGGAGTTCGGCTGAGTCCGAAATGCCAGAGCCAGCGCTACCATTAAAAGGCAAACAAAAAGTTTGCCTAAAGTGCCGGCTGGTGCTGCAACGTGAAGTCTTTTTTTAAATTTTTTCTCCAGGGCGCTGGAACTGACATGGCGCCTCCTAAGCCACAGCAGGCGGCTGGGAAATCAAGCAGGGAGTGTGGCAGCACGTGGAATCGACAGTACTGTGGGGAAGGCAAATATTAACAAGCACAATATGGGCACTGGGGCAGGTTTATTTTATATTAATTGTGTGTGAGTGTCAGGGTGTGTATGTGTGAGTAGCAGAGTGTGTAAGTGTGTGCAAGTGTATTTCTTCTAAACTCAAAATTTCTTAAATTTTGGGCTAAAAAAATAGGGGTCGACTTATACATGGAAAAATACGGTAGTTCTCTCAGTGGGCAGACATGTTGTTTAGAATCTTGTGTCAGATCTTCACTCACCCTGGTTCAGATAAACAAAGATCTGACCAATGATTCTAAAGAAAATGTCTGCCTCCTTTTAGAGCTAAATGGAGCAAAGAGGGCACAAAGAGGTAATATATTTATGTGCTTTCAATAAAGTATTTCTTTATAAAATGCCTACACTTGATGCCATCTTTCAGTTAAACAGAATTTCAAATGTTGCTACAGTTGTCCTTTAACAGCACATGCACTGCATAATTCTAACTGTGGCACGGATAAGAGGTCTTTATGTTAAATAAAATTAGAAACAGAGACACTAAAATAACTTTAAGAATACAGTTTGACCACAGGCTTAAACATTTTTGGTTAGAAGCACTTTCTAAATAATACTCTTCTATGCACAGGATGCCACAGGCTTCCATGATGTTGCAAGCAGAGCTGGCTCCTGGCCTAGCTCTAGAAACATAACCACTTATTCACAGCCTTGCCACACAGCACTATTGTTAACATTTTGTTTGCATTAGAGGTATAGATAGAGTTGTGTTGTGGACCATTAAAAAGCGAGCATACAATAAAACAAAACATGATTAACCCCGTAAGGATGTGTCAAAAACCAAAGTAAGTTTTTACTTTTTGATATGTGGTTGTTTAAATGTATTCAATTCCGCCCCCCCCCCCCCCCCCATTATTTTCCCAAATATATTCTACACAATTAAGTAAAGATGGAAAAATAGGATGCACAGGAGGATAAAGTCACTACAGCTGAAACATTAACCCACTTATCCCAGCTATTAAAATAATAATAAAAATAACTCTGAGCATTACAAAGTATTGGTCAGAGTCATCAGACCTGCAGCAAGTCAGATTAATATATATATATATATATATATATATATATATATATATATATATATACATATACATATACACACACATATAAAGGTATAAAAATGGGAAACCTAAAATGAGCACCATAAAGTCAGAAGGACAATGATCACAGTAAAATGATCACAAAAATATTGAATGTCATTGGATTGTCTGTTATCGCTGTGATTCATTCATCACAGTGATCACATGACCACCAAAACTTCCAATTGGGTCCATGAACACTGCCTCGTCACGAAACAGACTCCTTGACCACAGAAATGCTGGTTAGCAGTGCGCACAGGGAGCAGCTCGATCTGTAAAGTAGGACAGGCTATGCCATCATAGGTTTTCAAAGATGGCATAGCCATGATGGGATAACCTGTCATAAGGTCGGGAAGGGGTTAAAACCCCCAAAAAGACATCAATAGGACACTTATAGAGAAATACATTGTAATATTTACAACCACCTCACTCACAGTTAGTTACTTTTTAACTAGCATTTAGTAACGAACATTCAGAACAACAATCAGAGAAAGGGCTGGAAAGGCCAGCTGGGGGGCAATTTCCCCATGTGTTGGCTGCACCAATTTTCAATTATAAATGCCCCAGTGCGCAGATATGGCACATATCTTCCTCAGATGAGGCTCTGTAAGCGAAGGCTAGAAAGTCCCAAGGTCAGATCCGCTCTGTAGTTTGTCCTGCCATGCAGACCCCATAGGCATGAACTTATGTGAGAATTTTAGCACATTGCTGTCCCATCTGCTGTTTGGGTCTAACTACTGCTTTATCTGTCTGTCTTACTCTGTCTCACCTGTCTTTCTATCTGTTTATTTTGTCTGTGTTTCAATCTCTATACCTTTTCTGTTAACATATCTGCCTTGCCGGTCTATTTGTGTCTCTGATGATAACGGGTGCGCCGATGAGGCTGTGATTAAACCTTTTTTGTTCACCGGGGCAAATTTTGACAGCCCTCCCAGACAACAATACGTAATTCAAAATATCAACTCTTTGTAACTACCGACTACAAAAAAAAAAAAACACAACAAAAAGGAAAAAAACATAGGGCAATGCCACCACAAACCCAAATGTACCTGCCCTGTCCAAAATATCCAAAATTGTTATTGCTTATAGTGTTTGTTTGGGTCAATATTAGGCATCTACTGGGAGATCGACCTGTGTGAAAAAAAAATTAAATTACATCATGCGATGAGAAGTTGGCAACTCTAGTCATTTAAGGGGTTACCCTCTATTTAGCATTGGGATTGTCTGAATCAACACACAAAGATGAGAGACCAATATTGTCACCAGAAGCAAATATTTACACAGAAATGTATCTTATTTATTTTTAAGGAGAGGCTTATGGGAATGAAAACAGTCAACCTTCTAAAACCAGTGCCTTTTCACATATTACTACTTCCAATTGTCCAAACACGCACCATTCTTAACACCAACCAAAAAATGAAGGCGTTTCTGTACTCTTGTATTGGTTTCTATGCGCTGCAACTAAATCTTGTGTCCAACTGGCAACCCTGCATATTCTTTAGATAAAATATGTATGCAGGTTCCATCAGGTTGGGCTGGCTGGGTGTATGCAGTACACAGGAAGACCATAAAGATCTGTGTTGACGATGGACATACTGTTTTTCATATAAGGACCCCCCAACGGTCCAGGATTTAGGGATTACCCAGTTGTGTTTAAATAAGAATATGTAGAACACCTGGTATGGTTGCTTAATGGTTAGGGAACCACACCAGGTGTACATATTCTTAATTAAATACAACTGGGTAATCCCTAAAACCTGGACCATCGGGGGGTCCTGAGAACAGGTTTGAGAAGAACTGCATTAGGGGCAAACTAAAATGGAGCCCAAAAGGGTAGATAAAGCCTGATGAAGAAGGGGTGTGATAAATGGGGCCTAGGGCAGCACAAAACCTTACTACGCCACTGAGTGTAACACCATAGTAAACATTATATAAGTTGGCATACATTTGTTCTGTTGCTGAATCATGTTAAAGCTTGGAATTTCTAAAAAGTTGTATGCTCATACTGCAGGAGGACGGCGTGAATAGCATTACCTGGCTCCAAGAAAAATAGAAGAATACCAAATGGTACACAAAACCACCCTTGTTTACTTTCTGCCTACTTAAACAATCACTCAACAGAGAGCAAACGGATGCTGGCACATTCTGATTCACACAAGACAATCAGTGAGGGATTCCCTGGAATAATGATTTGAATGCTATTTGGTAATCCTACGCACGTCAATAGAACATAAATCCCTTTAACTCCTTCACTGACTTACGCATGACATAAGATTTTTGTTTCTTTCTGTGAGCTGATAATCCCCCAACACACGGTACTGTGTCCAGTGAAAACCGGGCCTGTTGGCAGTAATATATATATATATATATATATGTAGAAATTCAGGTTGCTTACCCAGTATCGGACTGAACTGGCAGTCCTGGCAATCGGCATCTTCACCACACATATAATATTCACACAATCCGGGTGTAAGGCTGTTTGCGGGTAGTCCACGGTAAAAAAAAAAATAAAAAAAAGAAGAGCATAATCCTTTATAAATCCAGAATTAAATGTATTTAATCCATAGAAGGGGCAAAATGGGGGAAGAGGCAGAGAATAGGCATTTTCATACCCTTTTCGGTCTCTTCCCCATTGTGTCTTATCAATGGATTAAATACATTTCTGTCTGAATTTATACACAAAGGATCCCCCCCGACTATCCGTAAGTGGCCTACATCCAGACTTTGTGACTATTATACTGTTGGCCACTATGTATTCCATTTAACACAAAATTAGTAAAACATGTATAACAACGTAATATAATGACATCCATTTACTTTCAGTTGCCCTAAAAATAATGTAAACGCACACCATCTTTAATCCAGGAGATTTGTACTGCTGTTTGTCATTCACAGGTTCCTATAATGCCCACAATACTCAGGTGTATTCACAAAACAATGAACCCCGGTGAACTGACAAGGAAACCACAAAAAAACAAACACTAATAGCAGAGTTGGAATGATTGGCTCACATTAGAGATTTCATTCATTTAGTGAATAGACCCGAATGATTTCTTAGTGAATATATTGTAAATGCCACAAGTTTTCAAATTTCTGATATCATTTTTTTTTAAATACGTTCTATCCTCCGTGGTTTTAAAAGATGCTTTTCAGTAGCAATGACACTGGAATTTCCGCACCTAGTAGAACAGTCGCAGTGAGGCTAATTTATAGATTGCTCATGGACGAACCCCTGCAGTTTGCCTAGAAGGATTGGCAAACTTTACAGTGTGGACGGTAAACTTTGTTGGCAACAAGCTTGAGGGAGTAGCACAAAATAAACAGGACAGGAATGGAAGGATTATAGATATGTTAGACATGTTAATACCTAGAGATGTGAGAAGATTAAAGAAGGGTCAAGACACTGCCAATTTTCAAGGAT